>WAAB01013912.1:170349-203878 GCA_013389865.1 Piaya cayana
CATTGGCCTTCTTGGCCCCCTGGGCACACTGCTGGCTCATGTTCAGCCGGCTGTCGACCAACACCCCCAGGTCCCTCTCCTCCTGGCAGCTCTCCAAACAGACCTCACCCAGTCTGTAGCTCTGCATAGGGTTGTTGTGCCCCAGGTGCAGGACTCGGCATTTGGCTGTGTTAAACCTCATGCCATTGGACTCTGCCCAGCGGTCTGCACTGGTGAAGAAAATGAGCAGATTACACAGATGTAGGGCAAGAATAATTGATTCATAAAAGTAGACTAAAAATTTAAACTAATTCCATTACATTTTATATGTCATCTCCAGCACTCTGGGTCTTCTTATCACCAGATTTATGTATGTGGCAATACCACTGTGCGAGGCTCATTAGTTTGCCAGTGTTGTGACAATAAAATGTCTCAACAATTTGGGATTCAGAAGTGAGGACTGAGGACAGTAAGAGGCTAGCCATCCTTCTGTCTGCTCTTTTGTTTTGAACTTACCTTGTGCCAAACATAAGCCTGATCAGAAAAAACTCTCTGTGCTCAGAACTGGATTAAAGATTTATCTCTTTACATATTTTTTTCACTGCTAGGAAAAGTTCAGTGAAAGCAGGCAGGGACTGAAGAAGAAAAGAATAAGAAGAAACAGGTAGTGACAGAAGGAGAGAGAAAGAGATGAAAAGATGATTTTAACAAACAATTCAGTTTCATTTAGAACAAAAAGTGAGAAATATATTATTCTTTGTGTAGTGGCACAGGTAATTTTACTTGTGTGGGGCATCATAATGGTGAGTATGTCATTTGCTGTTGCACTGGTTACATGAAAATGTGTATGCTTTTTTTTTTAGAACTTTCTCTCACATCAAAGTGATGAGATTCCCTTTGTATTTTCCTTTTATTTTTATTCCAGTAAAAGACAGTGTTAAACTATCTAGTACCTTTTGATTTTCTGAAGTGTATTTTGAATTTCTGCTTCAAATGCCATTCTGATTTCACAAAATGATTGTTAGTTTAATTTGAATTTTCTGTCTTCATCATTTGTATTAAACTTACAATACTATTGGAGATTGGACCCAGTGAAAAAGATGCACTTCCACTATGTAATAGTGATAATTTCAGAGACATATCTCAGTAAAAACAATAGCTCAAGTGGGACCAGATTTTGATACACATTTATTCTCAGTTACTCTTTATTTTATGAGATGTCCAGCAGAAGTGGATGGACACATTTTTGATACAGTTTTCTTTGTGTGCTGAATAATAAATTGATTCATCAATTTTATGTCTGGCTCCTAGAATAAGATAATTTAGTGTTTCATGGAAAGCTTCTTGAGTGGAAATTAAATACATCATTTTTCTGCCTTGCTCTTCATTGATCTGGAAAACAGCTAGTTGTTGTCCTTTCAGTAGCAATTGTTTATGCATTTGAAAACTGGAATGGTCTAAACCATCTTTGAATTTCCTAGATCTAACAATTCCAGTTTCTTTAATCTATTCTTTTTAAAAAATTAATTTAATTTTATGAGAGATATGATTTGTCTTCTTTACCACAGCATTTGAGTATCCTGCAAGTTTGTGTAGTTGTTTAGTTTCTCCAATTACTTTGTTGGGTTTTTTTTGTTTTTTGGTTTTTTTTAAGGGCTAAAACAATATCAAATGAGACTATTAGAAGGTTTACCTTCTACATTTTCTAGAGATGCAACACAATGAACCTACTTTTTTTTTTTTCATTTGTCATATCAGAAAGGAATATAAGTTCTGAGGCAATTGATACTCCTTAAGAAAGATATTTTATGGAGAATGCAAATAATTCCCAGATTTTGTTAAGGATTTTTTAATCATTAAGAGGAGAGGAAATACTTGACTTCCTTCTTTTCAGCCATGTTATTAATATACTTCAAAATGAGATTCTCCTTTTTTGATTAATCTCATATTTTTATTCAGGCTAAGCTTGATTCATCTTTATTTCCATTTTAGATTTCTACATCTGATTTCATTTTAAAGTAGTAATTCTTCTGTTTTTATATTGAGTTTACTCTTATCAGCTTCAGCCCATTTCTCCAACTGATCATGATCATTCCAAGTTCTAATCCTATTCTTCACATATTTTATATTCCTGCCAAGGTTCATGACAGCCTATACATTTAAGTGTTTTTTCTTTTTCACCACACAAGACATTAATGTAAATATAGTATTTTTTTCCAAGACAGGTTCAATGCATGCGCAGTGCAATGCAGTGCTAGGTAGACATACTGCTACTAGCTTTGAGAAAATTATGTTCAGATTAGAACAAATGTATCTCTAAAATGAATCATCAACACTAGAGAGGCTGCATTCCTGTGAACGTCTTTGAGTAGTATTGCTTTAGCTTAGCTATCTGTAAAAAAGCACTGCATTGTGTAGTTGGAGTTATGCCCTGGGAGACATTGTCCAAAATATTTTTCTGATTTTAAATGATAGCTATTAGTGAAGGAGTTTAAAAATATTTATTTATATATTTTTCTGTTTAAAACTGGCTATAACACATCTATGGTTTACTTATATGATTATGTCAACAACTTTTAGTAAACAAAGTTTCCTGTGGATTGCTATCAATTCTATCCAATCCTCCTCACCTTTCAGAAAACTGGAATCTACACAGCTCCCAATAGTTTACTGTTGACAAATCTGTAATTTCTGATTTTTATTCCACCATTGTACACTTTGCACTTACTGTTCGTTTAATAATTAGCTAGCAGCATCTTTCTGTGGGTTTTTTTTTGTTCCTTCATATAAATTTTCACTGATTCCTCTTTTCCCTTTTATAAAAAGCTGGTTTAATTGAGGAACATCATTCACTAGTTCTCTAGTACCTAAACCAAATCTGCTCACTTCTTGAAGATTGTAACAGTTGAAAGATAACAAAAAGTCCTGCAGTTGCTCTAGTATAAATTTCTCCAAGACCACAGTTTTAGATATTTCTAGTTTTAGCTCAGTATTCTTTAAACTAGTCTCTCTATTCTTGCCTACATCTGTAATACATGTTGTTAGTTTTACTTGTGTTGGCCTTCTAGTCACAATCGATCTTTATCATGAAGTCTCAGGGAGGAAAAAAAAAAGGTGTGTGAGAAACATTTCTGCCTTGTTTATTGTTATATATGTTATGATTGAATCAGCATTAGGTTTAGGACACTGTAGAAAGATGCATTATGCCTTGTATCATCTTGTGAGGCACTAGCTCAATACAGAACAAGTAAGGAAATAGCTATACTACTAGTCTTTTAAGTACAAAAATCTATACGAAAATCCTAGCTTCAAATCCACTTCCAAAGTTGGAAGCATAAATTATTGCCAATTTCTAAATTTGTGGCTAAATTTACAGAATCTCCCAATGAACCTTTCTTTACCACCTTTTCGCCTTTTAACACACATCTTCTCCAAGCCTGAATCAAGAAGCCACAGGAATTAGCAACAGGAATAGCAGTCAAATGTGCAGTCTCAAGGCTGCACCAGAGTCAGGCTGGAAAAGGAAAGGAAAACAATCAGAATATGAGGTAACATCTATTACATGTCATCTTTTATTTGATATAGTAATAGTAGATTACTTGTAGAGATGGAGCAAAATAATGATCATTATATCATTGATAGGGAATATCAATATTTCCTACACAGAGTGAGAGATAACATTTCCAGAGTTTTTACTACCCTGTGGCCTTATAAACAGCAAAATAGGCATAGAAAGTAATGGAAGAGAGACAGCAGTGTTGGAAATGTATTATACATGAAGATAAAAAGAGTCTTTGCGTGAAAAAGAAGCTATTTTTAGATGCCTAGGGAAAATATGGTAGAAGAAATCCAAACTACATTTGGGCCTGTTTTATATGACTGCATCTTGTCAAAGAGGCCCATACTAAGAAATATATTTATTTTTTTTCTCTAGCTTTGGTGATGAAGACTACAATCCAAGAAACTACATTCTTCTATCTCACCATGTAAGAGAATGATGAATAAGAGGAAAATAACAGAAGCTCAATCAGCATAGTCCAGCTATGTCATGAAAAGGAACAATTGGGAGGTAAGTACTGGTTGAGATCTGCTTCTGAAATGTTCAGTTCTTCTGGTCTGTGAGGCAAGCTGACAGGGAGAATTGTATGTCTCAGGGATCACTGACAGAATTCCTGCAAGATGGACAACAACTGGAGCAGCAAACTGGTCTTAAAGTGCATCAATACTCAAATGTGAAAGGAAAAAGCTGGAGGAGATAAAATAGAGGTAAGAAAACCTAACTATAGTAACTGAATAAGCTAACACACATGGAATAAAATACATTGTCCAATAAATGTCAGACTGTGCAGACCAGATGTCAGAAATAAAATATAACTCAATAACTAAAATACATATTTTTAGAAAGATGCTTTCATGCTGTAAGAATCAATTTGGGGTGTGCGGGTATGGAATTTTGGCTTACCTCATCAAATATAAATACCATTTTCAGAAAAGATTACTTTATTTTGATAATAAACAGAAATAACCAATATAATTAAAGAGTAAGTCCTTTGAAAACAACCAATTTACAACATCACAGTATAGCTACCTGTGAGAATAAAACCGTGGTTCTACATCCACATTGGGATTTTGGATTCTGAGTCACACAGAACAACAGCACACAAGGGCTGAATACCAGCTTTCAGTTGAGGTTTATGTGTAATAGTTAGCCTTTCTAATGTGGTTTCATTGAGTTATACATAGAGAAAACAAGTATTTTCAAAACCAGAAACAGTATTTAAGAGTTTAGTCTTTTTAAAGTATCTTTCAAGATATATTTCTGTGTGCACATGTATCCTTAATGATTACTGGATGATTCTTATGGGCTTTTTTCTTAAATATATATATGTGTATTTCATTTCAAAACAGAGATTTGTATGCAAAATTATACAGTATTTTACAATAATTTCTCCTTTCTTCCTTAGAGGTAAAAGAAGAAAATAAAGATAACAAAAAAAGTTGTAAACACTGATTTAGAAAACATGGTAGACTGCATGCTGCAACCAGTAGAAGTTATTCATACGTATATCCAGTAGGCAACTGGCTGAATATGGAGACTTATTTTTTCTCTTATCCTCTCATCTGGGAACGTAATACATCAGTGGTATAATGTAAGATAGTTGTCAGTCCTTGAGATTTCTCACTTGTAGTTAAATAGAAAGCTTTATTCACCACTTTGTCCAGTGAACACTATGTGCAGCACAAATTAATAACAAATAAAAAAGAATTTAGGCAACATACTGGCCTAGAATGTGCATCAAGACAACCATTTCATGAAAGTAAAGAGACATATCAGGATTACATTAACTCCTTCTTCTAACTCCCTTCCCCAGTATGCAGACATCATGTGCACTGTTTTGCAAAACCAAAAATCATATCTTTGGGACTGGCAAAATGATTTTCCTTTTAAATACAGAGGAACACTTACAGCAACGGTTTGAGCTGAAGGGTTCATTTGGTCAAAACTGCTGCAGTCCAACAAGTTTGATTTCACAGCCCCTAAAACACTGTTTATGAATGAGTATTAAACCTTAACCTCACTTATCCCTACTGAGACTAATTCCACTTCACCCCCTGCAACTCAAATTTTTCCCTGATTATTAGCATAGCTTTAAAGTTTTTCTTAATACTCAATGCAAAATTCTCTTATGCTACTGGAGCCCATTTCTCCTCTTTCTGTTGTTACTGGCTAAGGGGATTAACTGGCCTTTGTCTACCTTAAAATACTGCATTTTGGAATCAAGAACAATTACATATCTTTTTCAGTCGTCTTTGGCTGTAGAATGAACGTGGCCAGTTCACTTAGCCTTTTCTCAAATGTCTTCTTTTTTCAGGCCTTTTGTTATTTCTTTGTTTCTCCTCTGAACTCTTTCCTCTTCATGTGGAATTCCAAGTCAGTCCAAACTGGCATGGAGTGTAGCATAAGCATTCCTTCTCCTTTGTTTTCACATGACACTTCTTTTAAGAGAACTTGAAAAAGGTGGAGGAAAATAATGTTAGTTCTCTAACCTTGCTTTTTAGGAATATTAGGAAAATATGTTGTGTTGATTTGCCCACTTGGTAGTGGGGAGATGCAGGGATGGCCTCTGTGAGAAGTCACTGCTGCCCTGTGCCAAACGCAGCTGTTTGCAGGAGAAAGAAGTGCCCTGGATGCCAAAGTAGATATTCCCTGCAGCCCATTGAAGAGACCATAGTAGAGGGATGGAAAAGTATATGATGGTAGAGAAGCCACATAAAAAAAACTCTGTGTACTAACTGTAACACCCAACAACTCATCCCCCCACACCAGTTATGATGGGGAGAGCAGTCTGAAAGAAAGGAGTAAAGTTGAGCTTGAGCAAGAAGAGAGGGAAAGATTTTCTTTTATTGTTTGATATTTTGTTTCCTACTGCCCCAATTATAAATTGAATATTTATTTTACTTGACATTTTTCCTCAAGTCAAATTTCTTTTGCCCACAATGATAACTCAAATGTTTCCTCCCTCTCTTGATCTTGACCCATGAATTTTCTTCTTCTTCTTCATATTTTTCTGTCCCAACCACCTGGGGTAGTTCGGGAAGAAATTAACAATGGAGTGGGCATTTAACTGTTTGCTAAACCTATTCCAGGCTATTGTAGATATTTTTAGGTTAAATTATGTGTATTTTTCTATTATTGTGCTGTTTGGGTTCATTCAAATGAGATATAATCATATCTAAAACCTAAAAATGTTCATAGCACATACAAATAAAAGATGTCTTGAGAGACAGCTCATAAAAATATCTTATTTATAGAAAAATAAAAGAAAAATAAAGAAAAATAAAGAAAAATAAAACCATTGAATAGTCTTAACTTTATATGGTGAGAAAGTAAAACAAAGTAACTATTGTGAATATAATTCATATTTTGACAACTGTCTTAATCTGTCACTATACCAAAGAAGAAAGTGCTTGCCCATATATCTACTTCATTATTTTATTTTCAATCAGAGGAATACTTATGCAGTAAATCTCCAGATCACATCCAGTTCCTGTACTTAAGTTCTCATTCTGAAGAATGTACATTTAATCAACTCAGATTAAAATAAAGTCAAAACTTCCAGGCGCTCAATATGCTCCCACTTCAGGGTGGTATTCAGACAAGCATTAATTTGAAGCAAAGCATCCAGATTGTATATAGTGCAGATATGGGCTCCTCAGCATCATTTGTTTCACCTAAAACATCTTGTCCTGTTATGTTTATCTAGACTTGAGACTTGAATTATGTCATTCCTTCTGCCAGTTTCTAATGATCATTTGGGTGAAAACTACTGAACAAAAAACCCCCCAAAAAAACAACAAAAAAGTACCTGCATCTCTGAGGTATATGGAGACTTCCTTTTTATCATCTACTTGTATGCCTTCCCAAATTTGAATAACTACTAATTAATGACTAATTTTGCTGATTCTTTCAGATACATTCTGGGGAAACAAATTCCAGTTCCTGTTTCTATCATTACCTAGAATTTCCTTTTCTGTTACACGTATATATAAAACTGATCCCATTATAGCCTGTAGAATTTACTTATAATGTTCAACAGGAAGCTTCATTTGCACATTTTTAGCTTAATAAATTAAATATTTGTTGACATACTCATTTTACTTACACCTTTATTCTGTTTACTTAATTAAGTTGTTAAGGTCATTTTAGGCATTGTTATGCATCTTATAGTGTTGCTTGGATTCCACTTGAATTTTCTTGAGTATCACATATACCAACTAAAAAACCAAAAATTTCCTGAATTTCTGCTTAGCATCACAAATGAGAAATAAAAGGTGATTAGCTCATATGACAGCTTTAGTTTTCATGAGGTAATAAATCCTGCTTCTATTTCATTCTGATCAGGATTTCTGAGAGATTCAGAAAGGGTTGAGAGGGCTGCCCCAGGAGTAGGATATGTCATAGTTTTCCTTTTGGCCTGTGTAATATTTCCACTTAGGGGAATATTAACATGTTACATCCTTTGTACAACATTTCTCTTTGTCAGCATCTTACTTTGAGACTTCTGTCCTTATCCTCAAAAAGTGACACTTGGCATATGACTGCAGTGGCTTGGGGATTGGATGGATTCATCTTGTGTTTGTCATTCAGTAACAGATTCACAATGAATCCTCCACATGACTAAAGATAACACTGAAGTGGAAAGATTCTTTTTGACATTGTGAGTCCTTTGTTTGTAAAATTTGATACCTGGTACTCACTGGTCCATGCTTTTCTGATTTGGATATTAGACATATAACTGTTACTTTAAGTTCATGTGACCACTGTTCCTAAACACAGATGGTTCAGAACAGCTACTGCCTTTATTTCCCTACAGATTTCTGCAACTTGAAAAAAAAAAGAAGGAAAATCCATAGTAATAACATTACCATAATTAAATAGATTTTAATGCCAAACTATCACAAGAATATTAATTACAACACACATTTGTATATCAATAGATACAGATACCTATAATCTTTTAATAAACCATTTCTATACTGTGTATCATGTGTGATAAAAATTCACTGAGATTGCCAGTAACCCAAATACGAGAAAGCATCACTGGGGACCATCTGCTGAAGGATTTCCAACATATTGTCAAAAGATTCTATCTGTGGCCTTGAAAATGAAAGGAAAAAATGGACTATCAACACAGATGTCCACTTTTTGATGAGCTGGAATGCAACCTTGAGAAGAAGTGGTGGCCTTTGAAAATTGCCCATAATTGACCAAGTAGTTGCCATTAGGTTACAAGCATGAGTCCAAAATCAAAGACACTAACTCCAGTGACGGCACCTCAGAATGGAGAATGAGGACATGTACATGCTGGTACCTTGTCCCTTACGTGTTTTTATGTAAATCCTATTATCAGTAATACTAAATATCATTAGTATACTAATACTATGAAAAAAACACCAAATACAAAACAAAATATACCTACTATTACAGAGGATCAAAGCTTTGCACAAAACCTAAGGGCTATAACCTCTGTAATGAAAGTAATACAGATATTAAATGTTTCACAGAAAGCAATGCAAGGCTTAGGGAAATGTTAGAAGATGAGTATTGATAGAAGATATGTTGTGCTTAGAAGATAAATATTGTTATATGTCATAAAGAGTTTGAGAAAAAGTAGAAAACAAGAGAACGTGAAGCATCTTTTTTCTCCATAATAGTTTAAAATGCATGTGTGCCATGGGGAATAATGATTGATACACAACTTTTTAAAATCTAACTTCGTAAAAAGGTGTTTGTTCAAGAAGACTTCTTCCTGGAAAAAGAACTTATATGTTAGAATACATCTCCAGTGGAACTGAAGACTATAAAAATTGAAGAAATATTTTCTTTCTAATTGTGGTCATATTATTAGTGTTAGGTAATTTTTAATGTACCTAGAATATTGGAAGTTGATCTGATCCCTATTTCCAGCCTCAAGCTCTGCCAGGTGATGTTAAGGCTGAACATTAGAAAAAAAAATAATGGAAAGGGTTATTGGGCACTGGAACAGGCTACCCATGGAGGTGATTGAGTCACCTTCCCTTTAGGTGCTTAAGGGATGGGTGGACGAGGTGCTGAAGGGCATGGTTTAGTGATTGATAGGAACAGTTAGACTCGATGATATGGTGGGTCTTTTCCATTCTGTTTATTCTATGATTCTATCATTCTATGTTTCCAGGGTATAAATTCAGGTGTTGATAACAGCCTCTGTCCTCTCCACCAGGGAGAGCTTTTGACATGTTGTAATCAACCAGCTGAACATTTCCGAATCCATCCATATTTATTTGAAGAGCAGTTGTTATGAATTCATCATATTGCTGAAACCCCATATTAAAACTGGAGTATATATCACCAGTGTTCAGAGTTCTTTCACTTAATGGATGTCATGAACATCATCAGAAGAGACATAATATCATTGAGGATTTCATATGATAAATAGAACAGAGTGAAAAGAGATGTGATAAGGTTAAAAAGAGGATTCCTAGCCATCTTCAAAATCGTTAGAAGATTTAAAAAATTCTACCTGCTTATTGTCTTCTGAACTATCATTATAGATAATAAAAACACATTCACAGCAGATATTTTATGGAATTATCATATCTATACTATGTCTGAAACAAAACCAAGTCTTAGAGCAGAGCCTGTCAATCAACAAACACTATGCTTCTCCTAGATAGGAATTGTAATTATAAATCATTTCTAATGCTGATATAAGAGACAGAGATAGAATAATCAGGCTTTGTGATTCATATGTCTGATGAATATCTAATCAACAGATTTCCCATGTCACTTGATATATCACAGGGAACACAATATAATACAGTTTCTTGAAGAAATTGTACTTGTTCATAGTAAAAATAACTTTTAGTAAAAGTCTTTGACACTATGCATGACAAGATTTTGCTTTATGGGTTGGTTAAACAGACAACAAGGTGGATTGAAAACTGGTGAAATGGCCAGATTTAGATCATGGTGTTCAGTGCCATGAAGTCTAATTGGTAGCCTAAGTGTTGATACTGGGGCAAATACTGTGTAGCATCTTCATTAATGAACAGGCTTGTTGATCAGAGTGCACTCTCATTGGGTTCTCAGGTAATATGAAAGTCAAACGAGCAGCTGATATACCACATGGTTATGCTGCCATTCCAGTGAACCGTAAAAGGTTGGAAAAATAGTCTAACAGGGATATTATGCAGCTCAAAAAAAGGAAAATATCAAGTCCTTCTTCATCAGATGAAGTCCTTCATCTGATGAAGAATGACACCATACAACTGGGCAGGCTTGGAACTAATCAGCTGGAAAGGAACTTTTCAGAAAAGGACCTAGGACTGGACAACAAGCTGAGCATAAGTCAGCAATGCATCCTTCCAACAAAGAACAACCACAACCTAGACTACATCAGAAAGTCTCTTGCCTGCATGTCAAGTGCAGTGAACCTTCCCTTCTTCTGCATTACGAGGAGAACATTTAGAGGTGGGGATGGGTGGGTGGGTAAACCAACAAGGATACATACCTGAGGAGAAAATTTAAAGAAGGTATTCTAATTCACACCCATTGATAGCATGAGAAACAATGGGCACAAACTGAAATGCAGAAAAAGTCACTCTTTAAAGAAAGTACAGTGAAAGCTTACTGCTGGAATAGTCAGAAAGCCCATGGAGTCTCAGTTCCTGGAAATATACAAAATCTCGCTGGTCCAGGGGAACCTGCTCAGATTGGATACTGAAAGTATCACACAACTGGTAAAAACAGGTCCAAAATATTCTTAAACTCTCTGGACAATAACCTCACGGTACAAGTGCTGAGGGAACTGACCAGGAAAATTACCTTCCTTGATTTGTTGCTAGTTAACAGAGAGGGTCTTGCAGGTGAAGTGGTGATAGGAGGCTGCCTTGGTCATCGCAACCACAAAGCAATCAACATTTATGGAAAACTTGACATCAAGACCTCTACTGTGTATATGAGAAAAGCACACTTCAGGTTGCTCAGGGAACTGCTTAGTAGTATTCAGTGGGAAAAAGCTTTTGAAGGTGCTGGGGTCCATTAGTGCTGGTCATATTTTAATTACCACCTCCCAAGAGCACAGGACCAGGCAATTCTGCAGTGTCAGAAGTCAAGCAGATAAGGCAGAAGGCCAGACTGGCTGAGCAGGGATCTTCTACTAGAATTAAGGCATGAAAGAATGGTGTATGGCTAGTGGAAATACGGACAGATGACATGGGAAGACTACTTTGGATCCTGTTTACCACTGTAGGGCAGAAATTAATGTGGCCAAAGCTCAGTTAGAGTTGAAGCTGGCAGGCACTGTGAAGGATAATAAAAAGGGTTTTTTTGAAATATGTTAATAACAAAATCCAGGACAAAAATAACATTGGCCCTTTACTTGATAAGCATGGTCTCATAAACGAAGCTAGAGAATTTTCTATCTGGTGACCAATGATAAGACCTGAGGGAATGATAGGAACATGTACCAGTGGATGTTTAGATTTGATATTGGGAAAAGGTTCTTCACTTAGAAGGCAGTGGAACACTGGAATATGCTCCTCAGGGAAACAGTCATGATGTCAATATTCAAGAAGCATTTGGACAAGATAATCAGACAGTTGGTGTGAATTTTGGGGTTGCACTATGCAGGGTTAGGAGTTGGACTCAATGATTCTTGGTTCCTTCCATCTCAAGTCATTCTGTGATTCTGTGAAGTTTTCTTCTGTCTTAGGGGCAACGTAAAGTATGAAGCTTAAATTATTAAACAATTTATTCAAGACCTCAGAATAAAGTAGAATGAGTTTGAACTATCTTGACTCAATATGGCTACTAAATAGTCCCTTGTCTTGAGTTTTATCAATCTCTTGTTAGAAATATTAACCCTCCATATTGACACTGTCACGCATTTTCTAATCTCAAACTCTGTGGGGTTTTTACTTTCCTTCTGTTTTGTTTACTTTTGGGGAATGTTGTTGCTTTGATTTGTGGGTTATTTTTGTTGTTGGTTTGCTTTATTTTGGTTATTAATAAAAACAGAATACTATCAAATCTAGGGTTTTGGTCTGAGATATACATTAAGACTCTTCATCTCATATATTATCTTTATTTCTATCCATAAAATACCTATTAGAACTGGCATCATCATAATAATTTCCATTTAATAAGAAAAAAAAGACAATATGGTCCCTGTAGATAACTAAGCAACTTTACTAGTCTTTAGCTACTTACATTAACATACCTGAAGAAATGTTCTTCCTCAGTGTCCTCCCTGGCATGATCCCTGCCTTCCTTCTTTTCTGTCTTCTTACCCTCCTGCTCTCCTTCCTATTATAGCCATCTATTATGGAGGTTTGAAAATACAACTGTAATTATGATGGTGTGTAGTCCAGTTCACCAGCAAGAAGAGGTTAACTTTTGAATATAACACACTTCTATTATGGGGCTAAACGAACTTACGCAAGCAAGTACATTGTTCTCAGTAGACATCCACTTTCAAAGAAAAGCAAATAAAATGCAAGCTCAGTGCACTCTGAAAGAAGAAATACATCTTTGCCTACTACTTATAAGATTGCACTGCTCTTTTTTTGTTGTTTTTCCTTATTTTTTCTTAATGTTGAGTTCCTTCCTTTCCAGTAATGATAAATAGGAAAGCATTCTGGACTTCTAGAGAAAAAATAATATTAATTTGGTGCAAAAATAATTGCTGCTTTTAGCCACCAACAGCAGTATAACTCAGTTTAATATAAATTTATTAATTGAAAGAAGAACCATTACAATCTACAACTTATTGCCAACAAAAAACAAGTCTATTTATTCCAGTGGCATAGAATTCTGAAGTCCTGGAACTAATGAATTCTTCAATGGCATTTTGAGTTTTTACTTGGTTGTAGAAGATATTTTGTTGCAGAATCTTGAAAATGTGGTAACTGGTGAGAGATAGATCTGGTGAGTAAGCTGGATGAGGTGGAGGTTAATAGCCCAGTTTGTGTAGCTTCTACAGAGTCATATGTGAGACACGCATGTGGACATCATTATGGAGAAGAATTGATCCCTTATGAATACCAGTGTTGGATGTAAATGTTGCAGTTTTGGTGCATTTTATTAATTTCCTGGCAATGCTTCTCTGTTGTGATAGTTTTGCTAGGGTTCAAGAAGCTGTAGCAAATGTTTCCATGAACCAACCACCAAACAGTGACCACAACCTTCTTTCAATGAAGTTGTGGTTGGAGGAAGTGTTTTGGTGCCACACAGCAGAACGCCATTGATTGTTGCATAACATTCATTTTCTATCAAATGTTACAATGTGATCAGGAATAATTTTTGTCACACAAAAGCGCAGAGCAGAGTTTGTAATGGTGATTTTTTTTTTAATTTTTATTCAGTTCTTGCAGCACTTAATTGTCAAGCTTTTTTTCAGTTTTCCAGTTTGCTGCAAATATCGAACAACTGTTGAAGGGTCAATGTTTAGTTCTTCACCAACCTCTCAAGTTGTGTTTTGTGGGTCTGCTTCGATACTGTCTCTCAACTGTTTGTCATCAATTGCAGAAGGATGTCTGTGACCCTCATCTTCAAGGCTCTCAATATCAAACTATGTGTTTGTTGGTAGCCCCTTGGCCAAATGCTTGGCTTTTATTGCTAGCGGTTTCAGCTACTCTATATATCCTTTTGAAGTCATAAAAAAAAAATCAAATTTGCTTTTTCAACATTTTTAATTTGACAACGTAATATAGAAAAGAATAAACAGTGAAAACAAAATCATTGGCATAAATAAGTACAACAAATTTAATGGTTTAAAATGGCATACTAGATGAACACAGTCAAATAAAAGTTTAATCCAAAACAAGCCTCAGAGTTTCATGACAAAACAGCAGTTCTTTTTGCACCAACCTGATAATAAATGGATGCTTACTTAGGTAAGCAGACAAACAAAAAGGAAAATCTCCAGCTAACGTTTATTACATTACTCTTAAAAAAAGTTTTCTGTTTTTTCTCAGTTTTTTTAATTTTGGGATTTTTTTAAAATTCTTTGCATTTTATGAACTCCAGCATGTTGATAGTTTTTATCAATAAGGCACAACTGTCAGCCCTAGTAAACCCTATGCATTTTTACTTTAGCCCCAATTGATGTAAAAAATACATGCCTATAAAACAGATCAGCAGTTCTATATCAATATTTACATGAGTTTCACATATTTATATAATAATATACCCACCTAACAAAAGGATCCCAATATACTCTTTTTCTTTATGAAATGGAAATCCTTTAGGCTAATAAAGAAAATTTTTATCAATTAAAGTAACAAAATTAATCTACCGTTGCTTTGGAATTTGGCTTTTAGTAGGTGAAGTTTGTTGATACAGCTTTAATTTTAGTCCAACGGAAGAATCGTGCATTGTTCAAATAGGTTTTAGAACTGAATCTGTTCTGTTTAGAACTGTTATCATACATTCTACCACCTGAAAGATTTGCTCCAACAGATTTTTTTTGGGTGAAGCAGTGAAAAAGGAGAGCACCACCAAGTGATTGACTCCTACAGGGATAAGAATCAATAGTGCAAAAAAGGTTGTAACCACCAGCAGTGGAAACAGCTGCTGCCTTAAGGGACGTGTTTGCAAACATATCAGGGACAGCCTTAATTTATTACAATTCAAAGTTCCGATCTCACCCTAATAAAACTCACAAGTCACACCAATATGCATATTTAAAATTCAAATACATAAAATGACAATTAGACTGTCAATAAATGTATGCATTTTAGCAGATACCAGGTTTTCTTCTAATCACATCCGAATGGTACTACATAGTCCCTTCATAGCTCCCATGTATGTTTCAGAAAACACAAGTTAGAGCATCACCCTAACAGCCTACATAGTCCTATACTTCAACATGTATCCACTGATAATTTTTAGATGACTCTGAGAATGAAATGATCCCTGACAATATGTCTGAATAAGTCTTAAATAATTATTCACCTAGCAATGTGTGCACACAATTAATTTAATATTATAAATTTTCTGGGACAAATTTCTGCATTTGTACTTCTCATATAGTCATAACCTCAAAATGCCATGTTCTTCTTACTAGCTACTATCTGAAGTCCAAGCGTTCCTAATTGAAAAAGTGAAGAATAATCCTGGTCTAACTAAAGTCCACATAATCTAATGGTCTGTTATGAGCTTGTTTAGATCTGCATGACCCAGTGGGAGCTGCTGGAAGACTATTCAAAATAAGATATTTCAGAATTAGAAGAAGAGCTTTTCATCTTGTACCAAAACTCCATCAAGAAGTATTAGAAAATACTGGTGTTTGAATTGCTGTTCATTCATTGTCTGGATTTGTAATTAGCAGTCTTCTATCCAGGAACAACATTCTACCACCTTATAAGTTGTTCTGTCTGGTTTATCTCATTGTAAGACAAATGAAGTTATGAAGATCTCTATATTGTTGTAAGATCCTTAGTATGAAATAGCCCTTTCACTTCAAAATTTTATACACTGCATAGTGAGCTCAGTGAAGCTTGGACAGTGATAGGTATTGTCTTCACTGCCTGCAGTAACATGTCCTTTGACTGGTGACCTACTGCCATACAACAGATTAGCCGTAATAGTTACAGCGAAGTAGGAAGAAACGGTACTTTTATTTTGCCCACAGCAGGATCAGTCAGCTGCAGTCAAGAGTTTTCAGTTAGAAGAAGAGACATCTACATGGTTATAAACAAAGCAGTCTCTATAGGAGTTTCAAATTTACATAACACATGTTTCCCTTGTTATATACTGTAGACATATAAAATTTTGTCCAGTAATGATCTGTTGTGTCTGAATAGTTGTTCAAATTTGAATTCTGTATCTCCCCATGTTATAGTTCTTCACAAAGTGTGTATACTCTGTGTTTTCTCAGCTAATCAAAAAAACCACCAAACTGTAAACTGATAATTCAAAAAAACCTTTCTGGATTCTCCTCTTGGCAGTCTGCTATACTCAAATTTACAAAAAAATATCTCCCTTGTAATTTCTCATGCAATCTCCAACAGCAAGGTTTTAATTGTCACCAAAAATAGAAATAGTTGTACTGTTTCTTGATGCAAATGTTGTTTCTGCAGTTTATTACTTTTGTAAATATATATTGCATACCTTTATGACGCTTCAAACTGTAGGAAATGAATGGTCAGTACTCTAAAGGCCTAAACTGAACATTCCAGCTGAAATTGTTTGTATGTACTGTAATTACAAACCATAAATATATCTGTTAATTCTTCTGAATTTTATGTGCACACTTGGAAATATTTCTCATAGTCATTATCTTTAGTACTATCTTTCAGCCATGATGACAAACCCTGTGAAATTTCTTGCAAATTTGTTTCCTCTGCTCCTTTTTACATCATCTGTCACTATGGAGCATAGCTGTGTTCATCATCTTTGTAAGATGCCATTAAAACAACTGTGAGAAACATTTAGGATTCCCTATTTTTCTCGTCACTAGACTAAACAAGTTTACCTCCTTTAAGTTCTCTTCAGAAGTCATGTAGATAGCAGTTCTTGGATCTTCTTCATATCCATCATCAACGGGACTAGCCCAAAAGCATGCAGTACTCTAAATGTGGTCTTCATAGTACTTAAGTTTGTACCCATCTATAACCTCTAAGTCTCTCTCATCAAGGATACATCAGATACACACAACAGAATTTTTGTAATTTAGGTTTATTTTGGGGTTTTTTTTGGTTTGTTTTTGATTTTTTTTTGGGGGGTGGGGTTCAGAGTAACAAATACAGAATTCAGATCAGAGAAAAGAAATATTGGACAGCAATGATTCACAAGCTGGCTAAGTTCAGACACCACCTCTGGAAGTTCTCTCTTCAAAGTTCCCAGTCACATGAGGACCAGGGCAGATGACTTGGCGGCATCCCTTAGTTCCTTAAAGAATAACTCATCAGTTTCATTGTCCTTATTGGGTGGCCTATAGCAGACTCCCACAATGACATCCATTTTAATTGTGTGTCTCTTAATCCTTCCCCAGAGGCCATCAACTATTCCATCTCCAATTGTAAACTCCGTGCATTCCAGCCCTTCTGCTACATACAACGCCACCCCCTCACCACACCTGACCTGTCTGTCTCTCCTGAAGAGCCTGTAACCATCCACTAAGACAGACAAGTCACAATACTCATCCCACCAGTTTTCATTAATGCCAGTAATGTTGTATCTTTGCAACTGGGCCAAGGTTTCCATCTTCTCCTGCTTATTCCTCATGCTATGAACATTCACATAAAAGCGCTTCAAGTGTAGTTCATTGTGTCCATCTTCTCGTGGAGCAGTCTGAATCTCCATAGGATGCAGCTCATCAGATTTTAGCATGCCTTCCCATTTCTTATTCCTGACTAGCCTGCTATTACCCCTTTCCCCCTTCACATTTAATTTAAAGACCTATCAATCAGCCCTGCTAGTTCTTGAGCAAAACCACTTTTCCCCTTTTGTGAGAGGTGTATGCCATCAGATACCAGTAGCCCTGATGATGAATAGACCATCCCATGGTTGAAAAATGCTACGTCCTGCTGATGGTACAAACCTTGGAGCCATGTGTTGGTAAGCTGTGTGTGCCTGCTCAATTCTATATTTTTCCCTGCTACAGAAAGGATCAAAGAAAATACTGCCTGTGCACCTGACCCTTTAACCAATTGTCTCAGGGCTTGGAAATCCCTTTTGATTGCTTTAGGATTTTCCCTTGCTATCTCTTTGCTGCCTACATGAAGAAAACCACTAGTAGTAATGGTCTAGGGGCTTTACCAGGCTAAGAAGTTATCTGGTCATATCTCTATCCTGGCCCCATGGAGGCAGCAGACTTCCCTGTGGGTTGGGTCCAGTTGACATATTGGATCCTCTATTCTACTCAGAATGGAGTAACCTATGACAAGTACCCTACATTTTGCCTTTATGTGTGTGGTGGTGATGTGGGGGCTTGACTGTCTAGATGATCCCTTCATCCCAGAATGACCGAGACCAGCATCATCAGCTGTATGCCTATCCAATTCCAGGGAATCATATCTGAATCCTTCCTTCCTTCCTTCCTCCCTTATTTCCTTCCTTCCTTCCTTCCTCCCTTATTTCCTTCCTTCCTTCCTTCCTCCCTTATTTCCTTCCTTCCTTCCTTCCTCCCTTATTTCCTTCCTTCCTTCCTTCCTCGTGTCAGGTACATTTGTGGGGTCTTCTGGCTCCTGGCTGGTCTCTCAGACCATCCACATGTTTCCCTGGCTTCAAGACCCCTGCCTTTCCTCCTCAACATGTGCTCAGCTCCAAAACTTAGCGGTGTCACCGTTGTGCTACTCACCGACTGAGTAATGCTAACGGTTTCACCACATTTAAATTTCCCCACCCCTATAAACTGTTTAACTCCCTGGGAGCACAAGCATTCCTGTATACTCTTCTATCTATTCCTTGATGTTCGGCAAGCCTAATAATACCTAGACTGCAAACTAAAAATGTGTTGTGAAGCAAACACTGCCTTGTGATTATGGGGTACAGGATGTCTTACAATGTGCTGCTGAGAAGCAGCAGCAGTCTTACTTAAAAGAAAATAGAGCCATCTAAAATTGAGCCAGGAATTCAGCTGACTGGATAATATTGTTTAATTAAACAATTTTCTTCCTAGTTCTCTGTCATTTTCTAATATAGTTAAACAACTGTACTCTAGATTAAACTCATACTCTGAGAGACAAATCTTCTGATTTAGGTAATCTACCATAGTAGACCAAGACTGGCAGTACTCATGGGACTAAACAACAGATTGAAGAAGAGCATATACCTGAAAGACAGTGAAGAATCTTTACCTAGAAACAAAGAAAACTATCTAAATGAGAATCCTGAGAGAAGAGAATAGAAAGGTGGAGTATGTGGTGTATGAAATAGTGAAACACTAATGAAATTATCTTTGAAGTCACCTACATTTATTTTATCTTGAATTTCTATGAGTATCAGTTAAACACTTCTCACTGCTTAATTTTTCCTCTCTGTTGTCTTTAATTGAGTTTACCTTTGTGGCAGGTTCTTCAACCTGACAAATTTCTAAGTAATTTTTTAAATAAATGAGTTTTCTCATATAAGAACAGGTTTTCCTGATACTATGCATTACATAAGATAGGCAAGCATAATAATATGTATTTTTAGCAATCTGTTTGCATGCAAGTAAATTGAAGAAATCTGAGAAGGCATGGAGAAACATACTTGAGAAGAAATGAAAAAAAAGGTTGGTGCTTTTCTGGGTACTTATTATGATGTTAACCTCTGAACTGGCTCTGAAAATAGCTGAGAGCTTGTATTACTTTTGACCGATGTTGGGCTAATCCAAGAATGAGAATAACATCTTTTTGATAAGGCAGAACTGGAAATCTGAGAAAAGAAAAATGACTTGTCCATGACACACAACATCAGTACTGCAATTAATAGTCAGTTTTCAGAATCAAGCACATCACAGTGATATTCGGCATCTCCTATCACAACATTCAAAATAACATAGTAAGCTAGAAACACGAGGTAATTTTACCTATCATGCAGTATTTCTTCTTTTCTTAAGAACCTTAATACATTCTGACAGTCTGTCATCAAGCAATCCAGTTTCAGGTTAGCTTCTCTGGCTTAAGCTTTCACAGCAGCTGGAGTCCTACACAAGGAACACCCACTGCACTAAAATCACTATTCTTCCTGTTAATGTACTCTACAGGTTACCAGCATGAAAAGCAGTTACACTTTTTCACCTTAAGAGACTGATTAAACTATCACATACTGTTTGTATGATGAAAAACCTTTTTAAAAGGAATCTGCGTCATCACTCCTTTCTTTTCACTGTGTTTACATTAAGGGAAATCAAGGAGATGCATGTCAAAAAATTTGCTTTCACGTATTCTTTACTGTGCCTATAAACTAATGTAATTAGAAGCTAACTGGAGCAGGTTTGTCATTTAGTGGGATGCTTTTGTTTGTTTGCCGTATGTAGTTCAGAAGCTATCAGTTTCTGTCTTCTGCCTTGTGTTGACTACATTCCAAGCAGTCTGTTTGGATTTAACTCCACATTAAAAGACCTACATTTTTCTTCTGACATATGCATGAGATACCAAGAGTCCTGGGACAGTTCTTTACATAGTCAAGGCAGTAAAGAAAATCTGTGCATCTGTTTAGCTTACCATAGGTAGACACTTGGAGCCAGCTAACTACATCTCAGTTCAATAGCCCTGATGTAGGCAAGAAGGGCGCTTTCAAGTAACTTATAATGTCCAAGTCATCTTCAGAGGCCTGCAGATATGACAGAGGAGCTATAGGAGACCTATGTTAGTGTGGTAGATGGTGACTGGATAGGTGTCTCTAGACCATGTACAACAATTAGGCAAACTTGGAGTGTCATGTCTGATACATTCATTTCACTTGAATTGAATCCCTGCTGAGTATAATAACAGTAGAAATTTAGTCAAGTTAACTCATAGATGCTTGTTTCTAGACCCCTAAATTTAAGTCCCTTTAAGCTGTTATATCCAAGTATTATTTAAAACACATATAGCATACAGACCCGTAAATGTAGGATTCATCTCATTTAAGTTTGGTTCCAAGATTCTGTAAACTTATTTTTTAAAATATCTTTTATATACAATATCATTAGTTTATGGAAATTAAGATAAAATATGTGAGGTTGTGCTATGTTTCCCCCTGTGTTCCCATTTTGACAGAAAAAAACCTTCAGGTTTTCTTTGTTTGGTTTTAACAATTTAGAAGATTTTCACTATTTATCTTTAATTCTCCTTGAAGATCAAGACCCCATTTTGGTAACACTCTACATTTTCTGCTACACACAAAAATTAAGCAAGTAGAAGAATCTGTGACCTAGTACCAGAAACACCAGAAGCAATAAACATATATAGATAGATTTTTATTTTATATAGACAATATCAGTATATGTATATATGTATTTTATATGGTTGATTTCACAGAAGTATCATTAAGGTCCATCTTTGGAAGCAATAATATATTTGGAAAAAATATTATATTTGGAAAATAGTGGCAGAACCTACTCCGTTGGAAATAGAGATTATTGGAGTTTCAGACTAAGATTCATGGGGTAGTTCATACATCTCAGAGGCCTTATTGTGTTTTTCTGCTAGCCTCAGGTAGAGGATAGTTCATCAGTTTACAGTGTCGTCACATGGTTTGAGTTATCTTTCTTGAAACAACACAGAAAATAAATACTATAAAAAATTAAGATCATGGAAAACAAATTTTTGGGGTATGTTGAGTTTCAGTCAGGTGAAACACAGCTCTGTTTACACCAAAATATATAAGCATGCATCTAGGAAACTTAAACCTAGATATTGCTTTATAATTCTTCCAAAAAATGTAGGAGCATGACAAAAAGCACTGAGTTATACTCAGCACCCAATTTTCATCACCTTTTTACTGTTGTAAATCTATTTCAACCTCTTTCAGTCCTTCTATTTCACTTAATAACTGATCTCTCTGATGTAGATGTTTACCTTTATAAAAACCATAAAATAAGAAAAGGGAATAATCACATCGTGCAGAAAAAAACATTACTGAAAAATTGGAAATGTCAGGCAAAAAGCATTTTGCTTTTAAGGACTAAAGTACAGGCACTGTCATGTCTGTGAATATCTCCAGCATAACTGTTTGTGCCTGGAAGGTAATACGCGATGAGTGCAATGCAGATGTTGTTATGGTTTCAGGGGCTACTATGACTTTTACTGAATGCAATATCCTACAAACAAATATGTTAGACCTAATCCTGGAGCTATAACTCACAGAATGAGATAGTATCCCAATGCAGTGTAAATGTGTGTGCATACAGGCACCTTTATATTAAAACCAAAACCATTTATCCCTCCCACACAAAGAAAGATAATCCTGCTGCGTATAAGCTTTCAAGAATTCAGAATAATTTTGTCAACATTAAAAATAATACATTTCCTGTAGTACCAGCACATAATTGTCTTACACAGTGTCCATGGGATTTGGGAAGTTATGTAACCATTCCTGTGTTGCTAAAAACCAGAGAAATATTAAAAATTCTGTGTTTAAGAAACATTTCCAAAATTAGAGACCGTATGCATGCTCTTGGCATTCAGTGGGAGCTGTGTGTTCTTCATGCTTTTGAAAGTCTCTCTTTCTTCCTTCTGGATGTTCTAAGTAAATCAGCCAATGAAAAGATTCTCTCTTGGTCCAAGAGGGTTTAGATCAGGCTGTAAAGGCCTGAATTATTACCCACTGGTGACAGCATCAAAATCTGCTGATTCTGGCTTCAGGAAGAGTCCCTGAAGTGCCTTCCTTGCATGCGCCATTTCCTTTAACACAGTCATTTTCCACAAAATGCTCATTTTTCACAGAATTGTGGAATGGTTTACCTTAGAAGGGTGTCACAGCCCACTTTAAAAGAAAGCCAGATCTTTATCCTGGCATGGCACCAGAGTAATTCAAAATCACTCAGCGGGAGTGGTGTAATTTTATTGGTTTTTTACTAAACAAAATGCATGCCCTTAAAACACTGGATTCAAACAATCAAACAACCTGTACAGGACAGTGCACAGACAGGAAAACCCACAGCTGCTGAAGTTACGGGAACAGCACATTACTCATCAAGGTTTAGCAGCACTGTAACAATCTGCTTAACCAAACGGCAAAACAGCACGGAGAGCCCTAATGCTGCCGAGTCAAACCCGAAATCAAAACAAAATTGCCAGCCACAGCCCACTTCAGCCACATGTGTTGCAAAGAAAAAAAGGAGAAAAGAGGAAAATGGGAAGAGATAGGTAAGCATAAATAAGAGAAATAGCTAAAAGAGAAGTCCTTCTCTGCAGGGCAGTTCTCAATCACATGATCTGCCATCCTGTATTTAAATCGGGGATTGCCCCAACTGAGGTGTTGGCTTTGTTGAACCTCTGCCCCAACTGAGGTGTTGGCTTTGTTGAACCTCATGAGGTTCTCACAGACCCACTTCTCCAGCTTGTCCAGATCCCTCTGGATGAAATCTCATCCTTCCACTGTGTCAACTGTAGTACTCAGCTTGGTGTCATCTTTTTTCCCAGATTTGATCAGATGGCTTACTGTTCCTTCCAACCTAAGCTGTTCTATGGTTTCACAATTTAATCTGTGTGACAAACAATGGGGGAGGAACCACAGCCATACCAAAATCTTCATAGGCTCTGGAGGTAGATGGCATAAACTGTACATCCTACTGGGCTGATGACAGTAGCAGGAGTCAGGAACATTTTAGAGATAGGAGGTATCAATTACTCCCTGGCTGTTTTAATGCTTCTCTGTAGAAACTGCCCAGGACAACTGTGGTCAGTTCTATGGCAGTCTGCCATAAAACAAAACTGCCCTAAACAAAATGAACCAGATGATTTCCATAGGTTTACACACTTGCATCAAAGACTAGACAAAGGTTGATGTGACACAATGAAATCTAACTAATGGGTGAAATTCATATCACCCGTGTTATATTATTGCTGTAAAAACCTGAGTTCATCTGATTTGGTATACAGTCCATACTGTGAAATAATGTGCCACTTTAATACCAGATACTTTCCCTCTGATTAAACATATAAATGCCAGCTTGCCTTTGTGCACTGTTCCAGAATAAAATTACTGGTTTCCTCTAAACCAAAATCAGATATAATTCTAAGGATAGTTCTAGTGTAAGCTTCTGAAAATGTTTATTTCTGTCACTGATTATAGAAAGGATCCTGGAGATTTAGCTCAGATGTTGATACTAGTGTTAGCAGAGATTAACAGCAGAGATTAACACTATCCAAAATGACTCTTTCAGACATATTCTTTCTAGATGATGAACACTACTATTATAAGCAGTAAGATCTTTCTAATATTAAAAAAGTAATCAGCGTGTGATTGTGATACAAGAAAGGATTTATCAATAAACTACTTATTACAGAATCATAGAATGGTTTGTGTTGGAAGGAAACTTAAAGGTCATTTGCTTCCAAACGCCCTGCCATGTGCAGGGACATCTTCCACTAGACCAGTTTGCTTGTAGCCTCATCCAGCTTGTCCTTGAATACCTCCAGGGATGGGGTGTCCACGACTTCTCTGGGCAACCTGTTCATGCCTCACCAGCCTTGGTGTAAAGAACTTCTTCCTAACATGTAATCAAAATCTACTCTCTTTCAGTTTAAAAACATTACCCCTATCCCCAATGAAGAGAACCTCACTAGCTTTAAAATCCCTTTTACCTCGTTATTGTCTCTATAAGGTCTGTTTTGTTTTGTTTTCTCAATTGCTTTGAGTGTACTCAGCAGATTTGAAGGAATCTGAGAGACTAAGCAAATGTGAATTAGAATAAATTATTTGTGGTATAGTGGGAAATTTTGACAAGTGATCAATCTCTAATACAGTGTTTCCTTTCCTGTTTTCCTTTCCTCTGGCCTTGCCTTGCCTTCTCTTAAGCAAAGTTCCGTTGCATTTTTCTGTGTGGTGGATCATTACCAGTGAAAATGTTTCTCCTTTACATTTTTTTTAAGCAAAGCAATTCTTAAATCTGTTAGTAGTTGTCTATGGAGCCATATGGGTTTCCATATGGTACTTCTTTTGATGACTGTGCCATATTCAATATATTACCCATGTGCATGTCTGTGTAATCAAGTGCTTTAATTTCCTGCTCTGATGTGTGGAAGATAACTTTGAGTGTATTAGCACATTTCTGTTTTATCTGTCTATCATTAGACTGGAGGATAGCATGTTCACACATTCGTTAATTGGGTAGTTAATTGGTCTAAGAAAATATGCAGCAATGTGAAACGTCTTCTGTCATGACTAGTATGAGAATCTCATTGGTACTTGTGATTTTATTGCTATAAAAAACAAGTTGAAGTTTGTCTTAAAGAATTTAAAGAACTAAATGCTGGCATCTATGTGGAAGAAAAACATTAAGGAAGATTCTTGGTTCCTGATATTCTTTGCATGACTCAGGAATGTCACAAAATGAAAAAAAAAAATTTAGAGTGCAATAAGCAGGGGTGGAGTTCCCTTTTTTTGATTAAATACGCATGGCATCTAACAAGTCGTTCATAGAAAAAATATAGTCTGAAATACTTCTGAAGGTATAAACCTTCTGAAGGTATAATAATGTTAATTTTTTCAGTTCAGTCAAAATTCATTACATGCTTGATACAAGTCATGATTTCATATTATGACATTCTAATACCAAACTGAGGCAACAAAGGAAGATTCTCACTTTCTGTGATGCTAGGTGTAATTAAATATCAAATAAATATGCATACGTAAATGAGAACAAGCTTTATTTTCTTGTAATTGTACTGCATAAGTGTTGACTATTATATTATACTACTTTTAAGCTAGTTTTAGCTTCCTTTTAGAAAGGTTTCAGGTGTATACGTAACTCTTAGAAATTTGTGATAAGGAGTAGAAATTCCTGCTTTGGAAAAATCATAGATGTCTACATTAGCTTCCCAGGGAAAAAGAACTGTCTCTTTACAAAACAAAAGCTAATTACATTCTCAGCATTATAGTATCCAAATTTTAGATTAAATAATTATAAAGAAAATATTTTTTCTATTTGAAAATGAAAGAAGAACATTATTAGCATTATTAATATTTTCCTATAATTCTATAATAATTTAAGAATTTACAAGGAAAATGAAAGACTTAAGTATTACTCTCTTATGCCCAATCTTTTGTCTTTTCATTCTGAAGATGTGTGAACTCTCTAGTGTCAGTAGCAGGCAGAAACTCTTTGACAACCATCTCCTTCTTTGACTTCGGAACGGTTTCTACAAGGGAGATTAATATTATAGTTCGATTTGGAGGATAGGAGGTATGATGTGTACATGATTTAAGCTTTCTTTCAAAGTCTGAAAAGGAAAAATAAAAATTTTTCCAGTTACAGAAATACAGCAATATTTTGAAAAAAAATATTTTTAAGCACTGCTTAAAATTCAGTTTATTAAGGACTCCTTGAAGCATGGAAAGTAGCATTTTGCCCAAAGGAAAAGAAGAAAAAAAGGGAAAGAGAGATAAAAGTGATATTAAAAAAAAAAATTGGGAAAACTCTATTGGGAAATATTTAGAAAGCATCATGTGCATGCATACTTTTTAAGGATGGTTTTTTGCATGAAGATTATTCACCATACATGTACATACTCAGTAAAGCTTTATGGTACCATCTTTAGTTTTGTATGCAGTGCATCAGTTTACTGTCCAGTACTGCATTGATCCACACAACAATACTGAACACAATATTATTAAGAGAGAAGTTTAATGGTCTTCCAAAAATCCAATTTTGTTTTAGTCTTTAATTAATTCAGTTGAAAGGGTGATATATAAGTTCTCTCATTTTGGGTAGGGTTTTTTTTGGTTGGTTGTTTGTTTTTTCCCCTTAAGCTCATAAGAACACACAGGCATACAATCTCAATAATACATTTTCCCAAATGGATCATTTACATACTAACCTATTAATATAAAAATCTTCATAGTTTCTTATCAAACACAGTAGCTCCCCTTGTCAAAATGTAACAGCTACATTGAAGGTCTGCTGCAGCAAAAGACATCAATGGTAACAGTAAATTTTGGATGTACTATTGTGAGTCTCTTTCTACTCAATAAATGCAAACCCCATCCATATAGTTATCAACAATTTTATAGGCAGAGCTGGAAATGTTTACTCAAGGACTTTGGTTTTCACAGTATCTTTTCTTTATCTGGTTCTAGTCTCCTCAGAGTTTGCTAAAATAGATTCACCAAAGTGGTAGCAGAAGGAAATGTTTGCCTAGTAATGTGTATAAAAGTTCATACATATCAGTCACCCTTCTTATGAAAAATGTTACTTATGCCTTTATGCCTCCCTTTACAGTACCAACCTTTGCAGTATATAATGACAATTGGTACTCTCTACAGTGTAGCTATACGTGCACCAAACCAAATTTTTAAAGACTATATTCTTTTAAAATTTTCATTAATATGTGAAGTGAGATACAGTTATAACCCTATTTAAAAAAAAAAAANATGAAGATTATTCACCATACATGTACATGCTCAGTAAAGCTTCATGGTACCATCTTTAGTTTTGTATGCAGTCCAGTACTGCATTGATCCACACAACAATACTGAACACAATATTATTATGAGAGAAGTTTAATGGTCTTCCAAAAATCCCATTTTGTTTTAGTCTTTAATTAATTCAGTTGAAAGGGTGATATATAAGTTCTCTCATTTTGGGTAGGTGTTTTTTTGGTTTTTTGTTTGTTTTTTCCCCTTATGCTCATAAGAACACACAGGCATACAATCTCAATAATACATTTTCCCAAATGGATCATTTACATACTAACCTATAATATAAAAATCTTCATAGTTTCTTATCAAACACAGTAGCTCCCCTTGTCAAAATGTAACAGCTACATTGAAGGTCTGCTGCAGCAAAAGACATCAATGGTAACAGTAAATTTTGGATGTACTATTGTGAGTCTCTTTCTACTCAATAAATGCAAACCCCATCCATATAGCTATCAACAATTTTATAGGCAGAGCTGGAAATGTTTACTCAAGGACTTTGGTTTTCACAGTATCTTTTCTTTATCTGGTTCTAGTCTCCTCAGAGTTTGCTAAAATAGATTCACCAAAGTGGTAGCAGAAGGAAATGTTTGCCTAGTAATGTGTATAAAAGTTCATACATATCAGTCACCCTTCTTATGAAAAATGTTACTTATGCCTTTATGCCTCCCTTTACAGTACCAACCTTTGCAGTATATAATGACAATTGGTACTCTCTACAGTGTAGCTATACGTGCACCAAACCAAATTTTTAAAGACTATATTCTTTTAAAATTTTCATTAATATGTGAAGTGAGATACAGTTATAACCCTATTTAAAAAAAAAAAAAAAGAAACCAGGAAAACTAAGCAAACAACAAAATAAAAAACTATATTGCTTACTATATTGCTTAATCCATACTATTTAGTGGGCTCATCTGATGTTATCTTTTATTGGAATTATTATATCAAACCACAAGAATATTTAAGGATTTGTCTGTATTGTTTTGTGTAACAATTACTCTCTTTTCCCTTCATAGTGAACACAATTTAGTATTTATGAGATGAGCAAGATCATATAAGATGCTTTTAGCATGTGCATACAGATTATGTGGTCCTGAACACACAAGAAAACACAATGCAGCTCTCTCCTCCCTTCCCCTCCCCTTGCCTCCCCTTGCCTTTGCCTTGACATATCTTTCCTTTCTTTTCTTTTAAAAATTATTCTTCCTCTAATTTTGACAGGAGGAAGGAAAGAAAATGGAGGAGAAGAAAGTTATAGAGAATGAGAGAGAGAGGGAGAGAGAAAGATTGCAGGTGGCACTACAAATTTACAGCCTTTTATTCAGGTTTTATCAGAAAAAGAACTGTCCTTACTGCAATGCTTGCAGTCTGAAATGCACTCTATCATTCCACTCTGAAAGTCTGATAAGTCCAGATGTGTGATGGCCTTCAGTTCTAAATCAGACTGTGCACTTCTAACTTGACCTTCCCTCAGGCACCACAATGATATGTGTCTTTGACTTCCTATGCACAAATTGAGCCAAGGTACTTCAGACATGTCTTCCTTAGCAACTTTACATACTGTAGAGAATAATGGACATCAAAGATTTCAAAGCTTCATATTTAGTCATTTCATAACTTGTATTGTAATGGTAATGATGTGTTTATTCTCTAAAGCTGAACAATGAATGGACTAAAATACAATAGAAGAATAAAGTATTGTGCATTTCATGCATGACAACTGAATAAATAGGATAAGAACTTCAGAACATTTTGGGCTGTATTCGTAATCTCATTCATGGTACAAAATAACCTATGATAAAATAGCAGTAGCATGATATTCTTACCACAAACTTCTTGAATCTTTTAACTTTGATTTCTTTTTTTATTGTACTGCAATAGAAAAAAGTAGTGTCTTTAAAATTCATAATCTGTAGAATTCTGGAGAAAGTCATAAGAAAGGAAATTTATAAGGCTTAGAGGCTGCTGCTCTTATAGTACGCAAGAACTTTTATAGTGAACATTAAGAATTTTTTTTTAAATAAAATAATAATATTCACACCCAGTCTCTAACAAGAATTCAGTTAAAGTCAAGCACCATGAGAACATGAGTGAGACTTTTAATTCAGGCTCCTTTTCATGGGAAGTACTTTTGTCAAACACACTGTATGTTATCATTGTATCTATAAATTCCCCAAATCTCCAAGATGAAGGCAAGGATAGAAAATAAACTGTCTTGCAATTATGATAATCCCTGAGCATATGTTTGTATTGGTCTCCCCTGAGTTAGCTGGAAACATTCTGTGCGAGATAGTGTTCCCTACCTCTCCCCCCAAGACCAACTTTCTGTGCTTCAGTTTCATTCTTGAGATAATTTAAAGATTTTGCAAGAAATAGTGGCAGGAAAATATGCTCACAGGAGCACTGGCATCTCAGGGGCTTTTGTCATTTTGGCTTAAGGATAGAATTGCCAATTGAAACAAAACCAAAAACTCTTCAAAAAACCTCAGCCCATTTTATTTCAAAATCCAGTAGCTGAAGAGACCTCAATTCACTGCAGTCAGTGTCTGAGTAAAGACCAAATTTCAAGGTTCTTCACTGGGATTAAAATTAGAGTTGGATTCTGTTTCACAAAATCATAGAATCATAGAATTAGAGATTCATAGAATCATAGAATTACAGAATCACAGAATCATAGAACTGGGTTGCAAGTGCACCTTGGGGGTACCATAAATGTCATCAAGCTTCAAACACCCTGCCTTGAGCAGGGACACTTTCCATTAGACCAGATTGCTCAAACACCCATCAAATCTGGCCTTGAACATCTCCAGGGATGGGCCATCCACAACTTCTAAGGGCAACATGCTCCAGTACCTCACTATCCCCACAGTAAAAAATTTCTTCCTAATATATGACCTAAATCTACAGACTTTCATCTTAGAACCATTACCCCTTGTATTATAACTACAGTCCTTGATAAACATCCCCTTCCAAGCTTTCCTGAAGGTTCCCTTTAAGTACTGAATGGCTGCTAGAAGGTCTCCCTTGAGCCTTCTCTTCTCCAGTCTGAATAACCCCAAGTCTCTCAGCCTGTCCTCATCAGGGAAGTGCTCCAGTGCTCTGATAATTTTCATGGCCCTCCTTGGCACTTGACCTAAGAGATCCATGTCCTTCCTGCGTTGAGAACTTCAGAACCAAGCACAGTACTCCAGATGAGATCTCACAAGACCAGAGCAGAAGGGCAGAATCACCTCCCACAACCTGCTGACAATGCCTCTTTTGGCTTGACCCAGGATACAGTTGGCTTTCTGGGTTGCAAGTGCACCTTGCTAGCTCATGTGGGGCTTCTCATCCATCAATACTGCTAAGTTCTTCTCTTTAAGGCTACTTTCAATCCATTCTCCATGCACTCTGCATTTGTGCTTGTGAGTGCCTCAGCCCAGGTGTAGGACCTTGCATCTGGCCTTGTGGAACTTCATGAGGTTAGCAGGGGCCCACCTCTCAGGCCTGTCCAGTTCCCTTCAGATAGCATCCCCTCCCTCCAGTGTGTAGACTGTGCTGCACAGCTTTGTGTCATCTGTAAACTTTCTGAGAGTGTCCTCAATTCCACTGTCAGTGTGTCTGACAAAGACATTAAATAACACTGCTCTGAATACCCACCCTTGAGGATGCCACTTGTCACGGTGTCCACTTGGACACTGATTCATTGACCATAAATCTTTGAGCATGAACATCCAGCCAATTCTTTTTCCACCTAATGGTCCACCTATCAAATCAATTTCTCTGTAATATAGAGACAATATTGTAATGTGATACTGTGAGAAGAATGTCATGCCCGACTGTGTCAAAAGCTTTCCACAAATTCAGGTAGATGGTGTCAGTTACTCTTCACTTATCTACCGATGTTGCATCCCCACTGTAGAAGGCCAGCAAATTTGTCAGGTAAGATTAGCCCTTAGTAAAGTAACAATATCTGTCACCATTCACCTCCTTATTTTCTATCTGCTCCATGATCTTGCCAGGTATGGAAGTGAGACCTACTGTCCTGTAGTTCCCCATGTCTTCCTTTTGAGTTTTTATGAAAATGGGAGTTACATTTCTTCTTTTCCAGTCAGCTGAAACTTATTCAAACTGCCACGACTTCTCAAATATCTTGTATAGTGGTTTAGCAACTTCCTCTGCCAGTTCCCTCAAGACAAACATATGCATCTCATTGAGTCCCATGAACTTGTGTGTTTTCTTCCTTAATTATCTGAATTCAAACCTAGTGGGGGATGGGAGGGCTTTTCTGTCTCTTAACATGCATTCACATGTTTTTGTAAATAACATAAGGCTGCATAATGACAAATTTACCTTATGCTTCGGTGACTGTAATATAAATCATGAGATAGAAAACTCAAGATAAAGTTCTCACAGTGTATTTATTCCACATTAATACAAGGTTGAATATTTTCTTCTGGAGAGAGCATGCTTTAGTTTTTTCTTATCATTCCTCTCCTCCTGCCCTTTGGAAGACTGATTAGTTGATGTCTCTCCTTCATCCAGAATGGGAAAGTTACTGCTAAAATTTAGGACAAGAGGCTCAGGAAAATCCTTAGTCAGTTGATTAGTCTAGTGTCTTGTTTGTCATATGACACTCCGTAAGGTCTTAGTTTTACCTGACTGCAGAGAAGGAACATATATAAAACTTCACAAATGTTGTTCTGTTGAAAGAAAAAACATTTATTTCCACACTTTTAATTGCTGCATAAAGTTGTATAGGCAGTGCAATACAATACTGGCTCCTAGTACTTGTTTTGTTGTGTTTTTTCACTTTGTTTTTGTTAATTTACTCCTTCTAGTTCTCATATTAGTTCAGAGGACAATAAGATTTATAACCTCATAATCTGTTTTATTAAATTATGATGGATAATCCCTTTACCAATAGTTAGATCACAGCCACTTGAGTTCTGTCTGTAAATATCAATCATTTATTTCTTATGTATTAGCCACTTCAAATAGCATAGAGCCTTACACAGTCACATATTTTACTAAAATAAAATGTGTATGAAAGATGTAGTAATTTTTATATACATTCATTCAAGGCAAATGGTATGACTTAATACTAAAATATTTTTGCATTTATGTTTTATGTACATTACAAATATTAAATAATGCTTTAGTTTGGTTTTTCCTAGACTGTAAAATTACTTCTCAATTTTGTGTATGATGAATACACAATTGTGACAGATTTATTAAAGACAAGTGATGTATTGAAATCCAAAATGTTATATTTTTATTTAAAATTAAATTAAAACAATAAATTTAATATGCACACAGATGAACCCAGTCTTAGCAAACAATAATCACTTGCTGTTTAATTTTCCTGGGCTGGATTGCTTAATAGCTTGACCTGATGAGTCATTTCAGCTATCTTCCCTATCCCCACATTTGACATTTTGTCCATTAGGACTGGCTTTCCCGATCATTGCAATACAAGATAAACTGTTGTATTAAGAGGAAATGATGGTGTTGCCGCTCCGTAATTGAATCTGGAAGATGTATCTGGCGTTATTTAGAATGACATATTTGGAAAGTCAAATAATCAACCTCGAGAGAACAAGTTTCTGTGCCTGAGAAATTCAGGTCATCTAGTATTCATCAGTGGTTTTTGCAGAAAATGTGAAGCTTTTGTCAAAACAAACGAGATCACCTGATAACAAAAAAATATGTCATGTAGGAATATATGATTTTGCTAAACATACTTCAAAAGTAACTTTTAAGGCACTAATTCAGAGAAAATGGGATATAGAACTGTCTATTCATCACTCTCCATTGTCTTGCAAAGGCTGAATATTCCAGGACCAAACTTAAAGTGCTTTTTCTTTTGCTTTGCTTTTCCTCTCCAAAAGATAAGGACTCTAAATTAAGTTATACTTAAAATCGGTGTTCAAAAAAACCCCAAAACAGTTCCAGTAAACATTTTCTTAAAGT
>WAAB01013913.1:0-12345 GCA_013389865.1 Piaya cayana
GAAAATCTTTTCCCCAATATCCAGCACAACATGCCAAAGAAACAGTAAACAAGCAGATCCTCCATGAAGGACTTCAGAAGTAGCCGTGAAGCTACTGCAGGAGCCACCATGCTCTTAAACTTAAATCAAGGACATTTGAAGTGTCACATTCACAAGCGTCTCTGTTGACTACAGTTCAGGAGTCAAAAGCTCACACTTTATTCTTCTCAAATGGAAGTGACAAATAGGTCTGCAAAGGGGCATCTGAGCAACTGAGAAAAAAGTATTAATAAGATTGCCTGATTATATGATGACCTTAACACATTCTGTGATACAATGCGATGCATTCTCACCATACTTTAAGTACTTAAAAGCATTTGCCTGTCACTACCAGTCCAGAAAGAAAAAGCACTGACGATCATTGTAAGGAGATTGCTCTGTCTGGCAAAATAAATGACAAAAACCACTACTATCTTTTTTTTATTTAAACATTCATGTAGGAGCATTTGGACTTGATGATCCGGTGGGTCTCTTCCAACCTTGTTATTCTATGATTCTATGATTCTATTCACTTCTGAAAGGGCATTGTAAGAAATAAAAACAGTACAGAGAAATGGAAACTTCCCTTTCCCTACATGGAAATATATATAAAATCAAAAGAAAAATCAGAACTGCGTTTACAGGCAGGAAAGCTGATGGTTTTACACATTCCAGCCCTCTGTGATTGAGGGCCACCTGCAGAAGACTGAATTTGTACTACAGGATTATTAAAGTCCTGTGTGCCCTCAGACGTTGTTACTTATTGCATTACAGCAATGACAAACACTGAAACCAGGCTGTGCTAACCAGCAGCAAGTAGTGCATCATCTACCATCCAGTCCTCGTATCATCCTTCCCTGCATAACTAGCTAGAAAAGTCATAAAAGGCACATCACTTTTTTAAAGCTTCTGAGGGCTTAGGATAACACATTTCTTTGCAACCAGAACAGTGTCCACAACTTTTATACATGTATACGTGTACACATAAACCTCTTTCATATGGAGATACACACTTTCTCTGTGCGTGAATCGTTCCCCTATATAAAAACCAAACAAAAAGCCTCACAAAAATCAAAGTTCAAGTATAAGTTACTACCCTAATTTGTCTGGAAAAAAGTAAATATATGCATAGACACACACACACAAGAATGTAATATCTAAAGGAGAAGAAACTCAAATCCTTAAAGACAAAGTTTCCAGAATTAACTGTGTTCCCAAATTCCTTGATCGATGTGTAGTTCATTGCCATACTGCAAATAATTTCTTTTCTATTTCTGTATGATGGAAATAAAAATCAAAACAAGAAGTCTTCTCAACAAAACTATTTGAATAAGCTTTTTCTATTACAAGTCCTGGGTATTATCTGTAAACACCAACAAGTATCTAAACTAAGTAAAAATTACACCAGTGTAAGATAGTAATTGAAATAACACAGCATAGGCACTGCTCAGTCTTTAGATGCATTTGTAGATTATAATATCTGTTCTGAAACTGAAAAGTGCTTTCCCAGCCTAGATATTCCAGCCTAGATTAACATGTACATGAAGTCATATTCCATACTATGAAGTCACTACACAAGCAAAAGTCTTCAATAAAACAGTAACAGGCACAGGGAAAAGAAGGGAAATTCCAGTTCTACTTGCAAAACAAAGCTAAATGTGTAAGTGTGTTTTCCTCCCTGCATTGATGCTTCTTCTATATCCAATTCATTTCTCTCCTCTGCCTAACTGGACAAGGGACAGACAAAAACTTAGTGCAACTATTTGAATTCAGGATCATGTATTGTACATTTGCTACATTCAACAAGGTTGAAATATAACTCACTTTAATTGCAAGGCATCTTAAGAGTTTCCTGGCAAAAGACAACCAAGTTATGAGTAGATACTTATCACAACATAACACTGCATTGAATAAATAAACTCAGAAGCAAACAGGCAAGGAGCATTTTATATAATACGAAACATGCAGTGACGATACAACAGAGATGGTCTATAAGAGAAGTATTGACATAATAAACCAAAATGCAACAGTATTAAAACATATAAAGAAGTCCTTCTGTCTCTTGATGAGTTAAGCGGTTTTTGTCATTACTGTTGACTACTTGACTTCATTAACATGTACATCTCTGCCAGTATCAGCAGCAGTAAGGTTGAATGCTTGTCTTGCCACTGCTAGATCACCAGCTCAAATCCTGCTTAAATATCTAGGATCCTTCTAATGCTACACACTGATGAATTCTCTACATTTACACGATGCCCCAGATGTTCTGGCACACAGATTGTGCAGCATTGCTAATAATAAAGCCATAAACCAAGCATAAGCCCTGTGACGTATGACAATACAAATACGCTGGCAGCAAAAAGAATTCGTGCCAGCAGAAGTGGATGACAATCAAGCTTGGCAGTCGTGTATATAAGAGGGCATACTCCCCCCTCCTATTCAAAACACTCTTCAGATGTTTATCATTCTAGTTTGCACAAGAATTTGCTAACGATCTAGCAAGTCTTGTACAAGCAACTTAAAAGTTACGTTTGACACTAAGGAATTCTGTACTGTCTGAATGAGAAAATTACTTCTAAAATTCCTTTTGCTTGGTGCTAATCTATTTTTCGTTAAAGATTTTTACAACAGCGACATCTCTCTATTTTAATCTCCCACTTTCTGCCTTTTAATGGCCAGGAGGGTGGAGGAGAAGACAGCCTTAATTTTAAACTGATATAACCTTTTGTCCTGCATGTTTTTACAGCACTGTATTTCAAATGTCAAGAACTGACAATGTTGGGGGGTTTTTTGTCTACCCACAGGCTTCACAGCCAGCATCCTTTACACATCCTGCAACACTGAACATAATCTCCAATACCAAATCAAGACAGCGACAGCTGGGAAGATTCTAGGCTGTGAGAGGGCTATCAGACCAAAGCTACGCAAACACATGAACTCTAGCTCAAAGTAAAGAGCTTTTTTACAAGAACTTAGCTGAAGCCTTGGATATGTCACATTCCTAAGGGAGATTTACAATGTTCAAGAGTCTTTCAGGAAGCAACTACTGGATGCTGTCATATTTTCCAGCTATGAAGACATCACAGAGCACTGTACTTTAGGAAGGCTGGAGGTGGCTTACCCCATAAATCCTAGCAAAAGTCAAACAAACAGTCCCAGTCTAGACAGCCATAGGAGGCCCACACCAGGCACACACAACACAGGCAAAACACATTAACCACTTAATGATTAATGACTCATTAACATATTAAGCAGTTCATTAGTTCATACCAAATGCATACTCAGGAAGCCCATTCCGGGCTCAAAGACTGTGAATTCCTGCAGCATAATCCCTCAGGAGAGAATCAGAAGCACATCAGATCTCATCTATCCAATTCAATACGCAGAAGAATTTTCCCCCTATCACTTCTCACATATATAATATACAGTATCTACTACAGTATATCACACGTACACATACACACACAAAATGTCCAATAATGCATTAAGCACTGTAGTGCTCAATTGATTCAGGAGTCCAGAGGTTCTCTTCCCACTTGTGCAGAGGTTCCTCTGTGCTACCCACCAGAGGGGTCTCCAAGATTCCCGTCCTTGGGAAAGCTCTCCCACCCTACTCTCCACCTCCTCCACCTTTTGAACAGGTGAGGAGGTAACTTGCTCAGTCAAATATCTTCAAAGAAGGAATTTGTAGTCAAATATTTGTCTTTAAGAAGGGTTCTTCAGCTGCAAAATCCAGCTGAGGAGGCTGTCATCCCACAGATGCCACCACCACCACATCTCTCTCCTGTCCCCAAAGCAGGCAAGTGCAGCTCCCAGAGGTTCTGTCTCTGCAGGCAAGAGGGATGGAGGAAGGTCACTCATCCTCTCCCTCCATATCCACATTAGAATCATGACACACATAATTATCAGACAGCCTTCTTTTTCTAGAAACCTGAAGGTTTTGCTGCCGGCTCCAAAGGCTGCAGTAGTCAACCCCTTTAGATAAACTACAGTTTTCCTGGGGCACAATGTGACAGGAGTGACGGGGTGCTTGCAAAGTCTATTGAGATTAAGGGGCTCTTGTATGGGTTGTAATATCTTTCTCCTCGAACTCTGAGGTTGAGGAAATAGAGGAGATATGGCTCTTTAAGAACCATCTTTACAACTTTAAGGAAAATTCGCAAACAGTTTCAGGTTGCTTTTCTCAACTAAATCCCTTACTGTATAATTAACAAGAAACAGAAGCAAGGTACGCATCTCATTCCTCATTGCTTCTGGTTACATCCCTTTTCCAAGGGAGGAGAGAAGCAGGGAAGAAAATCCTCACAAAACTGAATTTCATGAATATTAGGCAATCTACTGGAAAGAAAACTGCAGGGACATAAAAAACAAGCCGGGTTTTGAACAGACAGCATGTGGTAAATCAACAGACTGTCAGCAGCAGGAAGAAGCAGTAACAGAGGACCAGGAGCTGTAAATTAGAAACAGGAGGAAAAAGAAGTGGGGGGTGAAGGGTGAAGCTCAAAGATCAAATCACAAGGAAACAACAGTTCCAGGTGAATTAAGTGGAAGAGCCCAAGCTCAGCAAGGAATTTAGGTCTCCCACCTTTTTTTACTGATACATGCCAATGGAGAGTTTAAAAAGGTGGGAGACATACAGGCTAGCAGGAATAACTACTTTTAGTCTGAGAAGCAGAAAAAAAAAAGTAAAAACTAGTATTCTACCAACAAAGCTGTAGATAACAGAAAGCGGATTACATATTTTAACAGCAAAATTACAGATTTATTGGACCGATTCCTCAAAACTTCATAGTCATGACATCTAACCTTCCCAACGAAAAAGAAACCAAAACCCAAGCTACTCCGTGGATACCAACACCTGTTTGCAGATTGTCATTTTATGATCTCTAATCTAGATTACCTAGGAAATGAAGTATTTATTTTATGTCACTCCCATGTGAATTCTCTGATGTTTAATGCTTTGGCTGGCATTACAGCAGGCCAAAGGTTTCCGACTCCAACTTGTCCTGCTGCTTTAAAAATAAATAAATAAATAAAAACTCATTTAAAAAAAAACCAAACAAAACCACTCCTAAACCCAAACATAAAATCCCTCAAAATCCATAGCCTTCTTTTAAAGCTGGATGAAGCCAGACACTGTTGCTAGATGTGCACACAAGAACATCAGCCAAGTTCCCTTAGAAAAAAACAGTTAAATCTAGCAGAATATACTATGATGGAAAAATCCACTTTTCTGTAAGCCATTTAAAAATAACACCTTCTAAACTTCTCTAATTAGATTATTCCATCATGAGATTTCACTTATCTTCTCTGTCGCAATCACACTCGGCACTTACTGCTGCTTCTTTGCCCTCTCTGGTGAGCCTTGCTCAGCGATATGGTCCAGACTTTTCTCTCTCACCTTACTTCTCCTGCTGCATCAAAAGGTAACCTCCTCCTCCAACTTACCAACATCAAATTCATTTTAGTGACACAGATCCACAAATTTCAACTGTTAGATTATTCATTCAAAGTGAGCATGAATTCCTATACATCTGTGAAATCCTTCAGCGCTCCAGAATCTAAAAAGCAATTTGCAGTACATGTTTCTTTCTTCGAAAATATATGACGTTAGAAATCAGATGTGTCAAGAAATAAACAAAAAACATCCCAATCCCTCAAGACAACTGCTAGCAAGCAAGCAACCATCTAAAAGAGTGAAAAATTCTGTTACCTCCAAGTCTGTAACAAGGGAGCTTTGCTTTCAGTAGCACAAAAAGAAGCTTGAGATCATCAGCAGTAGTGTTCTGCCACCAAACAGACCACAACAAGTCTTTGCTGGGATGTCCCATGGTTTCCAGGTGTTCACAATGAGGGTTACAGCAAGTACAGGATGCTTTCTTATACCAGGTAAGAGGTGTCCACTGAGGACTTAGAAGGGCAATTCTTGTTTGTCTGCAAGTGCTCACCTGGACACAAATCAGTTCAGAAGGTGAACAAGCAACATCCAGCAGTTGTATACGCTAACAAAAAAGATGCATTTGACAACTGCCCCACAACACAGCTTGAGGGTTTGGGTTGGTTTTTTTTTTCCACGTTCATGGAGCAAGAGAAGTGTCAATTCGTCTTTATTCCTCAGCATTCTGGGTTTTGCTGTTTACACCCAGACTTGTACCAGCACATTCATGTCAGGACAGCTGGTGGCAGGCAGAGATGAATAAGATTTCGTGAAGGAGGTCTCTGCTCAGGCGCTGCTGAAGTGCAGCAGAGGTGGACGGCCAGATCCGAGGGGAGAGCACAGGGCAAAAGGCAGCAGCTGTTTAGTGAGAAAGTGGAGCCCATGCAGGGCTGCAGGTCAGGATCAGAAGACTTAGAGTGCATCTGCCTAATTAGCTTATGTCCTCACTGTAAAATAGCTGGGTCGCCAGCTTAGGCTGAGCTGAAACAAGGGTTCAAGCCTTTCCTCTGTCAGTATTTCTAGTTAGAAAACACTGGATTTCCTGCCTTCCATGGGAGGAGAGGAAAAGGGGGACACTCCACCCAATTTTATGGGCAGAAGGGAGGTAATCCTACAGCAAGGATGACAGGTACATCTTTGAGAGCAGATGGCCAAATGAAAAAGGAAAGCATTGCTGTGCACGCAGCGATACAAACAAATGAGTTGAAGCCCCAGACAGCAAAGGGAAGATTACACACCGCTCTTCAGTAGCATGGACTGATGATGCTCTGCAGGTCAGCTGCCATGTGCTCACCCAACCTTCTAAGGAAACTTTGAATGACTTGTTGAATAAAATACACAAAGAATGCAGCATCCTAAGTATGACTAAGATCTCTAAAAAAAAGATGCTAATTAGGCTGTAAATCAGCTAAAGGGAATAAACACTTTAAATAAAAAGTCATAATATCAAACCACCTGCAACTGGAAGTAGAACAGTTAAATACCATCGATGTTGATTTATGGAAGTACCCTGATAACTGAAGACAAAACAAAATAACAGTTGCTACATCTGCAACATTGCTTCTAATCCATTTTAGAAGCAAGGAAAAGGTAAAAATAAGGCTCATGGAGCATTTCAGATACTGGCCTACAGGTCTCAAAGACAGACCTCCAAAATCTCAGATATTACTCAGATCACCAGCCTTGCATAGCAGCAGCTCTCTCCTTATACCACGGTGTTGTAACGATTCACATGCTTCCAAGGATCCATTTCTACTGTTAAGGTAATCTTGAAGTAGCTTATTTAAGGTTTTGTGAAATCTGCAATTGTTTTCACATAAATGACAGCATATTTACCATATGGCAACTGTGTTGGGAGAGGATTTTGGAATGACAATATTCTGATGTCACAATATTTATGCCCAGAATAACTGCATTAGTATTAGTATTAATATTAGTATTAAGCCTGGAGAAGAGGAGGCTGAGGGGAGACCTCACTGCTCTCTATAAATACCTGAAAGGAGGTTGTGGAGAGGAGGGAGCTGGGCTCTTCTCCCAAGTGACAGGGGACAGGACAAGAGGGAATGGCCTCAAGCTGCACCAGGAGAGGTTTAGCCTGGATATCAGGAAAAAATATTTCACGGAAAGGGTCACTGGGCACTGATAGAGGCTGCCCAGGATGGTGGTTGAGTCACCTTCCCTGGAGGTGTTTAAGGCACAGGTGGACGAGGTGCTGAGGGACATGGTTTAGTGTTTGATAGGAATGGTTGGACTTGATGATCCGGTGGGTCTTTTCCAATCTGGTGATTCTATGATTCTATGATTATCAATACAGTCATCAGTTCAGTTTAACCAGAAGCTGCAGAAATGGGTAATAACTAATATATCATGTAGCCAGTATCCATCTGTACAATAGTTTAAAGTGTACCGTATTCTTATTGGATATCAAAATAAATAACCATGGTGAGATTTTTGTATCAAGCATCATGCAGAGTTAAACATGGCTTAACAAGATCTGCCCACACAGTAGATGCCGCAGCAGACCCATTGCTCTTCAGTTCACAAAATAACAGATCTCGGCTCCACTGAAAGCGGAGTCAGCAACAGAACCAGTATAATCCATCTACGAAACTACCAAAATCCATTTATTCTCCCATTACACATACATTTGCATCTTTTCCACTCTTTGGAAAGTCAGGGCTCAGATGCAAGACCAAACTGTAAGATACAGAGCACTTCCATGGAGGGGCAGTTAATCTGAAACCCCTTATCTGCTTGCCAGCCACAGAGAACCGCTACAGCACAAATCAGACAGCGTAAATCTGACAGCACACAGAAACTATATTGATGCTATGGGCTTGCACGACCAAGCCCTTGGTTAGATATGTTCAATAGAAACAAGAAGAATAGCAGCAGAGAAGCCTAACAAGCTTTTACCACAGAGACACAGCAACCTTTAGGCAGACACAGACATGCAAGAAGCTCATCCCCTACATAAGCAAGAGAATTATTCTTCATCTGAGAAGGGGGTAGACAGTGGGATGGTTCAAATCGCGCTCCCACAGCTGGGAAGGGTATAAAAGCCACCCCAACGTCCAATACCCAGCAGCCACTGTCCAGCATGAAAGCTCACAGTGATTTTCTTCTTATCCTAAAAGAACTGAATGAAACAATCTGCTGACAATCTGTAAGAGGCTGGAAAAGCTACAGGGCACTAAATAAATAAATAAATAAAATCCAGACTTCAACATCTGTTAAGGGGGGGGTGAGGGGTAGGGGGTAGCAATTTCTTTCAAATAAAACTAGAATAATACCTTCAGGGCGTTATAAGGAGTGTGCAATATCATGACAAAAGTATATCAGTGGAATCTGCAGGATTTAATACTTGTCAAAGGCAAACAAAAAAAAATCTTGGAGAAGTGTAGACTAAAAAGGAATGCACCACGACTGCAAGAACGCAGCAGCATACCTACGTAGCATACATAATCTCAAATACCAGCATGCTTTACATTAACTACAGAAACTTTATGCATTACCCCTCCTGTCTGGAAGAAGCTACAGAACAAGAAAAGCCATTAACATTTTAATGAATCTGGGGTGGCAGGGCACTAAGCTCTAAGAATTCAGCCTCCAGGGTTTGCACAGAAGAAAAGGGGGGAGGGATTCACTGGATGAAACCTCTGTGGGATGAGTAGTATGGGCAGTGGCCTGCAACAATTCCCAGGGTTCCTAAAAAAGTTGCCTTCACTGTGGGAGAGAGTGAACCTCAATGAAGTGCCAAGATGCAGGGCAAAAAAACGCAGAAAAAAGAAAAAAAGCACATCTTTCTTCCTTTGGTGATTGTACCTCTTCTCTAAATCACAGTCTTTTGAAACTTCTCCCACAGTTTCCAAGTGCTATGGGAAAAAAAATACCACACAGGTGCTTCTAACTGTGCCTAGAGAAGAATCCCTCCTCTACCATGCAGAGTAAAGACTTGTGCTGAAACTCAATGCAAAGCACTGGAGTCCTACCCAAAGTTCAAGGACATCGAACAAGGGCACTTCAGCAACCCAGCATCCTTGCAGAATTCACCAGCGATATGAGAATACAGGAAAAAGACCCAAGCTTGGGCAGTCTGAGGGAACCAGCAGTAGTTTCAGACACGTAGCCGTTGAGCATCTATCTCAGAAGACGCCACAGGGAATACTCGGAGCTTCAGACACGCTTTGCCAACAACACAAAAGACGAGGCATCCACTGTTGAAATCCTACAAGTAGGTTTTCTTTAGCCTCAGAACTAGTACAACAGCTTTTTGAACAACCTAAGACCAAGGGGCAGAGATAAACTGCACTGCCAAATAACCTTCAAAGTGTTCACCATCATTATGCTGCTTTCTTAGCACAGCTTCCCTGCCCTGATATTTACATCCCTGATTTATCCATCCAACCTTTGCTCAAATAACAGCCTCAGCCAGACTACAAAAGCACAGTGGGGATGCTTCCTAGGAAATCTGCATAAACACATGGTCTTGCAGAGGAATAAGAAATGGCATCAACATGCAAATAATCCAGGAAAAAAATAATACTATATGGCTCCTAGCCTTCCTCAAATCCTTCTCCTTCTCCTGCATCACTAAGGCAGAGCATCTTACTGTCCCCGGTCTTCTCTCATGTACACTTAAAATCACAGGAGCATCAAGTTTACATCTGCTTGAACATTTTTGAGATTGTTCATCACTGCAGCCTCGAAGCGCATCCACATCCAGCCATACGATACACCCACCATCTCATGGAGCCTCAAAGATCATATGACCAAAGGATTAGAAAGTACGAGAAAGGAAGGCATGTTACCATTTCATTATGAGGGAAACTGAAGTACTTTGTTTATTCAAGCCCTTTCCTCCTCCCCGTGTGATGAAAGGTTAAAATATAATGGGCTATTCCTCTACACAGAACATTAAATGAATTTATATTTGCATTTTTGAGCTCTTGAGGAAACAGAATGGCCAGAACTGAAAGCAATTAGTGCACCAAATCAGACAGCTAAAACAACAAAAATCACAGAACAATGATCTCTTATTTCCCAAGTTCAGATGTCACCATCACACTTTACTATTCATGCAGCAGACTGCGCTTTGAAAAGCTGCGCTATTTTTCTCCGCCTGAAAGGAATACAAAGCATTCCTATTTTTTTTTTCTAAGTACTTTGGTAGTTAGAAAAACAAAAATCGATGGAGTGCAAACCACTGAACAGGAGAAAACTTCAGCAGGTTGAGAATCTGACATATTGTTCAAAATGCAAAGCAAGGAAAAGAAAATATTGTAAATCTCCAAAACCTAATGTGAGAACTACCCCTGCAGGACCCCAGATGGTGTGTATTTTGCCTTTTAATTTGAGGGGTTGTGAGACAATCACAACATGATCAAACAGCAGAAAGTAATATCAGTCATCTTCTGCCGTGACCTCCCTGCATCACCTCGCACAGCGTGTTTTTCATTTCAAGAGTCAAGTCTTGCAATAACTTTGATATGATTGAGCAGAGGGAAGCAGTATCAGTCACCTTCTGCAACGAACCACAAGAGGAGAGAAAGTAATGCAGTAAAACAGGTGATTATCACAGAACCTTGAATATAGGGAAGCAACTGCTACCGGCCACCTGCTTTAGTCCAACCCATCGCTTGAAAAAAAACTTCCCTGTGCAGTAACTTCTAATGACACGCATGCACGTGCCCAACCATAAATGTTCACACCATCTGTTCTCGTTACAGTTGAGCTCTCAAGCCAACTTCCAAGTCAGGCCGACAAGAGTTCACAAGGCTCTGATCCACCAGTTCTTTTGCAGCTAGTTACTCATTTGCCAAGAGAATTACTAAGCCAGAGGGTTTCTTTTTGTACGAGGTCTGTCACAGACAGCACCCAACACAAAGTCAGTAACCAACACACTGTGTCAATTACCGCGTGTGTATTTCTAAAATTTTTTAAATAATGTGGATTTTGTAGAGATATGGGGTTTTTTCCAGTTTTCTTCTCTTACAAGGTTTTGTAAATGTGGATAAAATCATATGGTTCACAGAAGTACTTCAGCGAATGCCTGCAGACTCATTATGCTTCACCAATTATACAATCAGATAAAGAGATGGCATTAAAACCACCAAAGATGCAAATTTCAGATAGTTACACTAAGGCCAAGTGGCCATTGAATATTCTTCAGTGGCAAAGGGTCAATGTGACTCTAAACTGTAAAGAAAAAGAGGCTTCCTATTGCACTGTTCCTTCTTTTGAATATTCGGTTACATCCCTTGCTTATTTACAAGGTTATGCAACAAGGTTATTGCTCTCTCCAACCTCATCCATCACACCTCAGAGAGCATTTTGTGTATATTCACTGCTTATAAGGAAGCAAAAATAGCTGACAGCTGCTCTAATTTGGTAGCACAGATTTGCTGCTTCTAGATCACTGGGTCATAAGGCTGCTTAAAGGTGACTCACCAGCCCCTAAACTTCTCGCGGAACTGGTAAGTTCACCAGGCCACAAGAAAAGAAAGAAAAAAAGAATTTTTTTTCACTCCATCACAGCTCAGAAAAACAGAAGCCGCAAACATTACAACCAAACGATAAGGTGGTTTCCAACACCACATTTTTAAAAGTCAGTCTCTCCAAGCATTCTTTCCTGAATTTATCTCTGCAGGTGACAGACAGACTGTTCTGCTTCCAGCAGTATCACCAGAAATACCAGCACTCTGCCTCTTGCTAATCACAGCTAAAGAGGAGAGCAGAGATAAAGACTTGGACTTCCAACCCATTGGCAGCCTTTTTGGGGGACAGAAAAGAGCTTTTTCTCTTTCAACTTCTGTTGTTTTGGGTTTTTTTTTCTTAAATGGTAGGCATTTAGGTAGGGATCTAAACAGGCTGGACCGCTGGGCAGAGTC
>WAAB01013915.1:0-33142 GCA_013389865.1 Piaya cayana
TAAGGCCTAGGCTCCCGACAACTGACCATCTGAGAGAGTTTGGCTTGTGGCTGCCCCATCCCTGGAGGTGTTCAAGGCCAGGTTGGATGGGGCCTTGGGCAGCCTGATCCAGTGGGAGGTGTCCCTGCCCATGGCAAGGGGGCTGGAACTAGATGTTCTTTAAGGTCCCTTCCAACCCAAACTATTCTAGGACTTTAAATTGCAAAGTTCCCTTCTGGCAACTTTAGCATTACTAACTTCCATGCTGCCTGCAAGTGAGAATAACCCCCATCTTTCAGCCCTTGACTGCATTACCATGCTCATCAAGTAAGTAGAATGGTTTGAATTAGAAAGTGGCAGTCCAAGTATTTTCCTATGGGTTGATCTCCTTTCCCAAAGGACCTGTTTGCTGGGTGTTCCCAGGAGGTGCCATTGTGTAGGTTGGTTTAAGGATTCACTTTCCTAAGGTAGGTGGGGATTCTCCAAACTCTGCTCAGCTTTGCTACGGCATTTCCTTTTGCCACCAGATTCTCAACCTTCTTATGCTTATCATAGAATCACCAGGTTGGTAAAGACCCACCGGATCATCGAGTCCAACCATTCCCATCAATCAGTAAACCATATCCCTCAGCACCTCGTCCACCCGTCCCTCCAGGGAAGGTGACTCAACCACCTCTCTGGGCAGCCTGCTTACCTATATCAGTTCTTGTAGTTTTTAGACCACCAGCCTTCACTGGATAATTTTGTTAGCCCTGCACCCTGCAGCAACATTTTCACTCGAGAGGACCCAAGAGCATTTAAACTTGAACAGAAACCCAGGAGTTCAGAAATAAGCTCATCATGACAAAAGGAGTAATCTCTCCTTTTTAAAAAAAAAATCACAAGCAACGCAACCTCAAATACAAGTGCATGTGGTTGGTTTTTATGTCCCACCAGACGAACTGGAAGATTTTCTTAGTGAGAAAGACACCCTTTTCCCTTCTCCAACAGAGGAAGAAGAGGTGTCTTCTTAAGTACTTCTGAGTTCAGAAATCAAACAGGTTATTCTCTACAGTTGCCTTATTCAATCTACAAATTAATCCACATAAGCTTTTCCTTTTGTCTTCAGCAAATTAGACTCAAGATTACAAACAGATTACAAGGTTATTCCTTCTCTTCTATAAACTCATAAGTCAATGTGAAGTTCTTACCATGCCACTTATCCTTTAATGTCCATGAGGACACTCTGTGTTTCATTCTTTTATGTAAACAATGCTTGACCTTGAGTTAATTTAAAAGGGCTTTAGAGCTTTGCCCCATGGTTTTAGGTAGTTCTTGAAGCACTCTGCTAGTTACCAAAATGTCATTAGTTATGAAAGCAGGGTCAGCTTTTCAGGCTTGAGTTTCTTGGGACGTGACTTTCCTAGATCTTTGTGTATTTAACACCCTCCACAGCCAGGCCGTGACTCTTTACTGTAAAAAGAGTAATGATTAGATCCACTCTGACGTGACAATTTTCATTGTTTTTCTCAAAGCAGCAGGTTTCTAGGCTCCACTTGATGGGGAAAGATGTGATTACTAACAGAAAAACACACTAAATTACAGTGTTTTTGTGGGTGGAGCAATTTAATACTGTTAGAGAAAACCAAACCCCATTCCAGTACTACAAATCCACTCAACAGTCAATTTGTTTTCTTTTCCATTATTTTTGCTACTGCACTGTTTAATTCTAGTGATTTATTGATTAGTAATGAGGCCTGTCTCAATTGTCTTGACAAGTGAAACACAGAGAGTCAAGTAATAAAGTTCCAGGATGCTGATATTGATCTTGGCATCTGCCTGGAAAGAAAAAGGTTCATTATATTATGTTTAGAAGGCTTAAACATCTCTTAAAAATTGAAGCACCTTTGACACTAGAACTATCCACCCTTTCTCCTCTGGTTCTATGTAGTCAAGAATAGTATTTGCAGTGGACCTGTCAATCAATTCATCAATAATGAACAACTGTCTTCTATGACAGTGACGTAACAAGCGAGTCACTTTTATAAAGAGCAGCAATTTAGAAAAATAAAAGAAAATGGTTAATTGTTTCAAATAACTGCTGCCCGTGCTGTTAAAGATCATCCTAACAGGCAACTCAAATGACAACTTAGAGATTCAATACAACTAACTGAGGTATAATTGAGAGCAGCCCTGTGGAGGACTTGCGGGTGTTGATTGATGAGAGGCTGGACATGAGCCGGCAGTGTGTGCTCACAGCCCAGAGGGCCAACCCAAACTAGTCTATGATCCTATGATTCCTCCTTCCTCAGCTGTTGTTTCCCTTTGCAATGTAGATTCTGTGCACACCTCCCAAACCAAAATGTTCTCCTTGCCTACCAAATAATAATTTAAAAGACAAATCTAAATATTTCAGACCATGGCAAATGGAATCCCCACTAAAATCAGCAAAACTTGGAGCAAAATAGCATGCAGCATTAGGACCTGCCTCTGAAAAACAGTTACTATTACAGTTACATCAAAGCCCTGCAATTCCTACCATCGCTGCACACTGTAAAAGGCTCCTGGAGCACTCTGATCTATTAATCTAAGATTTCTCTCTGTGCATCCCTCCTGACAGCTGAAAGCTTACTGCATTTTAGCTAACAAGCAGCACTGACTTGAAAACAAGTGGGTATAAACTAAGAGCAAGATTTTTAGTTGGATTTCTAGCTATCAGCAGGGTGAGGACCTGGAACAGACTCCCAATAGCAGATGAAGAAAAAGAATCTAAATATAAGGCTTGATAAACATGCTGTGTAGTGCCTGTGATGGGTCTGAGTGGGATGTGATGATCTAGGGGGTCTCCTCCAGTCTTATTTTAAGTTCATAAACCATGGCATGCGTTGTCCCACTTTGAAGCAAAATTCCCTAACTGGCACACTTAAGGCTTTCTTCTCCATAGGGATCATTTATGTCATTATTATAATAAATTCATATTTTTCATTATTTTTCAATGCTGATGGTTTTGAATCACATTCTACAGCTCCACCAAAGGTAACGGTGCACTTATGATACAGAGCAGCACATAAATGTACTGTCTCATTGCTTGTAGAAGAACAAAGCGCCACATCCATGGAGCTATAAACATCTTTTTTAGCTTTGATGACAAAAGAGACCTTCATGCCTCTGCACATCCATGCATCATTGAGTGTTTAAAGTAACAAGGTATTTTAAATTCTTTCCACTTTAGCGGTAATAATGAGACAGTCATGTCAGCATTTGGTACTGCTCTGATCTATGGGCTCGCTTGCATGCCCAGTCCTTGCTCCATAGAATCATTGAATCTCCACATTGGAAAAACCCACTGGATCATTGAGTCCAACCATTCCTATCAAAATAATCAGATCTATCAAAAGAATTCCAGATCCTTAGGACAGGGTAGAAAAAAAGGGTGAGGCCCAGAACAGCTGGAGTGGAGCAGAATGACCAGAACATTAGAAATATCTGTAGGAACAGAAGCTTTATGGAGTATTTCATCTGTACTCATTTGGTAAGGAACTAAAGAGTGAGCCTAGCAAAAGCCATCATTTTTAATCCCACTGCGTATTATTGATAGTGTCACTGGGATAAAATTGAGGGAAAGGGACAAGACAGAACAGCAAAAATGTGGAGTCAATTAAACTGCCTCTAGCTGTGTACAGAAACTTCTCCAGTGATGCTTGGTACTCCTTGAGAAGTTCCCCTTCTTCTTCCCACTGATAAACACGTCCACCATTTCCAAGCACAAAACTTAGCAGCAACAAACTGGCTGGTTTCCACTTGATACAATATTTACTGAGCACTAATGTTCAGCTATATATTAACAAATATATATATATATTTTTTTTTTTTCCTTTATTTTATCAGAATAAAACCAGATTTTGCATGGGTACCTCTAAAACCAATGCTAATCCTGTTTGCCTAACATCCTACTGAAGACCCAATCTATGACAATTGAGTTACAGTCTCGAGGTCCTGTATTTAAACTGATTAATTCTAATATTAAAGGTGAATTAAGTGATGAATAAAGTTCACCAACTACTGAAACCTTTTAAATCAGATAGAAAGATCTTGTTCAGACCATTTATTCCAACCAAATTAGCTGTATAATTGGAATTTAAACCCGCTATACATTGAAACCAACGGCAATTATGCTAACAGAGCAAAAGCAGCTTTTTATGACAGTCCAGACTTTTCAGAAGGGATGAGAGAGCAGCAAAAGCTTGATTCTACCCTTTTTATAAGATAGTCCCAAAGCATTCTGTTGCCTCCCAGTTCACATTGGCATAACTTGTTCTTTGAGTAGAAACTTAGTGTTTCCTAAACTAAACTGGGCTGATTCATGCATCCTGTACTACAGAGTCCACAGTATCCCTAATACTCACAGAAAATCTCTTTGGAAGACTGAGTTATGTGAATAACATCATAGTGCACAGCTTTCTTACTGCTAAGGCCAAACTTTATTGTTCCCTGGCCATAACACATCAGTTTTCCTTAGAGAGGACGATTTAAGTGATTTAGAGTGCAGAAACAAACATCTCTTCTCCCTCTCCTTTCCCTCCCTCTCTTACAGCACCGTAACGAGTCCCCTTTAGTGTCTGCACCAGATTTACAACAAATCTGAAATACCAACATCTGCTCAGCAATAACAAGATCAGCAGCCGTACATAATGTGAAGCCGAGGCCTAACCCTCATCTCCTTCTCCTCCCTAACAGGTTTTACAAACTGTCCTTGTATTTCCAGAAGGATTTTCAAATTATGATGACCGCGACAGCAGGAATGAGGATTTAGCTAAGGAAAGAGATTGGACAACTAAGAGTATCATTTGCAATAAAAGAGCTTATGAGCCACTTCTAATGGCATTTACAGAATCTCAGCTCAGGGATTTTTACGCCGATGTCAACTCACAGGTCCTATGCTACAAACTGCCCTTACACAAGGTTGCATATGCAGAAATTTAGGTGTTAAAATACTTGATCGTATGATTTGAGGCTACACTTCGTTATCAGAGATGTACTTGTGTCTCTGTTTATCGAGTGAAGGATTCTGGTCGAAGACAACAAGCACATTCCTCCAGCAAGTTGGAGCCTTCACAGCGTAGTGGAAAATATCATGGCAGTAATCCAGAGCTGGTACTAACATTTCACCCTTCCCACACTGGCATTTAATTCATCTGAAAGCTGGCCAAGCTGTAATTGCTGGAGCTTTCAGCAGCCGTGTCATCTAGCTGCACTCACACAAAAGAGAGCCATTAGTTCTTGTTACAGCAGTCTGGGATTTCAATTGGAGAGTTGGGATTCCAAGTCTGCAGTCTTCCAATAATGTTGAGAATAAATGTCAAAGTTTGTCCTTTCCCTTTCAGTTTACCCCCTTGATTTGGTATGAAAGATAATTTTAAGTGGCATCAGGCTCTTCTCAGACATATTTACATATTTAGGATGTTATTACTTTGAACACTGCACTAACATAAAAAATGCTGGTATATTTTGTGTGTTCATGTGAAGTTTAAAGCTTTCACAATGACCCTAAACCCCAAAGTACCACTCCCACAAACCCATACTTACCCTGGTCTTTCTACACTGCTTCATACTGCACAAAGAAAGTCAGGAGCAAAGGAGAAAGTGCTCTGTTTGTTTTACAGAACCATAACACGATTTGTGTCCTGGTATGACTGGTAGCTGCTGCTACACCAAGGATGCTGCAGCTAGGTCTAGAGAAAAGTGTGTTTGTTGACATTACTAATTTTTCAGTCTCTTTGTTGAAACGAAGTACAGAACTTGTTTTGCTGCTGAACCGAGTTGATAGTGCAAGTACCACAAATTAAAGTGGTTTAGTGAGAAGTACCACCTTCATTACCATAGAATCACAGAATGGTTTGGATTGGAAAGGAGCTTAAAGCCTGTCCAGTTCCCACCCCCCTGTCATGGGCATGGACATACCACTGAATCAGGCTGCCCAAGGTGCATCCAACCTGGCCTTGAACACCTCCAGGGATGAAGCAACCACCTTCCCTAGGAGCCTGTTCCAGTGCCTCACCACTCTCGCGGTGAAGAAATTCCTCCTTCTGTCATCACCCATCCGGCAGGAAAGAGAGAACTCTTTTATTTTTTCCTTAATATTCTGAAAATACTAAGAAGCTGAAATGCTTAATGCATGAGTGTTGAATTGGTCATGGAGGTTAAGACAATAACTCTGCCCCACTGTATACAACATATTCAGCATACAAAAATCCCGTCCTTAATATAACAAGACCCTAATGCTTTACTAAGGTATCTTGGACTGCATTGTCACTTGTGTGTCTGGCTTCCAAGGCATGAGCATGGTTTGGGATTTGAGGCGATAGCCTGTCCAGCGATTCCCAAGCTGTAGGGCACATCCTCTTAGACAAGGCAGGGCAGCATAGAAGTAAATGCAAATTGTCTCCTGGAACAGGAAACCACAATCATAGAATCATAGAATCACCAGGTTGGAAGAGACCCACCGGATCATCGAGTCCAACCATTTACTTTGGCAAAAGAAAGATTTCAGCACAAAACCCCACAGTTAACCTACACCTCTGCCTGCATTTAGTTTCAAACTGGATATAAACTGAGTTTTTCTAGTTTTTTACTAAGTTAGCTTCTCACCTCAAGTGATTCACCCAGGTGCTCAGGGTACTGCATTAATAATACACCAATAATAGAATTTACCTGGGAGAGGGAAACTACTGAAATAAGTTAGGGAATTACAGTCTATTTTTTTTTTTTCGTGTCATCTTCCCATTCCCCTACACCTTTTGTTCCATCCCCTCTTCAAAACAATACACATAAATGACCAGACTCTGGAAATAACAGTATGAGAGTTGTTACTACATTTGGCAGTATTAAAATGCAAGAGGTGATGCTGCAGTTCCGAGACTCATGTTTTGCACAAAATGTCGATGCAACAGACAAGCAGCAGCTAGAATTTACACAACTTGATCGACATTAGAAAGATCATTTAATAAAATGAGCTATAATCTAGATACAAGGCCCAGATACTGTTCCAGGAACTGCTCCTGTAAAGAAAACTGACAACTGTCTTGACAAGCTGCAAACGGAAGGAAACAAGAGAACGGAGTTAGCTGACAATGTAGCACATGCTGAGACAGCACTCCAGAAGCCAGCAAAGAAAGCAAACCCTTAAATGAGCAGACAGAGCCAACTGTGAACACGTCAGCACAGAAACATTTTTTTCTGGAGAATGAGGGCACTTAGGAGTTAAAAACCTTTATGAAACAAAGGATCAATAAGAAATGTAAGGGGAAGGGAAGAAATTATGAAACCAAAACACCGATTAAGAAGCATATGAGTTTATGTAGAATCCTGTCACATAATACTTTGACAGCAATTCAAAGTGACTGCATGAAGAAAATGGAAGAGATACAATTTGTTTTTTAAAAAAGCACATAATTGAAGCACGTAGTCTGAACAGTTTTATTGTCGGAACACTCATTGTGCACACTCCAAGAATGAACAAAACCATGGAAGGTGGAAGATGTACCATCAGAAGCCTGCAAGGACTTGCAATACATCCTTTTTCATAAAGTCACATCCTGTCTAGCCAGGACACCAAGAGGAGTTAAATATTTTCAAAAACCCACTGACATGGGAAACTAAGAGGTAGAGGTTTAGGAAAAAAAAACTCTTAAGTGATCTAGGGGAGGAAAGAAAACCAAAACCAAAAAAACCCCAAAAAGGCAGCACAATGCATTATCACAAAAAGCTCGAAGGGGGAAACTAAAACTAAAAGCAGACTAAGAACAACAGGAAGCAGATTATGATATGGCAGCACACAAACTAATGTTCTAGAGCAGGATGAATTCCTCTCAATTTCTAAGAGTGTTGCTGGAATACTGTAATGATGATGACCATCAGTGACAAAACGCAATGGGAGAACGTTATTGGGGAATTTCAAGAGATTACAAAAAAATGTGTAATTTAGATAGGAAGCTTTGCAAGCCATGGAAGAAAATCAAGAAAGTGGCTGCTTTTTCTTAGGTCATTATTAGGGGGAAGCCATCAGCTCAAGTAGATTTAGTTATTATGAAGTCCACATGTCAGGTTAACTATGAAAAGTCATACAGGGCATTGTCGTAAAACGAATGTTGCTCAAATATGCAATGAGTTCATTTAAGAGCAGACTTTTTAAAAGTATGCCCTAAATTTGAGAAAGATACTTCTAGTGTAAGATACTTACAGTTAAGTTTAGCCCTTAGGTGATTACATGGAATTGTTACAAGTCAACAGTAAGTGGTTTATAAAATGTAATTTTATTTAATGTTACTTTGCTGTTACAGAGGGCATAACATTTTCACAAGGCTTTTTTGGGACTACAATCAATGATTAGCAACACACAATAGTGGTCCAAACTCTCTAAATAACAATCACTGGACAAACTTGACACCTTCTCACATGTGCACAAACCTGCATGGAAAAGTACTAAATTTTATACTCGGACATGTGAACTTCAATTGGTTTTCCCATTCCAGTGTATGAAGAAATGACATGCACTTTAGTCTGCCAAAAAGCACTGCCTGTACCCCGGCAGTAACATGCTGCTTCTATACATAGTAAAGTGAATACCAGAACTACGAAGGCGGGAGTGTAAGTGAACTTTTATTGGGAAGGGATTCCAACTTAAACAGCAGCAACTGAAGATTAAGAAAAGCCCCGTTGTCAAACACACAAGCCTCTGTATTACATGATACAGGAAGCGACTCAATTTGTCACTTTCCGAACTAGAAATGCTCGACTTGATCTGGCCCAATACTCCCATATTCCTACTGAAAAGAATATACAGTAGCGTGTGAAAGTCAATTATGGAAAGGAAACCCTGCAGAATAAGGAGGGAATGTGGAGAATCAAAAGCTAATGTGGAACACTCTTTAGTTGCAATTAACTACATTTTCATATCTTACTGTAATACAAAACACAGTCGACTGGCAGGAACTGGTTCAGATTTGTTTTTAAATACCAGGTACACTTTAGTCCGCTACATAAGTGTTTGGAAGTTACTTATGTTTATATGAAATGAAGCTATTAATACTTTTCTACAGCAGTAACCGCACACCAGGAAGGCCAGGACAAACACAAATCAAGGAATGGAGTTTTCCCAAAGCTGCAGTGTGAAAAGACTATAAATTGATTTCCATACACATGGATGGGTTTTCTTTGCTATAGGAAATCCAAGTGGAGCTATAAGGAATGGAGACGTGTAAAAAGGTTTCTTGAGAAGGAAAGGGAGGATGACGCCCTGTGTGCAGTTTAGTTTTCTGCACCTTCTGCAGCATCACATTCTTCTCCTGCACTGTCTGATGTCCATAACTAGAAAGGAAAGAAACACAGTGTCAGCTTTCAGAAGCGCAGCTTTACTTCCAAAAAGCAACAACTACTGACTGTACAGAAACAACGATGAATTAAGGATGTCTACAAAGTACCAGCAGGTGGGAGCTGTACAACCCTGGCTTCCAGTGCTTGCTCAGAGAGGTAACTGGAAACAGCTTCTTGTGCCCCAGGCACAACCAGCTCTGTACCTCAGGAATCAGAGAAAGAGCCGAGTCCTAAACAGGTCCAGGCTTCTGTACTTAATAGTGAACTGTCATTGGTCCTACATCACTCAACAGGTCTGAATGACAGTTTCATGAGTAACAACAATCTCAAAAGCAGCAGTCTGAACCCTGAAAGTGCAGGTTACCACTCTGGTTACTGAAGCTAAGCATTTTATAGTGCTAATAAGAGGCACTTCTACTGAAAGGAGTATTGCAGAATAATAAACGCTGCTGTGATTTTAAATACAGTGAATATCCAGAGATATTCCCTAAAAAATTCCTCTAGTTATATATTTTAATAGAACCTAGTAGTCCCATTAGGCAGTTTTCTTAAACAGTTAATAATTTCAATACTCAAATATCAACTAGTTTTGTTCTGAAATTCTGGTTTTTTTCTTTTACATGAAAATTCGGAATACAAATATAGCAAGCTGCACTGGATGTACACAGGGAAAGATGTTTTGTCTCTCAGTCATCAAAAATATTGATTAAGAATCCCTGACAGATCACAGACTGCTCTTTTTTGACTCCTTATTCTATCTGTACTTTAAGACTCAAACACACCTTTTCCCCCCTTTCACAGCAAATTGAAGAATGTGAGCTATCCAAGTGGTTATTCTACATTACACAGCACCAAGTTCCGACATCAACTCACACAACATTCTAACTAAGGTATAAGTAGGGTCAAGAGCCCAAATCAGTGCTATGTTTTGTGCTAGAGTGAAATAGGGTTTTCTTTATCCATCACATATTCAGTTTAACTGGAAAAATACATGGTTACAGAACCAGGTAGCACATAAAAAGGCAACTTACTGTTAGGTTGTCTCTAAGCAACTGCATGATGAGAGTACTGTCTTTGTATGAGTCTTCGTTCAGTGTATCAAGTTCTGCAATAGCCTCATCGAACGCCTAGAAAAATTAAACCATCTTTAGTCTTTCTATTAACTGATCATTAAGCAACCAGAAACTAAATCTGTCAGTAAAGGTAGATGAAAAATGAACAAACCCAAGCAACAGTAGAAGTTAATGAACTTGAATTATTTGGTTTGAAACAGACACATAAAAAAGGCGTAATAAAAGCTCGCCACACTGCTGAAAATTCAAGTCACATTGTAAATACAGCCTGCTTGTACTCCTTTAATCCCACTAACAAAGCAAGCTTGGAAACCAGATAAATTAAATAGGATCATTTCCTGCATAAACTCTGGAAATAACCATTCATATTACTTGAAGCATAAACTCTATTCTACTGTCCCCACAGGCACAGAGAAGCAAAAAAGTAACTTACTGTCTTTGCCAGCGTGCAGGCAAGCTCAGGATTGTTGAGAATCTCATAATAAAATACAGAGAAGTTAAGAGCTAGACCCAAGCGAATGGGATGTGTTGGCTGCATCTCCTTCTTGCTGATATCGAATGCCTCCTGATAAGCTCCCTGTGAGTTTTCTATTGTTTCTGTTAGAAGAATGAAAAACATTTCAACGTTAACTTTTGTGGGTTATTTTAAAGAGATGACTATTTAAAGCACTCCATTAGTAGGAGACTGAACAGTCCTCTCCTGAAACCTCCTCTTTGCAGAACACTGCACTTACTTTAATCAATGTAATGATTTTAAACCTGTTTTAAGTAAAACTGCCATACTGACAAAAAGCAGGGAGCAAATTGAGCCACTATACAGCAAAGGTATTTAGAAGACTGATAAGGACACAGAAGCTGGTAAACACAAGAATCCAGGATGACTGTTACCTCAGTGGCCTTGGGCACTTTAGCCACAAAAAAAAAAAAAAAAAAAGAAATTATGCATTACTTGTTCTACAAAACAGCTTCATTCCTTGCACAGGATGGACATGCTCATGTGAAACAAGCATGCAGAGTAAAGGCAGCTACTGTCTCCATGGCCCTGCCTCCTCCTGAAGGAGTCTGGAAGACTGGTACTGCATGTTCCTGAAAAACTGAAAGTTTGCCTGCAAAAACTCAGTGCAGTCAGGTCAAGATAAAAACCCCCAAGGTCGTGGCCAAAGTAACTGGGAGAAATACCACAAAGAAAAGAGATTACCAGGCCAGAGTGGATACTTTAAGCAGTGAAGCCTATTGGCTATTTCAGATTCTCTTCCAATACACAATCAAGCGCCAACAGCTGCCCTAAAAACATCAGCAGAATGGAAGGAGGCTGCAGGAAAAGAAAGGCCATTGTCAGAGCTCAGAATACAGCTCTCTGAGGGAGCTAATACCATAATAGCTCTAAAAAGTGCAGGGAAAAAAGGAGTTTCATAAGTAAGATCTATTTTCAAGAAAGTCACAACATAGACTTGGGTTTTCCAGTATCCACACTGTAATGAGCACTGATGGGTTATTCATTTGTTGAGAGACAGGTAAACTGACGGTTGTGATCTATCTAGACTTCTGTAAAGCCTTTGACAGGGTCCCCTACAAAATCCGCCTCTCTAAATAGGAGATATGGATTTGATGGGTGTACGGTGGATAAGAAACTGGTTGTATGGTTGTATTCAAAGAGTAGCTGTCAATGGCTCGAAGTCCAGATGGAGATTCATGACAAGTGGTGTCCCTCAGGGTTCTGTACTGGGACTGGTGCTGTTCAGTATCTTTATCAGTGATACTGACAGCGAGACTGAGTCCACCCTCAGCAAGTCTGCAGATGACACCAAGCTGAGTGGTGTAGTTGCTACACCGGAAGAACAGGATGTCATCCAGAGGGATCAGGACTGGCTGGAGAAGTGGGGCTGTAAGAACCTCATGAAGCTCAACAAGGCCAAATGCAAGGTCCTACACTTGGGTCGGGCTAATCCCCATTTTCAGTACACAATAGGAGATGACATGATTAAGAGCTGCCCTGCAGAAAAGGACTTGGTGGAGCTGGTCGATAAGAAGCTCAACATGAGCTGGCAATGTGCACTCGCAGCCCAGAAGGCCAATTGTATCCTGGGCTGCATCAAAAGAAGCGTGGCCAGCAGGGCGAGGGAGGGAATTCTGCCCCTCTATTCCTCTCTTGTGAGACCTCATCTGGAGTATCGTGTCCATTTCTGGAATCCTCAACATAAGAAGGACATGGAGCTGTTGGAAAGGGTTCAGAGGAGGGCTACAAAGATGACCCGAGGGCTGGAGCACCTTCCATACGAGGACAGGCTGAGAGAGTTGGGCTTTTTCAGCCTGGAGAAGAGAAGGCTCTGAGAAGATCTTATAGCAACCTTCCAGTACCTGAGGTAGTGATAGGATGAGGAGGAACAGGTATAAACTGAAGAAGGGCAGATTTAGGCTAGGTATAAGGAATAATTTCTTCACCATGAGAGTGGTGAGGCACTGGAACAGGGTGCCAAGGGAAGTTGTGGCTGCCCCATCCCTGGAGGTGTTTAGGACCAGGTTGGACAAGGGCCTTGGGTAACCTGATCCATTGGGATGTCCCTGCCCATGGCAGGGGGAGTAGAACTAGACGATCTTTAGGGTCCCTTCCAACCCAAACTATTCTATGATTCTAAGAGGTGACAAAAGACAAAACCACTATAACCTATAACTAAACATATTTGAAGCAGAGAAAATAAACAGATGCTTAGGGGTGGAAGATCAAAAAAGTTTCTAGTAAGACTCCTGGAACTTTGAGAGAGGTTGAGAATGAAGCGCATAGTTGGTGATGCACACAGGCTGTAACTCCTCAGCAGAACACCAAGATCTGCTAGTAAGGTTATCTATCAGGTCCTCTTCTACAGTGAGTACCCTACCAGCATTCATATCACTTCAAATGCAGCATTTTTTACCACCATAACCTGTTATTTCCCCTCTGGGACAAGTCCACAGATTTGAAACTTGCTGGAGACAAGATACAAATCTAACTATCATTGTGAAAGCCACAGAAAGTTGTCTCCACTATGCTTGGACCTGCTCCCATCATTCCAGTCAGGCAAACGGTTAAGAATTTCTGAATGCAACTCATTAATGCTAAGACTTTTACTTCATTTCATAAATTTTCATCTTCAGGCTTATATGCTCCTACAATACAAGGAAGCTAACAAAGCCTTTATTGAAGCGACAATCGGCTCTGTCCTCCCACTTTGCAATTCAATCAGTTTAAACAGGCCAGCACTGTCAGATGCCTCCCATGTCCAACCCAAAGGCACAGACACTTCAGCACTCTGCCAGCTCCTTCTCCTTTCTGCATCACACTATCACTCCAGGACCAATTTTAGTTTATGGAGAATCCTACTGCTACTTCACGCCATACCAAGAGTTTTTAACATCACAGCAGTACCTGGATGCCTTGCAAGACAATTCTAAAATTTAATTCAATAGATCTTCTGAATAGAGAGTTAAAAACCTCCCCAGAAGGGCGTCCTGAGATCCTTACAGCCACTTATGTGCATGTTCTAAATTCTAGGAATGTTCTACATTCTCAGAATGCCCAGTATCAAGTGACACTACCAGCTGTGAAGATTTCCAGGCCTTTTCTGCAGAATCCAAAAGGGCAAACTAAAACTACAGGAACAGTATTATCCCTGGGAACATCAACCCCTTCAGAGTGCAGCTCACACTTTTTTGGTCAGTGGACTGACCTAGTAATTTTGTTCCTTCTTTAAAAACTCAGGTGGCTATAATGAAGTCTGCTTCACACTGAAATAGTTAAAACTTATGGATCACCAGGACTCCATCCTGGAGTAAAAAATGTTGCAACGATCTCTACTCTTCCTCACCAACTTTATGCCAGTAAGGAAATACAAACAACTTTAAATATGTTAGCAGGTCTTTACTTAATTTTCCAGAAGCTCTGAATAAGCAGCTTGGAACAACTACCCAGAAATTTAGGGTGGACAATGGGAACACTAGCTAAAATTCCCTGGCATACTACGCTTAAGGTCTATTCAGAATTTCACTCTCCATCTGTGTGAACACTTGAGATTCCAACTAAAATGTTGTTGTTCCCACCCATCTAACTCACATGAAATCAGAGTAAGACACTGCCACGCACACATCATTTACTCTTCCCACCCCGTTGGCCCCAAACTGAAGAGATTACATACCCAAAGCCCACAAGATACTTACGTTTCCTGTCATCGCCACAGGCAACTTCAGCAAGGTATCGGAAGTAGTCTCCCTTCATCTTCAGGTAGAATACCTTGCTCTCTGGATTAGTTGCATTAGCTATTAAATATTTGTCCAACAGCTCCTGAAACAACAGATATTGGTATATCACATATGCTGTTGCATCTAAATTCAATCTATTTTTCTTCTCTCCAGAAAGTCTGTGTGGACTCAAGTGTTTGCTACAAGGGATAAAGGAGTTTAAAGGGCATTTTAAATCATAGAATCGTTGGGTTGGAAAAGACATTTGATATCATCAAGTCCAACAATACCTGTGCACTACTAAACCATGCACAAACCCTGTGAAGGCAGAAAGCTAGAAACGACATTAAGATGACAAGTCTGCCACCTGATCAGAGTGCAGAAAAGGTAATAAGAAAAGGCTTACTGGTGCACAGTTTCAGTACCTGTAACTGAACTTGGTTTTCATTTAAAAAACGTTGTTGCAAATGAGTAAGCTTTTACTGGAAAAATGAAATGCTGTACAGAAAGTTTCAAGTTTATTTGTAAGTAAGAACTTGTTTCCATGCCACAGGGGGGGAAAAAAAAAAAAGAAAAACTCTGCTATTCTATGTATTAATTGAGTTCATTAGACCTGTAATAAGGAATCTCCAGCTCACCAAAGCCAAGACAGCCAAGCTTTTTGCAAGGTTGTAGAGTAACACCCTCTCCAGCGCAGCAGGGAGGCATCTCTCACATCTGCCCTGCCACTCCCAGGAACAGGAGCGCTACACAGTGCTCTCCAGCACACTCCGAGCTGCTGCTAACACTGCTCCCCTTGCTCACAGCTCTCTTGCCTGATAGCCAGGGGGACAGGGAAAGGTTTACAACGCTCTAGCAAGAGGAGACAACTCTCTCTCCAAGGCTGGAAGGCCTCTTAGCTCTTCTAGGATAGAAGTGAAGGCGAAGGAGAAAAGAGGAATAGGATTTTCTCCCTGTGAAGGGGGAACTCCAGAGAACTCATACAGAGAACAGCTTTGGGTAACCTCCCTGTCCCTAAGACCCAGTGACTGACTTTACTCGACTCTGACTCCTTACTGCAATCAACCCATATTCTCCAAAGTTGACAAAATATGTAAGTTCCAAGGGACTCAAGGAAACCCTACAACTCTCACAGCAACTTTACACTGAGAATTTAACTGATAAGGATCTGCATTGTTACTTGGAAAATAAACAGGTCATAAAAGCAACTGAAAGTTTCCACAGAAGCCTGCAAAGGGTAGGTAGTTAAATCAGACGTTTAAGGAACTGTAAGCTCTCAGGGCAAACCCCCTTAGCATTTTAATTAGCAACTGTAGCACTATAATCAAAACAAGCTAATTTTAGACACAAACCTACTCCCTATGCATACCACCACACCATTATTATTTCCTTTAATTACCAACGGTAGCAGAGCAATCCAGCTGAAAGTGTTTACTCATTCCAAGTCCATCTGAGCTGCTGGCAATTATTTCAAACTGACACTCATAGTAGGCTGCTTCCATTGGGTGAAAAAAGCATTTTTGTATCCACACAGTGTGCTTAGTATGGATCACAGAATCATAAAGGTTGGAAAAAGACCTCAAAGTTCATGAAGTCCAACCATCAGCCCAACACCACCATGCCTACTAAGCTGTGTTCAAAAGTGCCACACCTACACACTTCTTGAACACTTCCAGGTATGGTGAACCCACGATTTCCCTGGCACAAGCAGCTCCCTTCACAGATCCCCCTACGAGACAGTAAGAAACAGCAGTTACAAGTGCTGTAGCCACCACCCTAAAGAAACCACAGTGAGGGTAAGATGATGCCAAGCCTGATATGCCCTTCCACCTATGAAATCAGGAACAGGCATCAGGATGGGGCCTTGAGCAGCCTAGTCTAGTGCGAAGTGTCCCTGCCTATGGCACAGGGTATGCAACTGGATGATCTTTAAGGTCCCTTCCAACCCAAATCATTCTATGATTCTGTGATCTTAAGGACTTTCTGTAAGGCTGGAAAACCACTGCCAAAGACCAGACACAGGCTAGTATGGCATAGAGGTAGGTGGGGAATTTGTGTAATAGTTTAACACAGTGAAGTATGCAAGGGCTTGGCAAGCCTATTGAATGGTACACCGTACCGTTTCCCTAACACTGGTGTTATGGAAAAAGCAACAAAACCTTAGGAATGTTTCTAAACAAGAGTTAAGACACCGTAGGCAGATGGGAAATACAACTCCATTTTAATACTGTTATTTTGCATGAGTCATTCCCATATTAGAATGAATTACTCCCACTCTACAGGTTTCAGCAGTGAGAAAAACGTCATGTTTTGGCTTGATGTTTTCCTGATGCTTTTCTCCTATGACAGATGTCAACGCCAGCCATAAAAGCAGAACACTGCCCAAAACAGTTCGAAAGTCTTAGAAATAACAATACAGCAACCTCAAGTTTAACACAGAAGTTTGATTTTACAGGGAACTGCCCAGCATCAAGAAAGTTGACATGTAACAGCTTAGAAAAGTTCTTGTATCAGTCATGACCAAAAGAGTAACTTGCAGCTTCTGAACGGCATTCTCAGGCTGGGACTTCATTAAGCAGCAGAGATGTGATTTATCCACGTGCTCAGCTTAGGTGTGAAAAACTATGCAGCAATCTAAGAAGCGCCAACCAGTCACCCAAGAAAGATTTGTACAGGATTTTAAACCAGGTATCTGACAAAACTGCACCTCTGATTGTTCCTTTAAATGCCGAAATAAAACTTTGAGATGTTTGAATATTCAGGCATGTTTCTTTTATGCTTTCCAAAACATAAAGGCTTATTTTGTAAGCTTAGCACACAAAAAATATTACTCATATAAAAGTCTGCCTTTGGCAATTGCTCTAGCAGTATTGTGTGTAACTGATGTGGCTTGATTATAGCTTAAAAATACTAACACCCTGGAATCTAGCATACATTACACAATGCTTACAGGAGCGCTTCAGCGTGTCTAATCTAAGTGGAGCCTCAAAACCTACATTCCCTAGAGCATTAATGCCCATCCTTTTTTCAAATGGAGAAGACCCCACACTTCTTCCAGGAGCACAGAAGTTCTATGCCATGGCCCCAGCCCTAACACAACCATGTAGCGCTACAGCTGGTGTGTGTCAGTGCATTCTGGAAGTGCTGCCTCCACATCACACAAGGTGTGAAAGCCAGTGGTTCTGTGCAGATTTCGGAGAAACTCAGGGAAAAAAGTGGATGCTGGGAGTGAGCCATAGTTTTTCGGACAGCAAAAGGTGTGCTGCGTACACTGCTGGATTTCCTAGGCACTCCTCACTTGGAAGAGCTGAGCTGCCCAGTCAGCAGCTCCCACTCCCAGTTCATCTTGAGGGCTTCCTAACCCTTACCAGCTGTGCCTCCATCAGCTACAGTGGAACATCCTCACTCTGGTCTTTACGTATCTGGTTTGGTTTTTTTAACAGCTGAAATGGAAAAATATCTCATTCATGAATCATGTGGGATAGAACAGAAAACAAACAAGACTGAGTAAAGCTGACTATTCACCTAGCCAGGCATTATCTTTTGAATTGATAATGTATTTGGTACACTCAGCAAGCCATTCATCTTGGGACAGCATCATCATTTCCTGGAAGGCATCTTAGTGTCTTTAACAGACAAAATGTTGGCAGGGCAGTGATAGCAGACAGCACAATAAGTGGAATTTACACTGCTGTAAGTCAATAATCGGCAGGAAAACTCAAGATTTCTTACATCTGTTCTATATCTTTGCCCACTTGGGCTTTTCTACCTTTCCACCCGACAGCAACCAGACAGGAATCCTCATTTTAAACACCAGCTGATAGCAAGTAAAACAACTACAGGCATTTCACAAAAAAGCAGACCTCAACCAACCTCAAAATTTAATGATTAATTTTACCTAAAGAGAGAGAGACAAGCACTGCCACAGAAGCGATTCTGTGACAGTGTCAGCCATGCCAGCCGTCATCCACATTGCATCCAGAAAACATGCCTATCACTTTTTATTTTGGTCAGAGAAAGTTGTGCACCAAAATACAGTTGCCATCATCACTAAGAACTGTGACTGCCCTTGTCACCTTCTAAACCAAGACCTGAACAACCAGCAATTACGTGCTCTACAACGTCAAACATGCCTCAGACGCTGCCAAGAAAAACCACATGATATTCAAGTTGCTGGTCTGCCCTGTTGGTGGGTGACTCCCAGAACCACAAACAGTAGGCAGGCACAGGAATTGAAACTCTGACCTCGAGTCAGACCCTTTGTGTCCCGGTGCGCTTGCGTTAGAGCAGGTCTGCACTGTGACAGTTTGTGGTTGGTATCTTGCCACTTCCCTGACGCAGATCCACCATTCTCAAGGTGCACACTTGTCCTCCTGTGACAGAATTTCCCATTCCACTTCCCATTAGTGTTGCTCATCCAGCTCAATTTATTTCTACCTTCAGTATCCCAACAGTCCTGCTGTTGTAAGAGCATCGTATACTCACATACAATATTGTTTTCCCTCCTATAGAAGGCAGGCTTGTTTATCTATTAAAGAGATGCCAGCAACAAAGGTCTACTGGTCCCTGGGACAGATCTGCAGCTGCCTGAAGGAGCTGCAGGGAGCAGGTAGGAGTCTGGCAGCAACCCAGCAAACCACTTTTTCCTCCTTTAGAGCTGAAAAGTATTTTCATTTTTTTCTCTCTACTGGTAGACTTTATTCCTTTACATACCAAGCAAAAGTTACATTGCAATTGCCTTTTGGATCCTTCTCCAGTTCTACTTTTGTTCTTTCCCAACTGAGCAACTCTCCTTTCTTAGTCTTCTCCCTTCTGTTCAACCAGGAACGAGGGTTGAACATGTGGCTGCAATACTAGACCACTGCAATTAACTTGGGTCAGAAATACTAAGTTTAATTTATCTGCTCTCATCCCTTCCCCATTATTTCAGCTTTATGAAAAGCAAGCCCCAAAGGAATACACCAGCCGTATCCGTACTTGAAGGGCCTGATACAGACAAAGCAGCTCCCCGAAGACATAGCTCCTTCATAATTTGTTGTGCATGCATGCATCCAGCCTCTCCTCACCACACACACAGTCCTGAAATTCAGGTACCAGTCCCACTCCACACACGCTTTCTGTTGCCTGTTTTCAAGCTTCCTGCTGACAAAAGAAGTCCCACCAACTCCCACATCCCCATCTAAGCCTAAGGGTAACCCTGCCTGAGATGCCAAGTTCAACCACAGTGTACACGGAATAGTTTCTGTACAATTTAACTGTGCAGTACGTGCAGGTGGCACTATCTGATCTGTGGTGTTCTGTCAACTCACATATTCAGCTATAAAGAATGCTGACAGCAAAGGTGAATCAAATTCAGGAATACCAAATTGACCTTTGAGCACATGCAGCCCTTGTGCCATTTGGAACTGAACTTCAGTAAAAAAAGCAAATACTTCAGCGTAAGTCTCTGCATGTACCATGAACTAGTAGATGCATTCTTCACGCTTACCCATTAGATACCACAGGATGAACACGAACCAGGTCAGCTCCAGAGATTATCTACTGATCACAAGTAGTTTAAGGTTAATTTTCAAAGCAAGCTAAAGATGTCATATGCCAGTACCGACAGAAGGTCTCAACATGGTAAACTGAAGTAACTCAAAATGTCTGCAATGCCATCATCACTCAGACATCAACACTTCCAACACATGTGGGTCACATCACCAGCACCAAGTTACTTAATGTTATTCTATTAAAAGGCTGATCTACATTGCCATATGCATTTCTCACCAACTTCGTACGGTGTATTGTTATTTTTGCTCCACCAGAAGGAAAATGTCAATGTAAAAGCAATTATCATGAGCAGCAACACTGCCCAAACATTTGCCCCCATAAATATAAGCTGATTAAGTTGCTGCATAACCTTTAGCAAGGAGGAGCTGCCAATGCTCAAAATTTCTAGAAGAGAGTTTTTGAATTAAGCCCAGAAGTTTGAAATCAAAGTCGAACGTTTCATCGTTATTCAGCCTAAGGCCCACATATGTCAAGTTGATGAAAACACCTTATTCCAAGACTACCCTCAACTTTTGGGCATCTGATTTTAAATGCTATTCTTTAAAAGCAAGCATCATAACAGTTTGTGGGGAGTAATTTGTATTTGTTTTAAATTACTAAAATTGGCAAAGTCCTCTGCTGGACTTCAACTCGTATGACAAAAAGCATCTAGAAAAAATTAAGAACAATAACATTACTCTAATATAAGAACGAACTAAACAGTATAAATGCATATTATAATTAAAAAAAAATTCTTCCTCACTCTGTGATGGAAAAAAAAAGATCAGCTTGAATATTAAATCAACTCCTCAGCAGCACTGTCAGCTCTACCAAGCTCTCATCAGATCTGCCCACAAAGGAAGTGCTGCCATTCCACAAGGTGCCACCTTTCATAGGTCTTGCAGAGACTAGATTGAGTTTTATTGGTGTTTCCTAGACGTTCCTTCCCCTCCTGAGCAGACACTGAATGCTCTCTATTTTAACCTTTAAGTGCCTTGTTTTTAAGGAGTATTGAAACCAGCCACCAGAACAGATACTACATGGGTGACAGCAAATAACTCATTACTGAATGTTGTACTTGGCTGTAAGAGCACACTTATTAGCCAAAGCCCACAAAAAATCACTGAATAATTTGAATGGAAAAGACCTTTGAGATCATCATAGTCACAGGCAAGCGAGAAACTGTTAACGTGTTTTGAAACAAGGTACCAAAAATAATGTGCGCACACACACAGACAGAGTGGATGTCACCATCGCTTCTTTTAGTAAGCTGGCTCACCACCATGAGCCTGGGTTCAACGTCACAGTCTCATCTAGAAGATGAACAGCTTGCATCCAACAGGTACACTATGTGAGGTCTATGACGCTACATAAATTCAGCCAGGGCTATAGTCTGCAGAATACCTGGAAAAATTCTTCATCCCCAAATATTTCTGAAGATCCGTCAAGACCCAATATGAGAAAAAACACCTACAGGCAGCTTATAGGGAAATGGTTTCCACCCTAACTGCAGTCACAAAGTAAAGCTAAGAATTCGTTGAGGCAGCTCAGACCGATATACTCCCTTAACATTAACTCTTAAGCGCAAATTTAAACACATGAAATGTTCTGAAGTGTTTGACAGCACACATGATCGGTGTAGGCTCAGATCTTTCAATAAGGCTTCTACTCACAAACGACTGCCTGTTTTAATCATCTAGTAAATTGGTATTAAGACTTTGAGTGTTCCAAGTACAATCAGTCATTCCAAAGTCCACAATATGACTCACTGCAGCCTAGGTGTGTTTTAACATTCAGTGGTTGTTTTCTTGACAGGAAAGGGAGAGTCCCCTGCTGAAACAGTGAGATCGCTTTACTTTCAGAAGCGTAATTCAGCAGAGCTAAGCTCTTCATCCCTCTGGATTCAAGCTCTATGCATCAGCTCCTTTTGGGAGGACATTAATAGTTCTCATACAGACCTCCCAAGACCACTAGTATTTCAGGTTATAAACTGAGGAAAATACACGTATGCCTTTCCAATAATGGCATGGACTTAAGATGTCCTGACAAAGCACCTAGCATGGAAACAGAAAGGGTGGCCTAATTATTCTTTTCCGGTTGGTTCCGATTCTTCGTCTACATAGCTTTAAAAACTATCAATCCATATTTAAGTTTGGCTCTGAACGAAGTATCTGGAATCCCATTTAGCAGATGGATTAAAAGCCCGAGCACATCTGCCCACACTATTTCCACCTGGCACCAAGATTATTCATCTAGAATTTACATTTCTCCTGAAACAGAAGTCAAAGTTCTGTGGTCCCCAAAGAACTATGTAAGCCAGGAACTAGAAGCGGGTGGAAACGCAAGTTCTCCTTTATACGTATTTTCATCAGACAAAGCCAACAATCCAGTGAATGTCTATTTAAGTTTTTATGGAAGAGCCTAAAGTTTTCCAGTTTCCCCCTGCCAAATGTAGGAATCAGTATAAAAAAAAAAAAGTCACTTCCCTTTTCGAGAGTTACAGATTTTTGCTGAAGCAGTGGCCAAACAAAATTCTTTCTATAAGATAGAATCACTTTGAGATAAATCTAACATCCTTCCACAATTGCATTTTCCATACTTCTAACTGCTCAAAATACTCCAAGCATAAATTTCCTTAGCAAACATGCATTACTGACACCAAATGTTTCCCTTCAAAATCCTGACTACCAAAAAGTGTCTTCCAGCATCCTCCACTTGTGATCTTCCATAACATAACAGAACCAAACAGAAAGACTAAACCTGCATTTAAAAATATTTCTGTGCTGTGCAGTTACAGAAGCCCTGAAGGTATGAGTAAATGATTGACGGAGCTATATCTAGACTAACAATACTCAAAATGAACAAGAGTGTGCAGGACTTATGTGGATTAAATGTATGTTACCCTTGTGAAAATAACTGATCTTTAAAGCTAGCCTTTCACAATAATAAATAAGCATTGGAGAGCCTTTTGCTTCAGTTCTCTGTTTAGGAGCCCACAATCAGGCTTGTGATCACCAACTTCCAGAAAGATAATGGAACAGTTGCACTTCTTCCTGTTGCTTAGTGCAGCTGGACGAGCCTTTTGGCTTTGTCCAGCTTCACCTTGAAGGAAACCCAGCAATGTAACATTTCATTCAGTATCTAAGAAGTGTGCCAGTAATTTCTTATTCCCCAAATGACACAACCTACAACAATGAAGTCCAACTTTTAAGTCACAAAAGCCAGAAGCCAACGTTTCAGATAACCTTGACAGAACAATTTCTTACAGCGAGTGAGCCTTGACTGTCTTGCTAAGGCCCTGGTACCTACTTCCATCTAAAAAATACTACTTACAGTAATTTTGCAAAATGTATTCAACTTCAGAACTTCCTGAAGGAGTTCTATCCAGGAAATATGAGGCTGCCATTACAAGACTGTATTTTATTATCACAGTAAACAGAAAGTTACCTGCTTCCAGAGGCTAACGTGACTTCTATGTCCAGCTACTTCAGTGGATGTATCACATAAATTAAAGGACAGAATAAAGATTAAGAGCAAGGAATAAACTTTTGTCAATGTTAGAAATTGGTAACCTGAATCCTTGATTCATTTAACAAATTAAGAGAAAAGCACAAATAAAATCACAGCTAATTCAGGCCTTTCTGGTTCACAGATCTTTACATCCGAGATGTTTTGTTGGGCGTACTGAACCAGAGAATGTAAAACTTGGCACTTAAGTTATTTTTACTGCCTCCTATGTCAAAGTGCCTCGTTCATATGAGCCATTACTGAGATGTAGAGTGAATTAGCAAATGACAAGCTTACAAATCACCTGCACGATCAGCTGGAGCATTCTGATATTGATTCCAGCATCCTGGGAAGCAGAAAGGATGAGGAAGGAACAGGCCAATGGACTCCATAGAGCTATAAGGAGTGTCACAAATTAGGTGTTCAAGAACAGTCTTACTTACCTAGTCAGGCTGTGATAAAATTAGCTTCAAGTTTATGGTCAAGTACAAAAGCAATTAAACACAAACAGCAAGTAACATCTAGGAGCACTAGGCCCATCATTCTCAAAGGCCAAGAGCATAAAACTAAAAAAAGGGGCAAGATCTGCACAAATTAAAAAAACATTGATTAATCACACACCTTATCCACCAAACTTAAAGAAAGAATATTCATGCACTTTACCAGCCCTTCCCCTCTGCCATTTTCCTCACTACCTTCCTCTGAAAATCAGGCATCCCCTATTACTGATAATAAAACAAACTCCTGTGCCTATACAGAAACTGGTACCATCTACTGCTTTAATATGCTAAACACCAATTTGCACCATCATAAAGAAGTCAACTGCTAATAACCTTCAAGCTTGAGTCTGTTCTTTCCTCCCCAATTTTCCACTGTCTGATGCTGAATCCTCTGTTTTACATCAAAAAGGCACCTAAGGTAGTAGGAATGCCTGTGAGACAAGTGTCTAACAGGAAAGTGTGACTGGTTTACAAAAATCTGTTAAAAGTTTCACTGCGTTAGCATAAAATTAGAATTTGTCATTGTTGTCCAGTTCAATCACAGAATGCCAGGCTGGGAGGGACCTCAGGGACCATGTGATCTCACCTTTTAGGTGATATACAGTTTAAATAAGACATTCCAGAACCCTGGTAGAACTAGTTCTACCTAGCGAGCACATCCTACTTTCTCAGGGCCACCAAACCAGTAAATGTCCTCTAAGAAATTTAATTCTAGGTGTACAAGTGGAATGAGGTATAGCATATACAAAGCTTTAATGGCCTCGACTACAACTGAGCTAGTTAATCTATAGCTTAACCTCATCAAAAAAAGGCTTTGATGCTGCAGATAGAGAGCATAGGTCAGCCAAAGCCTCATCTAACTGGGCACCTGCATTGGTACTACAATTTCCTATTTTCAATTACTCCACATCCTGATTCACACAGGATGTTAAGATTCAGGACAGGCCTTTCAGAGCTACTGGGAGCTAGGACTTTGCAGAAGTGCAATTCTCTGGTGGTCATTTCTTAAGCTTTTAAGAATGCACAAGCTATTGATCTTCATTTTTTTCTGCTTTTGACATAAGTCAACCCTATCCTCAGTTTTACCCCAAGGAGATATCCACACAAATCAAATCAGTGATATAAACTTACTCCAGTAGCTTCTGAGAAACCAAAGGACATTGCACACAAACAGCATAACAGTGCAAGTTTTCAGAACCTCAGACAGAATTCCTTGATGCCGTTCATCTGGTATCCTTCACAAACTTGCATGTGCATTTTAGAAATTCAGTATCAAGGCACAAGGGGAGGGGAGCAGCAACGGCTGCATGCGTTGGAGGCCTCGGCTACCATCAGAATTCCTTGAACTATTTTTAGTTGTGCTTTAACAGTTTTCAGCCGCTTCAAGAACCTCAGAAGCATTCTAGGCTTTGTTTCTGCAAGTGTCAGTCCTTTCTTAGAAACAGGTTTAGTTTTCCTTGCACAAAAGTCTTGTACTGCAGCAGCAGAGTCTAACAACGGGGGAAAACTGACAGAGGAGAAGATACAACTATCAATAAGTCAAGTTCAGATCATGAGTTAAAGTTAAGTTTCAAACACATTAAACTAGAAAAGATTCATGCATTAAGTTACAGAATTCTTGCCACTAATGTGTTGCTGTTTGCTAGAAGCCATGCTTAGAACACAAAGTAGAAAAAACTCTCTCCCCACACATTCCCTTCAATCAAAAAGATGCTCGTTACTACAAATTAAAACATTCACTGATCATTCACTCCACGGTTCTGGATTTGCCAAGAAGTAACGTTCTCAGCGTATCGTCTGGCTTTGAGCCACGGAGCAGCCAGTCCTTTCGGTCAGTTCCTTAAACAGGATGAGTCAGTAGCCTTTGCTTTCATTTACAAAAGGTAAAAAAAGTAATACCTGAAACACTGACCCAACTATCAGGAAAATGAATTCAAGTCTAAAAGTAGCACTAAGTGATGAGCATGCCTGACCTTTAGAATAAAAGCACATCCTGCATAGTTCCCAGTGTCAAAAGACTAATATCCTTTCACTCAGAAGCAAGTTTCACGTCTACAACACTGCCTATTTCTGTAGGTAGAACCCTGGCCATTCGCTGAAATTAGGAAAGCAGAGAAAAAGGATTAACAAGACAAAACTCTAGTAAATTGCTCATATAGCAGCATCAGGCTGATACTTGTGCCAATTTTCTGCATGTATAACAAAAATCAAGATTTCACTTCTCTGTAGGCCAAAGGCAACACAATAGGGAAAAAGCATGGCTTTGGTCAAAGCTTATTCATCATCTGACATCAGCTATTTTAGCTGACATGAGGAATCTACTGGCTGCAGCAAGAGAACATCAACTTATTTTCAATGAAACTGGGAACTTATCCTGTTGAACAAAGGCGCTTTGAACATTATCTTTTAGTGGGGGGAGGCTTGTTTATTTTTAAGGGATTTACTTTAGAACCAGATCTACAAAATGGATAAAATTCACAAGTGGGCATAGAATTTTTTTTATCCTTGTTTTTATTAGCAGTTATTGTTTCTTAATTACACAAAACAGAAGTAGTAACAACATTGCAACCTTGAGGAGGGGAAGGAAGTAAGGAAGGCAGGAAAGAAGGAAGGAAGGAAGGCAGAGCTGGCAAAAGCAACACACTAATGCATGCTCTCAACAATTAACACTACAATCTCACAGAAGATCAAACATATACAAGCATCCTCTCAACTTTAGGACAGTAAAACCTGAAATAAGATACACCTTACAGCTCAAGCCTATTCATTGCAGGCACTGCCAGAGGGTACGGAAAAGAATTAACAGCATAAGTGATGTTACTGTTGGTCCATAAAAGTTCATGATGCCCATGCCCATTTCCAGAAAAGCTGGCCAACATGGGCATAAACACAGTGCTCTGTCACAGAGGACATTGTAAAAGAGATATTTGGAAAGAACAGAAACCCCTCATATATGTAACTTTTCTATGCAAAAAACCCCCAACAAAACCCAACAAACCAAACCAATCACCCTTAAAAACTTATTTAAACAGACTTTCAAGTTTCTGCTAGACACATAAGGAATAAGTAACCATCAAGCAACAGCTGTTTCCAAGTCCTAAAATTTTAGCCATTGCATCTTCATTAACTTTTAAACTGTAGGCAAGTAGTCATCAAATCTCATCTATATTGCTCTAAGAGCTCCAACAACACAAGGGTCTAGAAACTGAACATACCCAGAGCACTAGCAAATAGCCTCGAGTTGTAGGTGGAGAATGAACTACTTTCAAGCAAGTGCTGGAGTCTCCTCTTCACATTAGTTACCTCTAAAGAAGGAGCCTGAATGCAACACAAGGTTTTGTTATGCAAAGAGACCGAGGCTCCCAGAAAACCCAGCAGTTTGATCTGTCCGCCCAGAGAAACTCCAGTTCAAAAGTTATCTTTTCTGAAAATCCAATGCCAGTGAACAGCAGAATGTGTATACAATAAAGCATTGGTGTTACATTGGACATTCCACCTTCCAACTTCCACACGTTACTCCACTAATTACATGAAAGCTGATGCTGCACCCATCCCTTATACATTACGTAGTATCCTTGTCTTTAAATCACTCTTGGAACATAAAGAAACGTGAACTTTGTGCTCAGAGTATACACGAAACAACATAGTTCAACTTTACCTTGAAAAAAAGTTAAGTTGCCAACCTGTGTCTTTGTTCAAGGACAAGAGAGCTTCAAAATAATTCTTCTATGATTCATAGGGGATGATTCAACATTAATTATCTATGTTACCAAAGAATCAGACAATCAATACAGGTACGCCAGTTAAAACCTCCCAGTTTACCTTTCAAATAAAACATTCATGCAAGCTGTTTGACAAAGTCATACAATTTTTTCATTAAAGAGCTATCTGTCATAAAATTAACAGTTAAAACAGGTTTAGATCACATCTACTCCTATTTGCAAGACAGGTAGTTAAAGAAATGTCTTCACTGCTTGGCATGAGATGGAGTATCTTACTGTGACCACTGATGGTGGCTGTACATTAACTTATCAGTAAAAGCTTTATATCTATCTATCTATCTATAGATCTCAACATAATTTTGGATATTTGTATCATAATGGTGATTAAATTCAAAGTTCCTTATCAAACCATGCCCGAAACCAGTGCCTTATCTAGTTGGCTTGAGGTATTCAGGAAAAAAAACTAACTGCAGATTCAGGGTGGCTGCCTTTAGTCAAAAATTAGCAGTATTTTGTAATGCTAGCACAAGAGTTTCTAAATTAGGGCTTCTACATCAGCAAATATACTTAGTTTTGAAAAGCTGTGCCATACCAGTAATTAAAAAAAAAAAGCCTTTTGAAAAAAACCTGTTAGTAGTATGAGTAACAGCAGTCGTACTCCACCCAACCCATCCACCCTTGCTAAGCCCAAATACTCCAGATGACAAGCAACCTTTCCATACTACTTGCCAGCAGTTGTTTCAGTTTAGCTGCCTTCCTGGAATTAAAAAAAAGCATCTCTGACATTCAACTCAAGAGGTCTAAGCAAGCTACAAGCCGTTACTATAGCATTAGCAAAGAAGAAATTACCATTTAAAGAAAGAGGAGTCAGAACCATATCGTAGCTCAGCTTTAGGAAACCCTCCCTTTGCAGTGCCTGCACATTGTGAGTTCCAAACTCTCCGATGCTGACTCACGGACCATAGGAGCTCTACACGGAGGAGGAAAGGCAGCAAAGCAGAACAGAAGGGCACATGGCCCTCAAAGAAAGAGCGAAAATGGGAAGGGTCAGAGAGCTGACATCTCCTCCCACCAAAGGCAGGCACATCTTTGCTAGCCAGCCAGAACAGGAAAAGCACAAACAGCTGCAGGTTTCAGTCTTCACTGCTTCCTGCAGCCTTCAGGTGAGAAAGGAAGGAGAGAGTTGCCAACCAGCCCATAGCTGAGAACAGGGGAGAAAGACTAGAACACAGGATAAAATTCAGCCGGCACAGAAAGAACTTGCTTTCATTATATCAGAGGTTCGTGTTCCCACAGCCATCAGACTACCTGCTGTCCACCATTTGATGCAACTGGAATAAATTCAGACTAGACACTGCATGAAATGGCTCAACACCTTTATCACAGACATCCAGTCTCTTCAGGGAAGCACGAGCTCCTTGTCAAGATGGCACAGCAACCAGTATGAAGTCTTATGCATAACCTTCTCTTAGGAAATAGATTTGCTAGAAGGACAAAGAGAGATGAAGTTTGAAGAGCAAGCTTTATGCTGAGGCCCCAAAAAGTTAGTTCTGAAGTGGGGAGGAGCACAAGGCTGGCACCTGTCACACAGGTTCTGGTGAAACTTCTATAAGGCACAGGGAACAGGAATCAGTGCCCTACACAAGTCACATCACTTTCACAAAGGTGGAAGTATTACAAGTTAACTATGCCTTTAGTGGTAGAAACAGCTTCTTCAGAAGATATCTTCTAAATACGTTAAGGAATTAACTGATTCATTATGCTAATAAATTTCCAAATTATTTTCAAGCAAAGATAACTCATTTTGACTGATTTAGAAAGAGAACAGCTAGGTGGCATCATGCAAGTAAGCATACAGTCATTTTCAGTGCCATCCAAGGAAGTACCCCTTCATACATGAGCCAGAACACTTAATCAAGAGGCAAATCCAGTTACTTCCAAACCAGTCAGCTTGAAATTCAGGCCTCCTCAACCAATCTAGGATACATTCATCTCAAAAACTTATAAACTTCCTTCTTCCTTTTCTCATATCTGCAATACTACACACTTAAAAAAAAAAGTGAAGAGGAACAAATAAACCGCTGAAGATTATCTGCCACACAATTACTACAGCCTTACATACATGCTGCTTCCTGTGGCCGCAACTCCCAGGGGCCAGCAGATTCCACACTGCTGGCACGCTTCTCTCCAGCTCCCACTACAGTGCAGTATAGTTTTGCTATCAGTAACGTCTGGAATTCTGCTGCTTGCCCAGAAATGTATTCCTGGGCTTCGATGCATGTTTGAGATGCCAAGCCAGACTTCACACCTTAGTTTTTCATTATTTCATAATCTGAAGTAATAAAAGGGTTTTTTTCATTTTCTTTTCAGCTTATCTCATGATTAGATAAGCCTACTAATCAGAGAACAAGCAGGCACGAGGCTAAATTCTCTGCGCCTCTGCAATTATCTGCCACAATACTGCATATAGCTCACTCGATCAAAAAAAAAAGAAAAAAAGGTACTCAAAATCCACTCAAAATCGAATGTGCCTCAAATACCTTTGCACATATGGGGCCCATAGCATAATGTAGATGATCTTCCTCCCCACAGCAACCTGTGTAACGGTCGCAGAAGTTACTGCATTGACTTCCTCCACCCCAGCACAGCACTTCACATGATATCCTCCAGCCAAGTTCCCAGTCTTACTCCTCAGTACAGCAGCACACATGAATATTGTGTTTATTTCTCTTAAAAAAGACAATCCAGAAGAAACAATAAAACCCCCACTCACCAGCACAGTGGTACAGATGGACCTGAGCTCAGACTCCACCTTCTCCCGATAGTCCTTGATAAGCTGCATCTTCTTGTCACTGGTGTCTGTCTTCTGCTCGATGCTCGAGATGACCCTCCAGGCAGAACGTCGCCCACCCACCACGTTCTTGTAGGCCACTGAGAGCAGGTTGCGCTCCTCATTGGACAGCTCAGCACCTTGCTCAGTTACTGCCTTCATGCAGGTGGCCATGTCATCGTAGCGCTCAGCTTGCTCAGCCAGCTTGGCTTTCTGGATCAACTCGGTCTTATCCATGCTGGCTGGCAGTGGGGCAAGAGCAGTATAGTAGCAAAAGCAGGAGAAGCTGGGGATGTCACACTACCAACAGGAGAATGCACCTCAAAACCTGCCAGAAAGAAGACCATGATTCTATAGGATGAAACACTACAGAACACCATCTTACATTACCTCTTGCAACCCTCCAAAAACCATGCATCACAGTGAGAACTGCCTTGGCAGGGGACAGATTTAGATTAGACATTAGGAAGAAATTCTTTACAATAAAGGTGGTGAGGCAGTAGCCCAGGTTACTCAGGGAATCTGTGGCTGCCTCATCCCTGGAAGTGTTCGATGGTGGGTTGGATGGGACTTTGAGCAACCTGATCCAGTGGGAGGTGCCCCTGCCCATGGCGGGGTGAGGGTGGAACTGAATGGGCTTTAAGGTTCTTTTCAACCCAAACCATTATATTACTCTATGATCTCCAGGAGCTTCTCACGGAGAGGACTGCAGCATCCTGCCCTTCCACACAGGGCTATGGGGAATGGCACTCATCCCAAGGGTCCAAGCATAGGGAAACCATGACCTAGAAACCCAACCGGGGATGGAACACTCAGCCAAGGGATGGCAGCCTGAAGACCAAGTGCTGGAAATAACTATTTTTTTTTTTTCCATCACAGAGGACTTTTTGTCCTCATCCTGCTTTTCTTTTTTACCTCATGTGAACACACTGATCTACCAGTGATCTGAGAAGGATGCTCAGCCTTGCCCAAAGCCTGTGTGCTAAGGAAGTGTGGGTGCCGCAGGGAAGCAGATCCCAAAGCCAGGACACAATAAATCACAGAATGGTCTGCGCTGGAAGGGACCATAAAGATCACCCAGTTCCACTCCCAACCCCACCACAAGCAGGGGTACCTCCCACTAAATCAGGCTGCCCAAGGCCCCATCCAACCTGTCCCTGAACAGCTCCAGGGATGGGGCAGCCACCACTTCTCTGGGCAGCGTGGGCCAGGGCCTCCCCACCCACATTGTGAGGAATTACTTCCTAATGTCTAACCTAAATCTTCCCTCTTCCAATTTAAAACCATTCCCCCCTCATCCTGTCACTACAGATCCTTATAAAAAGCCCCTCCCCAGCTTTCTAGGGACCCCTTTCAGTACTGGAGGCTCTTCCAAAGTCTATCTTCTCTTCCCGGCTATCTCTCCTCCAGGCTCAACAACCCCAACTCTTTCAGCCTGTCCTCATACAGGAGGCGGTCAAGCCCTCGGGTCATCTTTGTAGCCTCCTCTGAACCTATTCCAACAGCTCCGTATCCTTCTCATGTTGGGGATTCCAGAACTGGACACAGGGCGCCAGGTGGGGTTTCAGAAGAACGGAGGAGAGGGGCAGAATCCCCTCCCTCGCCCTGCTGACCACGCTTCTTTGGATGCGGCCCAGGACACGGCTGGTTTCTGGGCTGCGAGCGCCCATTGCCGGCTCCGGTTGAGCTTCTCACCCCCAGCACCCCAAGCCCTTCTCCTCAGGGCTGCTCCCAATCACATCACCCCCCACTGGAAAACCTCAACGGGCACAGCAGCAAAACCGAGCTCATCCTCGGGGAGGGGTGGGGTGACAGAAGGGGTTAAACACCGCGGGGCTCGGGATCCGCCTCCCGTGGGCACCGAGAGGGTCGGGCCGGGGATGCGGGAGCCGGGGGGGGCCGGGCTGGGGCTGCCGAGGCCGCTCCCTCTTCCCGGTGCCGGCGGAGCCCGGGTTCCCCCACACAGAGGAGGCGAAGGGGGAGGTTGTCCCGGTCCCAATCCCGGCGAGGGCGGGGACGGCGGCATCTTCAGAGGGAAGAAGGAGCCGGGCGGGTGCGAAATGGCGGCTGTGCCTCCTCCTCCCGCTGCTCGGGGCCGCCAAGGGCTCGGCGCCGCCATCACAAAATGGAGGACGCGAAAAGGAAGGAAAAGGGATGGGGGTTGGGGGGGGCGGGAGGAAAAGAGCGGCGCCTCGGGTCCCACACGCGGCACCGCGTTTACCTGGGCTGCGCTGCGCTACGGGCCGGGCCGCGGGCGGCACCCGATCCGTCTGCGTCGCTGCTGGGCGGTGGCGGAGAGAAAAAGGAGCCGCTCCCGTCTCCGGCGAGAGGCAGCGCTAAAGGGCGTTGGCGCGGGCCGAGCCTACCCCGCGGCCGGGCCCGCGCCCACGCGGCCAATCGCAGCGCGCCCCGCCCGCGAGGCCCCGCCCCCCGCCC
>WAAB01013915.1:34762-57154 GCA_013389865.1 Piaya cayana
ATGGGGCGGGGGGGAGTGCACGAGGGGACGCAAAGTGGGGTGGTGGCGTTATTGCAAGGGTGGGTGATTAGAGAGGCTGGGGAGCGGCACTGCGGAGAGGGATCGGGGATTCTGGTTAGAGGTGTCCGTGAGCCAGCAGTGAGCCCCTGGTAGCCAAGAAGTCAGCAGTGAGACCTTGGTAGCCAGGGAGCCAGCAGGGAGCCCCTGGTAGCCAAAAAGCCAGCAGGGAGCACTTGGTTACCAAGGAGCGAGCAGTGAGCCCCAGGTAGTCAAGGAGCCAGCAGTGAGCCCCTGTTAGCCAAGAAGCCAGCTTTGAACACCTGATAGCCAGGGAGCCAGCAGTGAGCCCCTGGTAGTCAGGGAGCCAGCTGTGTGCCCTGGTAGCCAAGAAACCAGCAGTGAGCTTTGATAGCCAAGAGGGCAACCATGTCCTGGGGTGCATCCAGCATGGCATTCCCAGACAGGTGGAGGTTGGGGATTGTCCCACTCTGCACTGGTGCAGCTCCACCTTGAGCTCTGGGAGCAGTTCTGGGGTCACAGGATAAAAAGGGTTTAAAGCTGCTGAAAAGCATAGAGGAGGGCACAGAGCTGGGGAAGGATTTAGAGAGGAGGAGTGTGAGGAATGGCTGAAGTCACTGGGTCTGCTCAGCCTGGAGAAGAAGAGGAGGATGAGCCAGGGGAGGGATGTCTTGGACATCAGCTAAAGGTTCTTCCCCCAGAGGGTGTTGGACCACTGGAACAGTTCCCCAGAGAAGCAGTCACAGCGCCAAGCCTGACCATATTCCAGAATTGTTTGGCCAGCGTCTTCAGATCCATGGTGTGAATGTTGGGGTTGTCCCAACAGGGGTTGGACTCAATGATCCTTGTGGGCCCTTTCCAACTCAGGTAATTCATTCTATGAAAGGGCTCCCTGGCTGTCCCCTCCACCTACTTATCCCCACAGCGGGAGATCCTGCAGGAGAAGGGGCAGGGATGTCCCAGGGGCTCTGTTCCAGACTGAGTTTTCTTTCCAATGGCAGGATCTCAAGAGTCGTTTCTGAGAAAGGGTGTCTGCACTTTGCCTCTGGAACTGGGGTGATGGGAGGATGTTTGTGAAAAACTCATATTCCTGAGACCCTGCACACGGAGAGGCAAGCATGTCGCATAAGCAACAATCAGTGCATTTACTTCCCCCACCTCTTGGTTTCACCTTAATTTTCAAGAAGCCAGAGGCATGGTGGACACAGACTGAAATTTTACAGAATTACAAAATGACCTGAGTTGGGAAGGACAAGGATCATGGAATCCAACTCCTATCCCTGCATAGGACAACCCCAAAATTTACACCAGGTGTCTGAGTGCATTGTCCAAATACTTCTGCGACAGTGTCAGGCTTGGTGCTGTGACTGCTTCCCTGGGTAGCTGTTCCAGTGCTCCACCACCCTCTGAGTTATGCACCTTCTAATGATATCAGCCTAACTCTCCCCTGCCACATCTTCCTGCCATTCCCTCAGGTCCTATCTTTGGTCACCAATTTTAGGTCCATGAATATGAATAATATAATGCTATCCACCCAAGAACGGATAAAGGTGAGGCACCTATTGCCTGGTTGCCCTGCCTTGCGCTCGCCCACCTGGCCAGAACTCTGGCCAGAACTTAGTCTGATACGGTCTATGAATCTGTGCTCATGCTGTCTGAGTCTTAGAGAACGTGGTAGGCATACAGCAGGTTTGTGTTCTTTATCCTGGTGTTACACATACAAAATCCAGGGGTGGATCAAATACATCTGTTAGTGTCTGGGCTTGGGCTGCTTTGGATTCACCGTTGTCTTTGTGCAGTACCAAGTCTCTACGTGAAGCGGTGAGATTTCTCACTTTCAGTTTCTGTATCACCAAATATAGTCATGCTGAGGAAATCCAGCATCCAGATGGGATGATGAATTCTCTGAATCAACCTCAGGATGTTATTGTCTCAACTCGTAAAGCTCTTGAGCTGTGTTTGGACTAGGACTGGGATTATGTGCATGGAAATGGGTTGTATGGTGGGAACAAGCCACTCTCTCATTTAAGTTTGGGGAGCATTTATTCTCTTATAAAAAAGGACCAAATACTTTTCGAAGTTAACTAAGCTCTTCCAGAATGCATTATGGAAATGTATTACTCTACCCCAGAAATTACTGTCTTGGCAACTTGCTGCAGTTTTAGGTTGCCTTTTTGTTCTTGTCAGTAAGATACTCTCTCATTTTCACCTAAGTCCCTAATGATTATTACCATTTATATGTGAAGCAGAAGACCCAAGAAGACCAAAACTGACCAATTGCACAACAACCCCTTTTTTGATTGACATTATGCCTCTGTCAGAGATAAAACTAACAATTCCACCCATATGGCATGGATGAGTGAGTTTTATTTGGGGAAGGATAGGTGAACGAATCAAGGCTACCTCCATCACCGATTCCCCTCAAAAGTGGGGAAGATATTGGAATTAGCCTCATACCATTTAGTTCACATTCTTGTCCCACCTACTGAGAGGTTGCATTAAGAAATGCAGAACCATCTGAAAAGCTGGGAAGTGCTGGGGGTAGCAACTCTGTGTGCATAGAGCTGTGAAATGGACCTAGACTTAACAGCTCGCGTGACGTAGGGTCTGAAGGATGTTGATCAGGGCAGCTGCATGGCCTGTGTGTCTGGCTTCAACCTACAGTGTGCTGCAGCTCCTTGCTTTTCAGGTTTGGGTCCTGTGGGCTTATGTGGCTCAAGGCTGCACTGTGATATGGTTTTTAATCACGTAGCCATAAGCTCGTTTCCCCAGAGGAACGCTGTCACTAATTAGGATCGTTGTTCTTTGTGGGAGCTTTTATGAGAGGAGACTTGAAGAATTTGTTGTGTTTAGTTTAGCAAAATAAAAGTTAAGGGAAGATTTGATGTCTTAAAAAGAAAAGATATAGAAATTTAAGTGGAAGACAAATGTGTACAAAATGGATGTTAGTGAATTTAGACTATGAATTAGAATATTTGGAATTTTCAGACCAAGGAGGCTGTGGAACAGCTGCTCTGTGCTGAGGGCAGAAAGCCCATCCACTTTGAAAGTGGAGCCTAATCAATTTATAAAAGTGCTTATGTGATATAGTTGCCTGAGATAGCAAGAGACTAAACTCCAGAAGCTTTCCACTTCTATGTTTCTATTTAATGTTTCTTTTATTGCTTATTACATGTATACTTTAATGTAGTTTACTGTATAGCATTATCATGCATTAAATAGAAGAAAAATTAATTTCCTTTAGAGCTTTTCAGAGTGCTATTATCCTGCTAACCATTAATGACTTTACCCTGGTCACACTATTATGAAGTGGTTGGCATTATCTTGTCTTATGTTCAGGAAATGAAAACTAGCAGTACTTTAGGATACCTGTGTGGAAATATAGGACCTTTATCTCAAGAGCGGTAATACTAAATCAAAGACCTTCATTTCCAGGGTGGGAAATGATTTGTGCTATATGACGTGTACAGAAAGTCCACCTCCCACTGACTTCAGATGCACCTACTCACATTCAGCATCCTAACAGCTCACACCACAACTTACTTAATTGGAGTGTGGGAGAAAACAAGGAATATATATATAATTGAAATTCCTTAGACTTACCTGTGAACTTAAGGATAGTTAGAATCCAAATTTCTAGAGGCTGAGTTATTTGCTGTAACTGTAAGACTCTCCTTTCTTTTTCACAGCAGAACCTGTCCTACCTGCCTTGCTTTTCACCTCTGTAGCAAATGAGGTAGAGAGAGAATCTTCCTTCCCTACAACCTGTACAATAGGTACATGACAGGTGACGGCAGCATCTCACAAAACAGACAGCCTAAAAAGCAGACTTCTGTCACAGGATTTACACAGGCTGCCATGGAGCGCCAGTATGACTGAGCCCTTTGTGTCCACAGCAAACTCCTGGACTATCAGAAATTGCCCTGTCGTAAGCAGTGGTAGAAAAACGTACTCATTTTGTGTCCTGCCTTGAGTGGGATGGAGATTCTTTACAACTAGTCTCATGTCTGTCTGCTTAATGATGAGGGAACGTATTTCAAGTTTCTGAAGGACCTGTGTTCTGACAGTTACAGGACTTTCCCCTTTTGCTCCCAAGCTGCTTCCTGCCCTTCATCTTATTTTCTGCCCCTTTACTTGCATTGCTATCGCATCTCTTTACCTTCTGCATCCTGCCCTCTGTTCAGCTCCTGCCCATAGGCTCCCCACCTTGTTCTCCTTGTTGTCATTCTTGCTGTAGTTGTACAGAACAGAAAGTTGTACCTTTCTTTCCCCACCTTCTAGTAAAACTTCTGGGCAGAGAAGAGGACTTGCTTAGGGGGACTGAACATTCAGTAGTTTTATGTGACAGCTGGAGCCTGAAGAAAATTCTGCCAGAAAGTTTTAGGATGTCAACTGAGCATACTAAAATTGAGTTTTCTCAACACATTTGCCATATTGGGATAGTTTTCCATGAAACTAATAAAAGACAAGTTTCAACTTTTCAACTTCTTGATGTGGTTGAAGAAGCTGCTCTGGTAGTTGTAGGTGCTGGAGTTCTTAAATGAATAGTTAAAAAGGTTGTTAACCTGGGCAAAACTGGAATTGCCTCTGATCTTCTCTGTCAGAAACAGCTGAACCATGCTAGTTGAAATGTGAATACAGTCTGATCTGTGTTTAAGCCTTTGGAGAGGAACTAAAACAACAGTTACAACTTTCCTAGACAAAGTAAGACATTAGATTTGTTTACATCATGCTTGGTTTTGGGGACTTGGGAATGAAGGGACAAGGAGAAGATCTTTTGTTGCGCTACTGTGTTTTGTGTTCATATTGCAAAGGTGCAAGAGGTTGACAGAAGTGCTCTTCTACTTATATTAAAAATAAAAAGTCACCCATTGAAGAGGCTGAAGCACCATCAGTGTCCAGTAAGTAACAAATAAATGTGAGCTAGTGGGATCAAGCTCTTTAAATGTTATTTAGTCTTATTCTGTGTTGTATCTGATTTGTGCCATGAGCAAGGCCATGGGACTCCTTTGGTTTTCAAAATACTTGCATGGCATGTTCATTACTGGGATAAACTAATCACTTCAGGGAGGACAAGCTGCTGAAAGAAGTTGTAGAGTGTGTAGCTAATCGTGGATGCTGCTTTAGGCAAACCATTTTCTTCTGGGAGAAGAGGAATAGAGGAATACTGGGGTTAGGAAGGTGTCAGTGTGGAGGGTGGCACTGAACCTCAGTTTTGCTGCTGAATGCCATTTCTCTGGTTAAACTAGCTGCAGGATAAGTGTATCTCCATGCTGGGAGCAGTTTGGTCTTTGCTGAGGAAGGATGATATTGATGAATATTGATATTTGCTGCTGGGTAAATGCTGCTATAGTCTGATACACTGAATCAGCTACTGATAATGGTTGGTAGTAAAGTGTCAGCCTCTGACATTTTTTCTTCCCTCCTACCATTACAGTAGTTGATAAATTCCATTCCTATTTCTGGAGGTGCAATGTGTTTTACCTTTATTGCACATAACAGCATTTATCTGCATCCTTTCCTTCAGTGCCATGTGTTACTGAAGACTGGAAGAGGCTCTGGGGAGCAGAGTCAAACCTGTGTTACCCGGGTGAGCTTTCTCCCTGCATCAGACAGCTTTCCTTTCCTCCTGTGCACCTGTGAGGGAGGGAGGATGCTGGCTACACGTAACCATCCCCTTCTTTGTGCTGTTAACATAAAAAAATACAGGTTAGTCAGTACTAGTCCTGGGCAGGTCCAGTGAACCTCTTGTGAAGTGGCTCCAAAGCCCTGGAGCCCCACTGTGCTGCACCTGCCAAGAGTGTCTTGTGGAGGAGTCCCGTGGGGGATTCTTCTCCAGAAGCACCATGCACCAGTCTAGCTGGACACAAAGCTTCTGCAGATCTCCCTTGGGCCTCCCTGTTATTTTCCCTGGCTCCATCCCAGCAGTTGTGACTTGCAGGTGGAGGACTGAGGAGCCAGCTGGAGCTAAATGAAAGTTGAGGTGTGTCTTCTTTTATGGAAACGAAACAAATAGCCTTGTAATGGCTTTTGTTCAGTTAACTGCAACTTGCTTTGCCAAAACAAAAAGGATTCCCTTATGCATGAACAAACAGGAGTGGCAAAAGGCGCTGAGATTTTCACCTAATTTTTATCCTCCTGAAGCCTCTCCTATCAAGAGGCAACAATAGGGCCCCTAGAATTAAGATAAATGCAGCTAATTTCCCTTTAATGGTGATTTGATTATTCTTTCATTACAAGTAACTAGTTCCCTTTTCTAATTATATAGCATGCTTTTATCCAAGAAAAATTACCTAATTTATGGGAGCGGACCATTAAAGTCATTCATCCATGAACAGTTTATTGTGGTGCTGTGAGGTTGCTGGTTTCAGAAAATGTCTGTATTACAGTAGACATGTATAGATTTGTGACTCTTCTGCTGTCTTGCCAATGATCATGATGAATGAGAAAGCAGGGAGCAAGAATGGATGCGCAAGGCACAAATTAAATGCAGAGGGCAGAGAGCATAAACCCCGCACACATTTAGGATGTCTTGAAGGGAGTGAGAGGCATTGGAGGAGAAGGGGGAAGAGGGTACTGAGGAACAAGAAAGGAATGCATAAATGTGCATTGGTACTTGGAAAGGCTTTGTCAGCTGGTTGTTCAGTAAATTCAGGTGCATGTCTGTCTGTTAAGCTTTTGATCTCTGCACTTCTTGGTTTTTATCTCTGTCGTCTTCTCCCTCCCTGCAGTATAAGCATGTTATTCAAAGGAGAGAAAGGACAGAGAGACAGTGCAGAGACTAAATCTCTTACAAGATCAATTAACAGCCGGAAAAATAGACAAGGATTTGATCTGAGAGCACCCAATGTATTTTCTCTGTATAAACTAAACACACTTTTTTATTCTATGCAATGTAATAGTAAGGCTGATGGATATTTGAAGGTCAAGTGTTTGTATGGGGAGAATGACTGGTAAAGAAATCCTGAATAATTGTACCTCTACACTGTAAGTAAGATGGGGTGATTCCCCACATGGAAACTCCCTTCTAGAAAGAAAGCCGCTTTTATTCAAAATATAGTGCCTGCTAAGGACGCAATAACAATGAACTGTAATTATCAGATTATTCACTGTGTAGGCAAACCATAAGAATAAAGGAAGTAAAAGGGAGAGGACAGAAGAGACATAGATGGAAGAAGGTAGTCAAGCAGTTAACCAGAGGTGGGAAGATGTGATATAACTATCCTTTCTCATGTGAACTTTATAGGTGAAAACAAACCTTTAGTAAGGCTCAGAAATTTGTTTAAAGGTAAAATATTTTTTCAAACTCAGTTTTCAAGAGTTCTTGCTTTTCCATCAGTTCAACACGGATGTGTATGTATTGAATTTTTCCTTACAATTTATAATGACAAGATTCTTGGTTATGAGTTTAATTAGGACTCAGTACTGTCTTCCTTGTACAAATGTCAGAAATCTGAGGACTACGAAAAGTGCATGTTAGTTCTCTAGCTAGTTATGATTATGTACCTGGTACATTATTAGTTATGATTAATATATAGAATGAAATAATCCTTTAGGGGAAGAAACGAATGGCATATGCACATATATACATATATACCTGTATATAGATACATATGTATATCCTTATGTACATGTACTTATACATGTATATGTGTATATATACGTATCGATACCTATATATACACATAGATATGTATTTTAGGCTGAAATGCTCTTTGTCAAGCCAGCAACAGGACACTATACATGCATCTTTAGTGTCTGAATTAATTTTGGCAGTTAGCATGTGCATCTTTGTCTTACTGAAATATTTTGTCACCATTGTACTTACCTGCCATCATTATAAGCAAGCTGCTTAATGATGGCCTGTACTAATGCAAATTGCATCACTTAATTACTTGCATTAACGTTATAGGAAGCCTTAGATATACAAGATCACAGAAACACAGAATCACTAGATTGGAAAAGACCCCCAGGATCATTGAGTCTAACCATTCCTATCAATCACTAAACCATGCCCCTCAGCACCTTGTCCACCTGTCCTTTAAACACCTTTCGGGAAGGTGAATCAACCACCTCCCTGGGCAGCCTGTTCCAGTGCTCAATGACCCTTTCCATGAAAAATTTTATCCTGATGTACAGCCTGAACCTCCCCTGTTGGAGCTTGAGGCCATTCCCTTTCATCCTGTCCTGTCACTTGGGAGAAGTTGTAGGTAGTTGTAGAGAGCAATAAGGTCTCCCCTCAGCCTCCTCTTCTCCAGGCTAAACAATCTCAGCTCTCTCAGCTGCTTTTCCAGCCCTTTCACCAGCTTTGTTGCTCTTCTCTGGACATGCTCCAGAGCCTCAATGTCCTTGTGGTGAGAGGTGTCTGTGGAGCTGCAAGCAAGCAAGAGAAACTTCAGACTAGTGAAAGGTATCTAGGCGATGGGTTGCATCCTACATTAGTGGGAAAAAAACAATGGGAAGTTTTGCTTTCTGGAGAAACCTAAATAAGAAGGGCTTCTCCCCCTCTTTTCATGTTCTGCTGCTACTGAGAGAGCAGAGCTTGCTTTCAAGGTAAAGAGCTACACTTATGACATGTAGCACAAAAAGAAAGAGCAAGATAACACACTGCAGTTTGCTGTGTTGGTAGGTAATGCCATCCCTGCAGTGGAGTTAATTCTGAATAGAGAGAATCAAATGCGGACCTGATCCATGGACGAGTACATGGTACATGAGGAGTTTACTCTGAGGATGCTAGATGTTCACAATGCTAAATAGTGATGCTTGATGAAATTTTCACATCTAATTTCCATGTATTTGAACACTGGAGACTTTCAAATAGAACACAGAGAAAAGCTGTAATTCCATCCCAGTATTTTTTTTTCATTCTGCTGCTTTATGGGATTCTTTGCAGGGCAGTTAAATGGTTCCTGTTCTTCTCAAATTATTCTTGTTTGTGTAACCATCAGTGAAGTGTTTTAGAAAGGTTGGATGTTATTGTTATATAGTTAGCATTGCTCCCATTCTTAAGAATGAGCAATTTTATTAATTGATCTAATTTATGTAGATTTAAGTACAAAGTTTCTATAAATCTTTGCCTGTGCTTAAAAGCTAGCCATGGATCTTTAAAAGCATAAGGTATAATAATTAAGGAGAAGGCTTTACTATAAAATGTTATGTTAAATGTACCAAATATTTAATCTCTGTTTTTCTGGTGTCCCAGATTACCTCTTGTCTTAGCTATTTCATTCAAATGTTTTCCTGGAGAAACGATGTCTTTACTTTCCTAGATGCAATATCAGAGGAGTCCTGGTTGGCCAGTTTGCTTTATTGTTCCCATGCTGCTGTCGTCAGAGCTGGGTAGGAAATAAATGTCCTGCTCTGTTAAACTCTTCAGGAATTCAGGCTTCACCAATGCCTCACCACCCTCAATGTGAAAAATTTCTTCCTTATGTCCAATCTAAACCCACTGTCTTTCAGTTTAAAACCACTGCCCCTTGTCCGGTAACTACAAGCCCTGGTAAAAAGTTTTTCTCCACTGTTCTTGTAAGCCCCTCTTTATGTACTGAAAGGCTGCAATAAGATCTCCCATACAGATTAATAGAAGGGTATATCCTGGAAATATTAAGTCTGTTTCCCAAGACTTTGTTAGGACTCGTTACAGAAAGACAGGCATGGATTTCTTTCTTGTAGCCGTAATTCCAGGCTGCTGAATTTTTGAACACAGTAGTTCGAGCATTTCTTTGAAGTCTCTTGAAAGCATTTCCAGGGGACAATACTTCCCATCCTACTGAGCCTGTGGAAGTGTCTCATTCTGGACCCTTAAGCAACTAAATAAAATCGAACAGGATGAACATTAACCAAAGTCTACAAATATGAGAGCAGTTTGATGAATATTCATAATGACTGAAGTTTACTCCTAGTGAACCAATGCAAAGACTACGTACTAATTCTGTGCTGGTTACATTCACTCAGGAGGCACATAAGTAAGTCTGGATGTAGGGCTTAATTTTATGCTGTTTAAAGTGTCTTGGGTTTTTTTAGGAGGCTGAGTTATCCAGATTTTCCCCTTTTGTATCATAGTTATATACTTTCATTTAGAGAAACACATTTTTTCAGGGGGGGAGGAATATTCTGTATTGCTGATGCAATTGTTTTTATTGTTGTTCTTGGCACACAGCCGTTTATTTGATTTGAACCAACAGTAGTTGCAGGGCCTGATAAGAAGGATGATTATTACCAAGAGTCAGTTAGTATTTTGCTTTCAGAGTGCACAAACTCCCTTTGATTCATATTAGAAGGATAAGGCTAGATTTTCATCTGGTGTAAATCAGAGAAAAATGGTGCCAGTTGTGAATGTGTCCTTTGTATTTAATTAATTGCTTAAAGATTTTTCTTGTAAGCCCATTGTAGGATTTGTAAAATCTCATTTAGTCCATCCTCACTTCTGAAATTCTTCTATTATACCTCTGTGGACACTTTCTGTTTCTCATATATCTTTGTGATGGGAGACTTGGAACCGAATGCTGCTTGCAAAGTGATACTGAATTGATTTAGACAGTAGTTTAGTGCTTTCAGGACTTTTCTCAGTCCAGGGCTTTCTCATATCCTGTCAGCTTTTTAGAGTGATGCTGGACATTGTGCAAATGTTCTTATTTTGCTGACCACATCAATACCTAAATGATTTCTTCCAAAACTTATACTCAATAACATGGAGATTCCTCTGTTTAGTGTTGTCCATTCAACCAGCATTTGTTAGGTGTGTGTGCAGGTTTTTTTTTCACAGCTTTGTCTCAGGCTGAGAGAGCTGGAGTTGTTCAGCCTGGAGAAGGGGAGGCTGGGGGAAGACTTCATTGCTCTTTACAACTACCTGAAAGGAGGTTGTGGAGAGGAGGGAGCTGGCTTTTTCTCCCAAGTGACAGGCGACAGGACGAGGGGTAATGGCCTCAAGCTCTGCCAGGGGAGGTTCAAGCTGGACATCAGGAAATTTTTTTTCACAGAAGGGGTCATTGGGCACTTGCAGAGGCTTCCCAGGGAGGTGGTTGAGTCACCTTCTCTGGAGGTGTTTAAGGGACAGGTGGACAAGGTGCTGAGGGGCATGGTTTAGTGATTGATAGAAAGGTTGGACTCAGTGACCCAGTAGGTCCTTTCTAATCTAGTGATTCTATGATTCTGTTTTGACTATCAAATAACATTGTGTCACTTGTAAACTTGCCCTGCTCACTGTCTTTTCCAGATTATTAGTTAAGGCATTGAGCAGTAGCCTGCTTCTTTAGGCATTGGGCAGTTAATCTGTGGCCTGAGTGAAAAATAAAACCTTTATTACCGCCTGTTTGTCTACACCTGTGACAATGACAGAACTTGATGCAGTGGAGAAGGCAGCTAAAAAAGTCTTGTCTCTGTAGACTTTAGTATTGGTTGAAGTTTGAACCAGTTTGGATAAAAAATTATGCTGTGAGCAACTGTGGTGGCATCAAAATCTCAGGATGGTTCCCAGAAAGCTGTAGGAGTTGCACAAGTGGAGCTCATGGATGAGTGTTTTGCATGGCATACAGAGCTGTCTGCTTGTTATCTGGAGCCTAACCAGCCCCAACTGCCATTGATCAATTGCACTGGGTTCAGTGTGAGGTTCTCTGTACATTTTTTTCTTTTTCTTCTGTCAGTTTCCCAGGTCATTACCAGGAATGGACGTTTATGCACACAGCTTGCATCTCTGTGGCTCATTCAACAAGCATGGGGTAGTGTGGAAGTCTGAAATCCCTCGAAACTCTCCTCTCTTTGCTATGTTATATTCCCAGACCTTCAACACAGGATGATGAAGTCCTGGCATCTTTTATATTCTCAAATGATTGGCTGGCTCCTAGTCAACTATGAGCTTTCTACTCTTCTCATGCTGCTGAAATATTGATAACGCTTCATTGCAGAAGAGCTACTTAATGCCCGTGTTTAAGTACAAGAGCCTGATGCGAGACATTCCATTCTGTATTTCAGCTCATCCTTCAGACGCATATAGGCAGCTTGCAGGGTGAACAGGCTGGAGTGTGGCAGGAGAGAATGTGTGAGCAGATGGGGAAAAATGGGATCAGATAGCAAAACACCAGGATAGGAGTCCCAGCTGAGAAATATGAACAAAAAGAAGTGTTTCATTAGTTGGAAGGAGATGGTTATGTCTAGTCCAATTTGGCAAGGAAGATCCACTTACTTTTCCACATTTTGCCAAGGCAGCTTCTGAGGGAGCTGTTCCTGCAGGCCTGTCTCCTCTCTTGGTTTGTCTTTAATTATGAACAGTAGAAGTATGCTGGGGGTGCCTTTGGGAAGGCAATACAAGGGATGCTGGAAGGCTCTGTGCTTGTTCACTGAAGCACGAGAGCAAATTCTGTGCACGTTTCAAGGCAAGAGTATGCCTGTTTGACTGTGTCTGCCTCAAATGCTGCAATCCTACCTTACAATTCTGCATGAGGATAGCCTAAACCTTCTATATACTGGCCCCTTTGCAGCTCCCTCCTGCCCTCCATCCACCAAAACAGCCGCAGCCGCTCCTGAGCTGGAATTTGTTTTTCAAACAAAAAAATCATAGTGACTTAAAGCATCCAAGCAAGGTCCCAGTAGGACTTTTAGTGCTAGCATATTTACTTTATTACTGGGGAAAATGGCTCTTCTTACCTCTTCGGTATCACATTTTGGTTAGTCAATGCTGCATCACGTTAGCAGGGAGTTGTCAGGTTGCAATTAGCTAGAAATGTTGAGTGCTCCTATTTTGCTGCTAAATTATGGGTTTCTATGTTTGTAGCAGAAATTCTGGTGTTAATTCCTAAATATGTGATGTTATATTCCATAATCTTCAGTTTTATCATTCCTGTTTTACCCCAGCTGTATAATACACTGATCTTCCTCTGCACTAACACAGCCTTTGAATCTTATGATACGCTCTAGTTTCATTAGCATGTTTTCATTTTCTTGTGCCAAAGTTATTAATGAAAGTATTAAATAAGATCGGTTCCAAGGTCCCAAGCTTGAAGAGACCTTAATTGGTTGTGCAGGGTACATTTTGTAGATAAACAAAGGACACAGCACAGATCCTCATGGGAGCAAATCAGCCTAATCCTGGTGACTTCTGTAGAGTTATTCTGATTATTCAGAGGATGCTGCTTCATTTCAGTCTTTTGTCCCGCACATTTATAGCAAAACAGTCCCTTGTCCTATGGCTTGAGTAGCTTTATAAGGACAATGAAATGTGATTTGGAAGAAGCACAACTGGATGGAAAGCGCTGATGTTGAGGTGAGGGCAGGACAGAAATACTAGTGTCTTACCACTGAATGCCTTTTGTGGCAACTTTGTAAGGAAAAAAATATTACCGCGTCTTGTGCAGATGTGGGAAGAGGTGGTGGATACATGAACTGAGTGCCCTGAACAGCCAGATAAGGAGCCTCACAGAAATGCTGTATGTTCTCAGAGGCATAGAGTCAGGAAAGCGTTGTGCTCCTGGTGTGACTCAAACAGCCACTTGTGAAAACAGATACGTCTTTGTATAAAGCATTAGTCAAACTTATTGCATGTCTTCTTCTGTATGAAATACTATTATCATGATTCATGTGTACCTTTTACCTCTTTTATGCACAGAATTAATCGCGCTTCCTGTGGAATAGAAAGATATTTTCAATTATTTTTTAATAAATAGCAAGGAGCGCATAGAGCCAAACATTGAACAAAAAAACCCCAACATGATTAAGCATCTGAAAAGTGGTTAGAGGTATTAAAACCCATGGGCTGCAGTAGGGTTATCTGCCTCTCTGTGATCCCCAAGAGCTGTTGTGCTGTAGTGTATCAGCCCTTTTCCTGCCTCTTTCTGTCTCTCTTTATTATACTGAAGCTCTGGGAGAACACAAAGGACATGAACAAGAAGTTGCTTTCCAACTTACAGGCATTAACTGACTGCAGATGTCCTTTTGCCTTTTCCTCAGGTTTGAGTCTTCATTCTCACAGATTCTATCCAGACCTAAACAAATCTGAAGTTACAAGGATTTCATCTTCCCATATTTTTGCTGGTCCCCTGGGCCTGTAGCATAAAGACAATGCTTGTCTCATAACTTGAGGAGAATTTTATTAAACACAGCATGGCTTTTCAGGCATGGCTTTTTGTGGCATCCAGGGAAGGAGTGGGAGGGTAAAAGGTTATTATCTGGAGAGAGGCTTCAGGAGATATGTGTGTCTTTGCTGGGAGGCTTTTGATATGAGGTAGCAAAGTGTATGGGAGACAAATTAGTAAGTGGGCACCTTTAGGTCTGTCCTCACTTTGAAGAGGACTTGTTGCCAGCAGGAAAAATCAGATTTTTTTTTAAATGAGGGTAAAGACAAAAGAGGAAAAATACATCATATTCTTTCAGAATACTGGCCCCAGACTAGACACAAGCTCTCTCCCTCCCAGTATGAGCACCACGAAACAGCTGTGTCGATGCACAGTCTCCATGCTAAGGGAGAGCACTGCTTTTGGCATAAGTTCATTTAATTCCAGTAGGTCAGCATGAAGTACACTGCAAAATGACAGGAAAGCTGCAGAGAATTCCCTGTAGCAACTGTCAGAATTGCTTTCCTTTGGCAAGTGTCTGCATAGCCTGAGCTCAGCAATTTCCCTCATAATAATAATTTATGCTGGCTCAAAGCTGAGGGCAGCAATTAAACTGTAAGCCAGCAACATGTCTCTAGAAGTTTTTCCCCGCTTGTGCAGTAAGCACTGTTGGAATAAAAGAACTAAAAGAACTTTTCCTTCCAACTGATGTGGTTTTCCTTTAGCTGTGGATTTCTTTGACTGATGTAATGCCCTGTCATCTGGGCAATCAGCTCAGTGGAGGAGGAGGCAGCAAGCATAATCAATGATCTGGGCGAGGGCATCCAGTGCACCCTTAGAAAATTTGCAGACCACACCAAGATGTGCGGGAGTGTTGATCTGCTTGAGGGCAGGAAGGTCCTACCAAGGTATCTGGACAAGCTGGATCAATGGGCCAAGGCCAACTGTATGGCATTCAAGAAGATTCAGTGTTGGGTCCTGCACTTGAGCCACAACCCCATTCTATGCTACAGCTTTGGGGAACAGTGGGTGGAAAGCTGCCTGGTGGAAAAGAATCTGGAGGTGCTGGTCACCAGCTGGCTAAACATGAGCCAGCAGTGGCCCAGGTGGCCAAGAAGGCCAACAGCATCCTGGCTTGTATCAGAAACTGTGGCCAGCAGAAACAGGGAAGTGATCATTTCCCTGTACTGTTCTTACAGGCTCTCTTAGTTTCCTTTATTTTCATCACAATAAGTGTCCTAACTAGTGTTACATCCCTCTTCTGATTTTTTTTCCTGCACTAAGCACTTGCTAGTGATGTGGCCAGGAGGCAATCTCTTCAAAAGGTCATTAGCTCCAGATTTCAGTATGAGGTTGTAGAGATAAATCAATCGCTGCCAGCTAGAATATGGAAGACCAGCACAAGAAGGCAAGTAATGGCTGCAGCAAAATAAAAGTTGGAGTGTCAGCAAAAGAATGTTTTCAGAAGAAGGATGCACCTACTCTTACTCTGAAAGAGTTCGACTCCTCCAACAGCTTGCTGAACCTGCCGCCAAAATAGGTTTAATTCTTGGCCAGCTTGCAAAAGGTGACAGTAGTTATACAAGTAAACCTAGCTAATACTAGTTTATAAGCTCTGCCACATGGAACCTAGATGGGGACAAGGACGACATCCTTCCCTCAGTGGCCCTGAACTCTGTTTGGTTCAGAAGGCAAAGAGGTGGGAAAGCTTGCAGTTCCTTGGTTTGAACCACACCTGAATGTGCAGTATTGCCCTTTTTCATTCCTGTATTAGTATTTAAGCTGTAGTTCCACTGTTGTGCTACTCCTCAGGCTTAAAAGCAGACTGGAGAAGGAGTTGCTGTTCCCAGCTGGACACAGTTATTATTGTTTATTGTGTATTGCGTGTTCATCTCAATTCTATTAAACTCAGAGCAGTTTTGTGAAAAGCAGTATACATAACTCCTATCCTCCTGACATCCGTCCAATTGGAGTTAGACGTGGAAAGAGGAAGACAAAAAGCCCTTTTCTGGCTCATCCTTTGCTGTAGGAAGTCACTCTTGTTCCATTTCTCCACATTCTTTGCATTCTTTCGCAGCTGGGGCTGAGTCTGGAGTGAGAACCATCCAGACCATGAGCTTTCTGCAAAGCCACTGAGGCGCAGGGTTGAACCTTATCAAATGTTCACCTGCAGGAGAGGGAGGAATGTGCCTTGCAGAGCGTGTTATTCTTTCCACTGAAGGATTAGGGATCTTTATCTGCAAAGGAGAGGGAGCATGGAGGACAGATACCTTCTGTTCAAATCTGTTCCCTTTCAATGATGGGGAGAGGAATGTTTCCTTCTCCCTGGTGGAAAAGGCAGGACCAACAGTAGATTTGGTCCCTGAGCTCAGAACATCATATTATCTAGCTTCCCCTCTGAATTTTACCATTTGTGTTTCCCCAAATCTGGGCAAAACTTCCTAGCATACTTCTAAGAAGATGCAACACATTTTGAGGTACCCTGCAGGCAGAATGCCATGTGTGTACAGTACCAGGCTCACTCCCATTTTGGTTGCAAGCCTTCGCTACCAAATACTTAGGAGTAGCTTAGTTCCTGTGGTCATGCAGGTATACATCTGCCAGGGTAGATCTGCTCTGAATGATGTTTACTTTCTCCAAACCTTTGTCCTTTGAAGCATTTTCCCAAAGAAGACACTTTCTTTGTAATGCCCAACAAAGCATAGCTTGAGAAACAGAAGCAAGCCAGCTTCTGAGCTGAAAGGAAGAACACGGCCATAACAGTGCATCCTGCCATCAGTGAAAATAAAACTGGAAATATTCCTTTTTTTTTTCACGCTCAGAGAAAGAAAAGTGAAACAGAAGCCTTGTAACTTTTTTGATGAACCTAATTGAACAGGAAAATGAAGGACATCAAGTAATTGGGACTTTATAGCTGAAATCTAATTTCTGTCAAAGCATTTCAAGGATGTGCATCATGCCTCTTAAAGGCATTACAATCCTGGAAATGTAACTTGCATGCCAATTTGTGCTGCCCTTGCCATACAGTACCTGTTGTACCACAAAGTATGATTTTCCTTCTGTCCTTTATCTGCACCATGAGGGAGGCTGAGCCCACATTAAAACTTGCAGTCTGGTACTGAAATTTTGCCTGCCTCACCCAGATGTCTCAGTTAACTGCTAAAGAAGCTGTAAGCAATTTAAAGGCAATATTGTGAGGTGAGGTCATGTGTGTTTTCAAGCATTGCTGTGCAACAGGCAGCGATCCCTGCCCATAGTAACTTTGGGAAGCTCCTTTCACTTTGTCATCATGACTGTACTTGGGTATCCCTGTAGTTATGTAATTACTACTGGATTTATTTATTTAGTCCCTTCCTCACCTCCATCTCAGCCCTTTCCAGGGTTGCAGAAGCTGGTCAGGACATTAGGATATTTTTAATGAAGGAGTGTTTGGAGCATAATACATTTGTGCACACAGGAAAGCCCTGCTCACCCTAAGGTTAGATTTAAATCCTGCTTCAAGCAGTGCCTGAGAGCTTGTTAAAACTGAACATTAAATATCTAAGTTATATTCCAACACTTCATTTAATTTCTTGTCTTTTGCACTTAGTGCAGCATCTTGCTTCTGTTTAAAGTCTGCTTCCTCACCTCTATTTTAGGTGTATGCCTATGCAATATTTAAATGACTGAGATTGCTATGTGACAGACATTTAAAATAATTAAACTGCAAGTTAAGGACTGGTTTATAACTCATCCCTTTAGCTGAAATCATTAAGAACCCAGAAGCATTGGGTGGGCTTTAGGCCTGAAACACTGCTCAGCTCCTTTTCTAGTTTCAGTAGTTCAGCTTTTGCCCAGAGAACTAAAGTTCCTAAATGTTACAACTGCTTAAGTTTATAAAAGAAATGGAGATTGCATTAACAGATGTCATGAAGTTTAGACTCTTAATTCCTTGTTAAATACCTCAAAAACATCAATAAGTGTTGTAGGAGCTGGGCACTTCATTAGGTGCACTGGTTGATGGGCAATGATGCCAGGAGGGAAAGCCAAGCAAAGCCAAGCCACAAACGAGGCATATTTCACCCTCCGGATCCTTCTAGCAGGTCCTTTCCTAGGGCACAACTTGTTGTTTACAACAAAGGAAATATTACAACTAAAATACAGTCCCTGGGGGGCACTTCCCTGTCTCCGTTAACCGGAGGAAGTAAGACACACCTTCCATATGACCTGAGAAACTGCTTTCTAATGCGGCACACAGACCTGAGGTAGGCAGAGATGCCAAAACCAGCCCTAGGCTGCTGCTCTATCTTGTAAAAAAAGTGCAGCGTTTGTTAATGCAACACATGTGAGCTCCTGGACACTGAGATGTAAAAAAGCAATGCAATTTGAAGATCCCACCAGATCCAAAGGTCACATATTGTTCTGATGTATCTTGAAATAAGAAAAGCAATCCTTCTTTTTCAGCCTCTATGCATGCTGATGTGAATATGCTGCCCTGTTTACAGCATGGATTGTTTCCTACCAGTTGCAAACTAAAGCTCTACTTCATTGAGTTGCTGCACCAGCCCTCAAAGTGCTTTGTCTTTGGTGGCAGCTGGAGCTGATAACAACTTGTGAGGGGTTCTCAGAAGTTTGTAGGAGCAGTTTTTAATGGGATGGCAGGTCTCTGTTCTTGTGGATTATAAAATAAATCCTTAGGTTGGTCTCCATATTCAGAGTTATATTACTGAAAAGGTCAATATTTTATCAACCTACCTGGCTGCATCTCACTTTTTGAGGACAACCAATGTTTCAGAAGTGCTGAGCATCTGTGAGTCCTGGGCTTCTGGCAGCTCAGTTCTGAGTTTTGTTTTATGTATGTAGCTATGATATTCATCCTGCATTTGTTATGCAAGCCATGAAATATTTTTAAATAAAGCTCTTTTGTAAATAGTGGCTCAGGTTAAGTTGCAGTGCTTTTTTACACCAAATATTTTATTCAGGGTTTCCTTTTGTTAAATGCTTGACAAGTTGAAGGATCCCTTCCAAGATCATTCCTATGCTGTCAGACTCAGGGGCAGGCTGCAGGGATGCCTAACTTAACTTCTGGAGGCTGCTGGACCCCACTATCTGCATCAAGGCTCTGAGAAGATACTTAGTCAGGCCAGACTGCAGCAGCAGAGCCCTCACCTAAAGGAAACGTTGAAAATATGCCAGTTAAAATACTCTGCAGAGTGGTGCCCAGCTCTAATCAGCAGAGATAAGCAAAACAACAGGAAAAACTAGGAAAAGCTTGAGAAGGATTCTCTAGAGGCGGTGGTTTGAAATCTGCCCTTATATAACTTGTTGAAGTCACTGAATATGAACCGGGTCCAGCAAACTCATTCAATTTTTTATTCTATAAATAGCTTCCTCTCTCCAGCGGCATGAGTTAAGGCTTAAAAGTGGTTTGGCAGTTTCCAGGGAAAAACCTGAACAGTCTGCCAGTTCACTGCGAGGGAGGAGCAGAGGGATGGTGAAACACCCTGCGACTCATTCCCACTGGAACCTACTGAGTGAAGGTTTGAACTTAACCCCTTTGTGGGATTCAACATGTCTGAATATTCAGAAAACACATGAAAACCTAAACCTCATGGGAGGCTGTCTTCTCTAGCACCCTGCCTGCCAGCCTGATTCAGTGCTGGAGCCTCCACTGCTTTCCCCACTGGGCTTCAACACATCAGCAGAAGATCCCTGAGGTTTTATGCACGCATTACATAGTTTTTCAGACAGGGAAAAAAGACTAAAAATGTTTATTTGTTTGTTTTTTTAAAATTATTATCCCTTATGACTTGCTTTACCAGCACAGTTCTGTGTTGCTAACCGGAAATGCAGAATTAAAGGATGCAGTACTGGAGTTACTAAAGAAGCCAGACAGTAAAGAGAAAACAATGGCCTGGATAAAAAACATCCTTCCAGGCAGAAATGGACAACCAGGCTGAGAGGAATGAAAAGGGACCCTGAGTTCCATCCCCTGGCTGGGAGGCTGCTTTGGGAAGGCTGAGGAGAGGGAGGCGAGCTGGACTGCAGATGTGGGAGCCCCACAACAAAGGAGGGAGCTGGGGGCTGATGGGAAGCTGGAGTTGGAGGGATCTGGCTGCGAGTGATGCCCACAACTCCTGTGACCCCTGAGGATAAGCAGACAGGACTTGCCTGGGCTGGAAACAGAGAGGATACGTGTTGGTAAGGCAATATATTGGGAGAAGTGTGTGTGCCAAGGTGGTTATAACCTGGCCATGTGTCCCTTTGATTTTTGGTGGGAATGAATTACAAAACTTTCTTAGGGGGAAGTTGCAGATTCATATCCATCGACTGGCAGAGAGAAAACTGTTCTCTGGGAGAGCTGAAGTAGCTCTAGTTGGTTGCAACTTGATGTGAGACTTGGCAACCCCTCAGGAAAGCAGGAGGGACATGAGCCCCTCTGCTCACTGAGCAGCACTGCTGAGGCTTCAGGAGGGAGGACAGCGTATGTGGTCCCGCAGCCACAACAGAACCAAATTTTCATTTATTGCTTCTTGCTGTTAGTCTTTAGTTAAAAAATCATACAAAAACATCAGTGTCATCCCTGCCTTGGCTGTAGATCCTCTGCTTAGAGGAAGCCTCAGAGGGACGTTCTTGGGGAGCAGTGGACCAGCTCAAGTTGCAGACTTGCTTTGTGTCACTGCCACAACTGTACATGCATAACAAGAACACTGAGGGTTCTGTGCCCCAGCCTGACCTCAAATCACCTCTGTGCAGTTTGTTCTCTCCTACACAACAGGGAAAGTCTGCAGGGATACTGCCCCTTCCCGCTGCCATTGGAGGTGCAGCTGGCCTTTTCATTTCAGGGATGTACCCTGCTCAAAAAAGAAAAGGAGGAATATCCTCTCCAGGAGACATCTGAGAGGATCAAATGAGAAGAAACCTCTCAAGATCCTTATGGGAATTTTTCATGGGTACCCACTGCCACGGCATGAGTGGAATTTGTCCCTCAGTAAGTCACAATGACAACATTCATCTACCGTGGTTCTGTTTGGATCTGCCTGTGTCCTCATGTACTACTAACATGACCCAGGTGATCTATACAATATGCCAGTTGTCCTGGCTCTTCTTCTCCACTGCTCCAAAACTGTTTGGCTGTTTAATTTCAGTCCTCCTGTGCTCTTGCCCTAGGATCTTGCCTCTCCTTAACAGTGTTTTCATCATCATGGTCATCTAGTGTTCAGGTTTCCATCTCGGTTGTGGGGCACCTGTAGATTGTCAATGGAAACAGGACTCATTGGCTTCTCAGCTGGTCCAGGTTTTGCCTGTTGCCCTTTGCCCACCATGGACACTCTGTGTGACCCATGTGCTGTGTAAGACTTGTCAGGGAGAAAAGATCTTCTCCAAACCCAGCATCCTGCAGTGCAGACCCTGGCCAGGCTGTTCTACCTCACACAGAAAGTGGAAGCTCTGTTCTTAAATATCCTAAGTGAAATGTTTTCCATTCATAAAACTTTCTGACATTCTCCACCATTTGCTTTTTCTCATTTTCATTCATTGGGCAGAGAAGAATATTTTTTTTTCTTTTAAAAGGATAAGGAGGATGTATGTTGTTCATTGACAAGTGTATTAAATATTTCATCAAGGGAACTGTTTTAACAGTGTTTTAAATATTTCATCAAGGGAAGTGTTTTAACAGGCATTCCTGGTTTCATGCACTATTTACTTACAATAGCTTAGGTGAAAAGTGTTGCTTGAGACTAAACATGATATCAGAAAGAAGTGTGGCCAGCAGATGAAGGGAGCTGTTTCTGCCCCTCTGCTCGATTCTGGTGAGAGCACATTGGAGTCCCGTGTCCATCTCTGGAGCCCTCAGCACAGGAAAGGCAGGCACCTACTGGAGTTGATCTAGAGAAGAGCCAGAAACAAATGGAACACCTCTCCTATGAGGATGGGCTGAGAGAGTTGTGGTTGTTTAGCCTGTTGTGGCCTTTCAATAAAGGGGACCTGCAAGAAAGATGAGGACAAACATTTTAGCCAGGCCTGTTGCAATGGGAGGAGTGAGGTTTTAAACTAAAAGAAGGTAGATTTAAACTAGATGTAAGGAAGAGATTTTTTACAATGAGAGTGGTGTGGCACTGGCACAGGTGGCCCAGAGTGATTGTAGATGCCCCATCCCTGGAAACATTTAAGGTCAGGTTGGAGAGGACTCTGAGAAACCTGATCCAGTCAAAGATGTCCCTGCTCATTCCTAGGGGGATGAACTGGTTGAGAACTGGTTGACCTTTAAAGGTCCTTTCCAACCCAAACTATTCCATGATTCTATGATTCTGTGTTCTGCCAAGACAAAATATCTCCCAGCCCAAGTCAT
>WAAB01013915.1:57743-84922 GCA_013389865.1 Piaya cayana
GAGTGGAATTTGTCCCTCAGTAAGTCACAATGACAACATTCATCTACCATGGTTCTGTTTGGATCTGCCTGTGTCCTCATGTACTACTAACATGACCAAGGTGATCTAAACAATATGCCAGTTGTCCTGGCTCTTCTTCTCCACTGCTCCAAAACTGTTTGGCTGTTTAATTTCAGTCCTCCTGTGCTCTTGCCCTAGGATCTTGCCTCTCCTTAACAGTGTTTTCATCATCATGGTCATCTAGTGTTCAGGTTTCCATCTTGGTTGTGGGGCACCTGTAGATTGTCAATGGAAACAGGACTCATTGGCTTCTCAGCTGGTCCAGGTTTTGCCTGTTGCCCTTTGCCCACCATGGACACTCTGTGTGACCCATGTGCTGTGTAAGACTTGTCAGGGAGAAAAGATCTTCTCCAAACCCAGCATCCTGCAGTGCAGACCCTGGCCAGGCTGTTCTACCTCACACAGAAAGTGGAAGCTCTGTTCTTAAATATCTTAAGTGAAATGTTTTCCATTCATAAAACTTTCTGACATTCTCCACCATTTGCTTTTTCTCATTTTCATTCATTGGGCAGAGAAGAATATTTTTTTTTCTTTTAAAAGGATAAGGAGGATGTATGTTGTTCATTGACAAGTGTATTAAATATTTCATCAAGGGAACTGTTTTAACAGTGTTTTAAATATTTCATCAAGGGAAGTGTTTTAACAGGCATTCCTGGTTTCATGCACTATTTACTTACAATAGCTTAGGTGAAAAGTGTTGCTTGAGACTACTAAACATGATATCAGAAAGAGGTGTGGCCAGCAGATGAAGGGAGCTGTTTCTGCCCCTCTGCTCGATTCTGGTGAGAGCACATTGGAGTCCCGTGTCCATCTCTGGAGCCCTCAGCACAGGAAAGGCAGGCACCTACTGGAGTTGATCTAGAGAAGAGCCAGAAACAAATGGAACACCTCTCCTATGAGGATGGGCTGAGAGAGTTGTGGTTGTTTAGCCTGGAGAAGAGAAGGCTCCTTGGAGACCTTGTTGTGGCCTTTCAATAAAGAGGGCCTGCAGGAAAGATGGGGACAAACATTTTAGCTGGGCCTGTTGCAATGGGAGAAGGAAGGATGTTTTTAAACTAAAAGAAGGTAGATTTAAACTAGATATAAAGAAGAGATTTTTTACAATGAGAGTGGTGTGGCACTGGCACAGGTGGCTCAGAGAGATTGTAAATGCCCCATCCCTGGAAACATTTAAGGTCAGATTGGAGAGGGCTCTGAGAAACCAGATCCAGTCAAAGATGTCCCTGCTCCTTCCTAGGGGGATGAACTGGTTGAGAACTGGTTGACCTTTAAAGGTCCTTTCCAACCCAAACTATTCCATGATTCTATGATTCTGTGTTCTGCCAAGACAAAATATCTCCCAGCCCAAGTCATCACATGTACTTGGCCATGACCCTGACCAGAAGAGCAGTGCAACTAGCTAATAAATTGACTTTCATATCAGCGGCCTGATGAAATACCAGAGTCTGCAGACTTTAAAGATTACGCATGGCAATATTTTGCACAAGTTTTGTTTAATATTATATCCTGGCCAATATTTTTTGCAAATAATTAAAAGTTGGCATATGGACTGTCTCCTGCATGTGGAATGAAACCTCGTTCTACCCAAGGTAGAGTATGAATTTCACAAACATTTAGGATTGTATCCTCATTTGTGATAAGCTGTGTTTATTACATTAACTTCATTGTGTCTGTATTTGATGCATCTATATGGAAGTTAATGATGGTATGGGCCATGTTTATACCTTTACATCTGACAATGCTGTACTACTTACCTAGAGTACAGTATACAGGAATACAGTATGCTCTTTGTCAGTGAGCTTTTAAATCTTACGCAATGTACAGGGACAGCTGAAAAGTTGCTGTCAGAGAAGATGTCATGAAACCGCGCTTAGCCTACTGTGTCAGCTCATCTAACCTTTGGCTACAGGGGTAAAAGGTGGGGACACGTTCTCTCTTCTCCTGTGGTTTAGCATCTTAAATGACTGTATTTATACCTGAAAAAAGAGACAAATAAAAACTAACAGGCTAATGCCACCTCTGTGGCTACCACTGACTAGGCTGAGAGTTAGGCTTGTTCAGCTTGGAGAAGAGAAGGCTGCAAGGAGACCTTACAGTGACCTTCCAGTACCTGAAGGGGTTACAAGAAAGCTGGGGAGGGACTGTTTNTGTTTCTGTATTGCTTTTCTTCCATAAACCCAATGGTATTTTGGGAGGATGAGAGTCCTACAGAGCAAATGGCTTGTCATTAAATAATTTTGTTGGATGTTGTGAAGTGAAAGGGAGAATAAGGAAATTTCTGTTCTTTCTTCATTACCAAAAATTGTTGTTCTCTGTCTTGACCATACAGAGAGGATAATTCAGACACAATGGGCTTATTTCTCTCTCAAAAACCACAGCACAAATCAATAACTACCAGAGTCAGGACTCATCTGCATGGGAATTCAGACCACTGTAATTATAGATATATTGCTGCAGTTATGTCATATAGTCTCCCATGTGGATCCTCTTATTACAGGATAAAGAGTGACTTTTTTTTCCAGCTTAGTTTAACCTATCTCTTATGAAATATCAACTGTGTTGAAAATGGCCATGGTTCGTATTGGAGGAGAAATGCTCACATGGGGAATTATATCGCCAGCGTGATTAATTAAATTCACACCTTCCTTTATACTGGTGTAATTCCCCTTATCTGTAGTTAGTGTCAGGTTCCTGGAAGTGTTAATTCTTCTCCCAGCCTTTTTAAACTTCTGTTGAGAGTCTGATGCTAACGAGCTGTCAAAACGGAGAACTGACATTTAAACAGGAAGGTCCTTTCTGCTGCTCTACTTGGCCTGGCCAAAGCCAGAAGCTGCTGGTGTAATCACGTCCCTGAGATCTCAAAGCAGTGGATAATGTCCAGTAAACGTTACTGTTCTCAGGTTTGCATCCTTTTTCATTTGTGCTTGCTACAAAAAAGGAAATATCAACCCCACTGATGCGAATGGTATAAATCTGAGGGAGTCAGAGCAGAATGGGGTTTTGCCCACTAACCACAGAGCAGATCTCTATGGGTAAACTTTGTCTTGACTCCCAGCGCTGGGCTCACCCTGTCAAGCAACAGTTTTCATCTAAAAGACTTAGTGAATCTGTTAAATCTTCCTCCATGAAACAGGTTAGTTTTATCAGCTCCAGTAGGATGCAACTACATATACAGAAACATGCTCAAGTCTTTACATGAAGGCTGAGCTTGAACTGGTAATAAGGACAGATTTTTAGCACTTAGAAACCAGAATGATCCCCTTCCATTTCTCTCTCTGACTGGCAAAACAGATGCCGTATTGTCAGAGATTTTAGTCAAAAGTCTTGGTGCCAGAAGGGCTGTTCTTCAGCAAATCTCCTTTACTGGCAGGACACCATCACTGTGCCGTAGGTAGTGACCTGTCCCAGGGAAAGAGCAGTGAGAAGTGCCTGCTGTTGGCTGCTGGTAGTGTTTCCATTTTGGGTGAGTTAATGCCTTTTTATACCATTTGAAAGCAAACTGAAATAAAATGTGTGCCCTTCATGTGATTCTTAAACATATGCTTTCCTGGTTTTATTCAGTCAAGACAATTAAATCCTGCAGTTTTGCTTTAGTGTATGCAAACCTTTGAAAACCTAGGTTACAAAGAAGTGGAAGATGAGTAAAGAGGAACCCAGAAATAGCATCTGCTTCCCCCTTGGAGATTCAAGTTGTTATTTGAAGGTCAGAAATCTGCCTCCTACATCCTAGGGTTCTGGTAGGCTTAAATTGGATATAAGATGATGCTCATCATTGAACAAGAGAGAGATGGTTTTGCCTTTTTTTTTTTTTTTAAGGAAAAGTGAGTTTAATTATACTGTCATGGAGCCAGTTTTGGCCAGTGCTGTACTATGTGCAAAAAATTTTAAAACCTGCTTTCTCCCTAAAAACGTGCACCAAAATCCCATTCTGCTTTCTTTAGTTGGGGACAAACCATGGTAGCTGCATAGGGATAGTCCTAGCTCAGAAATAATGCCATACATACAGATCACAGTTCAATGGGGCGCTGATAGATCAAGTCAGGGTGGCATCAGTCTTGAGTTTTGTCTCTCTCCTGACACAGCTTTCTCTCACCTGAAGCCATAAGAAGGTGAGGCGAGCACAAGTATGTTCCTTGCATCACTCTCAAAGCACAGCTCCACATTTTTGTGCGATAGCTACAGAGCAGCTTCCCATACAAGAAGATAACATCTCGTACCCAGTTTCTGTGATCAAACTTGCGTCCCTTATCCTCCAGCAAGCTTAAAACCACATAACTCTGCCAACAGAGAGCCCAAAGGTCTTGCTGCACAAGAGCTGATCTGTAAACTCAGTGATGAATATTTATGGTACAATACAGGCTCTTTCTTTAGCTGGGATTTTTCAGGGACAAACTCAACCGTGTGCAAACAGCTCTATGAGTCCTTAGGAGCATGTCCCCTTTCCATGCAGTTTGTGTCCATTCCTTTTCCCTTGAGGGATTCTTACTTATTAGACCTGCTTCTCAATACTTTCAAACCATTTTGTTGACCTGATACATTTGGCATGCAGAGGTGATGCTACTGATCCAAGTCACTGCAGTGGGATGAGGCAATTCTGCTAATGGTTTTCCTAGGTGCTGGGGCTGCTCTACCCTCTGGAGTGGTGATCCAGAGACAGTACAGCTGATCGTGGGGGGCTGTTCCTGCTTCCAGACCTCACTCCTGCAGGATGCTGCTTTATTTTCCTACTTTTCATTAAATTGATTAACCCCATTTCTTCAGGCTTTCTTTATGTTTTTTTTTCCCCCTGTACATCCCGTAGGCAAATGCCACAGCCTGTCTGTGTTGGTTAATGAGGGTACAGATTAGTAAATCAAGGTTTCCTTTTCACACTGCATGAGCATCTTACCTGTGCAGTATATCCTCCCTGCCCTCTCTGTGGGGTGTAAGCTCCCACCACGCACTAGGGGTAAGCTTTGTGCCAGCAGGGTGTCCCTTTTCCTGTCAGGGTACCCATGCTGCCTCTGCCCTCTGTAAGGTCCTGTCTCCTCCTGCCTATGCCTGCATCCCTCTAGATCTCTATGCATCTCTCTGTGACCCTGTGTGTCCCTCTGTGTCCCCCCTGCACATCTGGGTGGCCAGAATGAGGTGTTGGGACAGCAAGCAGGCTCCCACTGCTCCTGCTTCCCCTGTTTGGAAGCAGCCAAATAGGATGAAGCAAGGCTTGCTGGAGGCTGTGCCCGCTCTATTTGCTCAGAGGCCGTTTCCACTGTGTGCCCTATATATTTGTTTTAATTATGTTACCCCTGGCTCAAGTGCTGTTCACCTGGAACAGGCAGTTTTTCCTCAAGCCCAGCAGTGTACTTAGAATCCTGCTACAGCTGGCACAGAGAGTGTGCATCTGCAGGACGTGCCCACAGACCACAGAAGCATGGAGTTTTATTTATTTTTTGACATGTACATTTAATACTATCTGTTTATAATTTATAATATATATTTATATTCTATATTGCTCCCAACCTTCCTTCCCTCTGACTGGGAGCAACCCTCTGTGGCAGGATGAGGCCCTAGCAGCAAGATCTGTGGGGGTGATGCTGTTGTCCCACAGATCACACTGAGTACCTTGTGGCCAATCAGGCCTTATCTGCTCTCCTAAAGCTGGCAAAAGCAGGGATAAAGCTATAAAGAGAGCGTAAACTTGGCATTATCTGCTCCTACTAATTCTATGTAAAGGTAATTACATGTTGGTATCAGATCTAGATTGTATATAAACCAGCAGTTTATCTTTTATTGCACAAATCTGATATTGACAATCACAAAACTGCAGCCGCAAGTTCTCATAAAGAAATGATCGTCACTAGGACCGATGGCTATAGGAGAGGGTACCAGTGCTGCTCTGTGATATGAAGGTCAGTTGGAAGGACACGACTTTTGGCACCTCAGGGGGCTGAATAAGTTTTCCAGAAGTTTCCTATCACTGAGAATAGTCATTTATCTCTTGTGAGCATTGCTATGGTCACACTCATGTTCAGCTACCATTTGCCACCACTACTTTCAAAAGAGAACGATATGATGCAGATTTGGGAGGATGTATGTGCCCATTGACATAAGTCCTGCAGCACATAAATGAAGCAGGAGGTTTTTGAAGACAGTGACTCTTTGAACGAAGTGGGTAGTGTCATGAGCTCACGGAAGATGCAGTCATAGGGTGCCAGTGGCCTAGAAAATAGCTGCACCCTCCCAAAACTGTTCAGAAATCACCTGCTAGATTTTATCAGAATGGTAAATAAACTGAAGCAACACTCAGTGGCCTTTAAACCTCTGATTGAAGCAGAGAATCGTACTGGAAAGGCTGTGAAATTCCACATCAAGCTTTGTAATAGAAACACCCACATTCGCTCAAGAGCAGTGGTACTTGCTTGTCTAAAGTCTTAAGATTTCTTATGCATGCTGTGACATTTCCCTCCCATTTAATGGCCTTAATCCTACGCTGGAATTGCCTTGGCTTGTTGCTGGGACGCTCTTCTGCCCAGCCTTTCGCTACAGCTGAGCAAATGAATACTTTGTGGTATGTAAAACTTGCCATTTGGGTATTATTTTTGCAATGTGTTTTTTTCTTAAATTCCAGCACCACTTTTCTCTAGCTCCCTCTCTTTTGTGTGTTACTTTGTGTTGTGTGAGCCCATCTGCATTTAGTTGGATGAGTGGGAACTGTGGGCACGCAACAGTACATGATCCCTTCTATTACATAATTAAATTGCTATAATGTATATGACTTGGGAATGTGTCTGAACAAGTTGCTATGAATCATACATTTTTCAGCCTGAAACTGCCCTATTTAGCTTTTGTTAATCACTTCACCATTCTTACATTTTGAAGGAAAACTTCCCTTTGCTTCTACTCCAAAGGCAAAAAGATGGGAAGGGTGAAGCACGTTTCCATCTCAGTTATTCTAGTGCAATATGAACATAAGGTTAATTACAACACGTGCAGCTGAGATCAGAATCTGTCTCTGTGCCCCATGATATGAAGTTTCTGCAGTACTAACCCACTATCAGTATCTGCAAGCAAGTAGATGGGAAATTGTTGTAGTTCAACATCTCGAACATTTTTGGGGCACAGATCTGCAGAGCAAATAGATGCTTTTAAAGAAAATGGTCCTTAAATCTTGATGTTTTCTTCTACAAATCCATCTTGTCTTTGTGAACTCTGATCAGAGAGTGAGGATCCTGCCAATACCATGGGAGAGATTTGGCTAGAATGAAATGAGAGAAGCCAGGGGTAAAGTGAAAAAAAGACTGATGTCTGCTTATTACTCTGTGTAAAAGTTTGTCTTCATTGGAGTTAATTTAGCTTTCACCATGCAGCTCAGCATAGAGCTTGGTGCTTGAGTGCCTGAGGTTTTTGAGTTTGATTCAAGTTTGCAATAAGTAGACAGGGCACCTGGGGAGCAGAAGTACGTGAGTCAAACGTGACACATAGCACTTGATTAAAGAAATCCACCTTTTGAGAGACACTCTGCCACAGTGCCGGTACCATTTGGGGAGGGGGTGTGTGTGATGGGCATGTGTGTTTTCCCACTGGGCAACCGGGGAGCTGCCCTACCCTGGCTCTGGCTCCATCCCTGGGCAGGGTTTCATGTCTGGATGCTGGCACCAACCAGTATATCGCTCCGTGGGATCACCTGCCCTGGAGGTCTCAGTGAGGCCTCACTAGTTCTCCCCCCAAAACGTCAGTATCAACAGACAACCTGTATCTCAGACTGGAGACTTGCTTCACTGTGGATTTTGGTGAGTCACACTCCTTGCTTTGTTTCTGCACTATTTCTGCTGTGTCAACTGCAGCACAGCAGTTGCATCTAAGGGGCATCTTATTACTATGCAGAATTTATATGTTGAATGAGTAATCAAAGCTCTGCAACGTATTTTAGAGTCAGGCTTGCAAAATCTCTGGTGTAGCAAAGGAACTGACTGCCGTACAAAGGAGAAACAGAGTGCAGTCCTGCCCTGCATAGAGGTGAGGTACTGAATGCACATATTTTGATGAGAATTTAACATTCTGTGTCTTGGAAAAAGTACTCACGACACTGCCTGCCTCTTTTTCCACACTGCAGCATAGAGACTGCATGGAGTGAATAGTAAAAGCCGTGTTACTTCTCCTGGTTTCACAAAGCAGAAAGAAGTAGCAGTGTGGAAGGGGAGGGGAATCTTTGTCATGCAGATTAAAGCACTTGCATTCATACATGCAGAGACTTTCTCGGCACAGTCTGCAATCTTTCCGCAGCTTTTCTTGTTTTATTAGAAGGTTCACCGTTGTTATTTCTATTCCCTTCTTACTATAGGTGTCTAGCGTGATCTTACATTTCTTTCAGACAGTACATAATCTGCACAATGGTTCTACTTATAACAAATTTGCTAGAGAGCACAATGGAAAAAATATGGGTGATGTGAAAAAGAGTGATCGCCCTTTGCTCTCAGTGGTTATGACAGTATTTTCTTCTTGTACAACATACGGTTGCAGTCCCAGGGTTGTGGGGCATCTTGTAAATGTTAAATACAATGTAATATCCCTAATTTTAGACTATCTTTACTGGATAATAAAAATAAAAAATATTCTTACCTTACATATTGAATTCAACCTACCCACCTGCCAGTAAAATACTAATGGGAATAAGGGAGGGTTGTACCCAATCTCAGTCAGTTAATTAAAGGAAATCCCTGCTGGAAGCGGGTTATGGGAGTGGCCTTCTCCAGCTATGCAGAAGTAAGTGTGACCTGTATCTTTCCCACCAGGCATTTTCCATTTTAACATAGCTGTTTGGACATAGATGATACTCTGGCACCCACTAACTTTACCCAAAGATGAGACTGCTCATCACCTCTGAACCCATCAGGCTCTGAGGAGCAAAATTTCAGGGGCAGTCAAGCATCCTAAAGGTTAAGTACCTCAAAGATCCTAAATACTACAGAAAATATGGCAAAATGTGACCCTGTAGTAAGTGACACAACAGGAGGACAACCCTGGAGGTCAGTCCTGCTTCCCAGTCCCACACTCAGCCCGTGCACCAGCTCTGTTGCTTGGTCTACCACCGCAGTAGTGATTGCTTAGACATATTTTTGCATACAATGATGTCCTTTGAGAATTGTAACACATTAAAAATGCAGAGGGTTGTCCAAGTTAGTTCTTCTGTACAGCTTTTTCAGGCTATTTCAAAAACAAGTCCCTGATGTGATTCCCGTGTATATAAAATCACACAAACTGCTATAATAAAATAATAAAACTAACCCTATATGAATGACATCCATAAACATCAGCAAAGCCCACTGCACCCTATTGTTTGAGCATAAGAATCTGTAACAGGTTTGTCTTTGTGGGTGTAAAAATAAAGAGAATGACTAGCACCTATTCTTGGAAAATATTACTGAACTATTTTTATTAAGACTTTCTGATAACTTCTCCAGTAGAAATAATGCAAAATGCCTGTCAAGGAGTGCTCCACGTCTCCAAGGTCATGAACTAACAAAACCCCAACATTCGGCACCTTTGCTTTGATCCCACTACAGGCTTTTCATCCTGATAGGCCAGATACCAACTATCTGGATGTCACCTGAGCCACTTTTTCCTTAGGAAATTAATCTCATATTAATCACTCTGAATTACCCTCAGATAAGAGCGAGATGTTGAGGATGGACATGAGCTGCAATCGTAGAATCATAGAATCACCAGGTTGGAAAAGACTCATAGGATCATTGAGTCAAACCATTCCTATCAAACACTAAACCATGTCCCATAGCACCTCATCCACCCACCCCTTAAACACCTCCAGGGAAGGTGACTCAAACACCTCCCTGGGCAGCCTCTGCCAGTGCCCAATGTGTACTTGCAGCCCAGAAGGCCAGCAGTATCTTGAGCTGCATTGAAAGAGGTGCGGCCAGCAGGTCAAGGGAGGTGATTCTGTCCCTGTACTCTGCTCTGGTGTTCTCACCTGGTGTGTTGTGTTGAGGTCTGAAGTCTTCAGCACAGGAAAGACAGGGACCTGTTGGAGCGGGTCCAGAAAAGGGCCATGAAAATGGTCAGAGGGCTGGAACAGCTTTCCCATGAGGACAGGCTGAGAGAGTTGTGGTTGTTCAGCCTAGAGAAGAGAAGGCTCCAGGGGCACCTTACAGCAGCCTTCCAGTACTGAAAGGGAGCTTATAAGAAAGACAAGGACAAACTTTTTAGCAGGGCATGTTGCAATAGAAGAAGGGATGATGGTTTTTACCTGAAAAGAGGGTACATTTAAACTAGGTAGAAGGAAGAAATTTTTCACAATGGTGGGGGTAAAACACTGGCACAGGTTGCCCACAGAGGTGGCAGAAGCCCCATTCCTGGAAACACTAAAGGTCAGGCTGGATGGGGCTCTGAGCAACCTGATCTGGTTGAAGATGTTTCTGTTGCAGGGTGGTTGAGCTAGATGATCTTTAAAGGTCCCTTCCAACTCAAAGTGTTTTATTATTCTAAACACTGAGTAAACAATCTTCTTGCAGAGATGAAGAACCACTCAGTAATGACACATTGTCTTTGCAAAACACTATGTAGCTCCTTTTAGAGGAGTGTGCTACTGAATGTATCTGGGTTTTCACAGCTTCTGAACTTTGGGGGGGGGGGGGAATAAATGAGAAGTAACTACAGAAATGAAGAGCTGTGATTTTCCCTACCATGTATTTTTCAGTTTTTAGAGTATTGAATTGCCTATGGATAAAGGATTTGAACAAGGTGTTCAAGTAGGCGCAGTTGAAAAATTATGACATCAGCTTAAGTGCCCAAATCCTGATGTTGGATGGTTGCTCTCAAATGTAGCACCCAGCTTCTGTAGTCTGTAACAGGAGAGCAACCAGCCAACCAGCCAAGGACTCCAGCGTGAGGAAACTGGCCCAGATCATTGTCAGCCCCAAATCTATTCTCAGAAATTATATTCTTCTTGAATTATATTGATTCAGAAGGTATTTGTAGTCCACATTTTCTTCCAATCAAATGTTTCTTTAATTATTTCAAAGCATGTCTTTCTAATTTTATCATTACTGATCAACCAAAACAAATCAATTTGTGTGTTAAATTAAAGAAGTTCCCATGGAAATGAATTAGCTTTTAAAAAGACTCTCATTTTTACCTCCGAATACTGTGACAACACCTGCCTTATAGCAGATAATAGTCCTTTTTGCTTAATATGCACGGGTGTCCTGGAATGCAAGAGGATAAGGATTTGTGGGATGTATCTTGTGGGTTCAAATAACAGTTCCTGTACTGCATGTTTCTGGGTTTTTCTTTTATTTATTTTTTTTTATTAATGGAAAGAAAAGTAAGTCAAGAGAAAGTTGTTTTGTATTAAAGGTGGGGTGTCTGATCCAAACCCTGTGAAACGTGGAGCTTTTTCTTCTAAGTTAGGTGAAATTCAGATCAAGTGACAGGCCATTTGTGAAAGCAGTTCTGACCCCACAGCTTGATTCAGTGCTGGAGCTGCCGGCCAGATCAACATCCTAAGCTGTTCTGCCAACAATATCTCTCCATGGATGAGGATCCTGTTGTTGTTTGCATTTCCAGGCTGTAGTTTGGAACTGCTGGGTTGAGTTGGGCGACCTGGTAACACTGAGCATCTTTCCTTGGAGGGACTGGTGCTGGCAGTGTGATGGTGTTGAGGGCTGGGGCAGACAGCAGAGTCAAGGGATGCCACCCTAAGGATGCGAGCATCCTCAACAGGCAGCTCACAGCAGGTCTGAGAACTAAACAAATGGGCAGTTGTACAGTTTCACATGTTTCCAAGGCATGTTCTGCCATGCAATTTTTTTAATAACCTAATGTAATAAACTTGATTACTTGCAACTGACTTGCTAAGAGCCATATTCTTTAAATACAATATGAATTTTGTGCTGCTAACAGGCAGCCCTGGTAACCAAAGTTATTGCTCCTGCTTCAGGGAATGAGTAAAAACCTTCCATGTACCCTGCTGGCAGCCTGCCTCATCTCTGGCCAGCAGAGAACTGCCTTTGAAGTATGAGGCTGATTTACTTAGAAAGACTGTGGGACTCCTCAAAGTCTTGTCTCACCTGAGGTTTATTGCCCAGGCAAAGGACTGGAAAGATTGTTAATGTTGACTGAATGTGCTGGCATTGGTGCAGCTGATTGTAGCCTCTGAGGCTTGTTTGTACCATGCTAGGATGTTCAACTCCTTGTTATGTGCTGTTATGTTTCCTGAAGTGAACCTTGTTAACTAGAAAACTTAATTTATTAAGCCTAAATCTGATAATTGCTTAGACTGAAGAAAGGCTTCCACTCCCCAGATTGTGAAGATCTCTCGTATGGCACATTCAATCCATAACAGGTTGTTTCCTGCAGACTGCATGCTAATAAGCAAGACAAACAGATCAAAAAACCACTTACAAGTAGTTGTGAACCAACATAGAAATGACAGTCATGGGGACAGCTGAGTTCTGCCTCTACTCAGATCCTAGGACTTCTGGTGAAATGCACCCAAAGGCAAAGATGCTCCGTTTGGGTCACTTGCAGGCTGCAAATCTAGGAATTTCTTGTGAGTAGATGATGGTGTAAATCCCCAGAGAGATCCTTGCATTGTCTGACTTCTAGACAGGGTCCATAAAGCTTTAGTAAATTCTCTGTGCAGCTCTACTGAGAGGCAGTGTTTTCCTCTGCAGTAGTGTAAAGCCCTTTGTGGCTCCATTTTCAAGCATTTCATAGAATCATAGATTCACTAGATTGGAAAGGACCCACTGGATCATCGAGTCCAACCATTCCCATCAATCACTAAACAATGTCCCTCAGCACCTCATCCATCCATCCATCCATCCATCCATCCATCCATCCATCCATCCCTTAAACACCTCCAAGGGTGGAGACTCAACCACCTCCCTAGACAGCCTCTACCAGTGCCCAATGACCATTTCCCTGAACATTTTTTTNGAACACAGGATTCGAGGAAACAGTCTCACCAGTGCTGAGTACAGAGGGAGAATAACCTCCCTGGACCTGCTGGCCATGCTGTTTCTGATCCAAGCCAAGATGCCATTGGCCTTCTTGGCCACCTGGGCCACTGCTGGCTCATGGTCAGTCGCTGTCAACCAACACTCCCAGGTCCTTCTCCTCTGGGCAGCTTTCTAGCCAGAAAGGTAGTTCTTTTATCTGCCCAATGAGCAAGTGATTTTTGCCCCTCCCTTCTTATCAGAGACCATGAAATGCCCATGAGTATAGAGAACAGGACTCAGAGTGCCAGACAGCCAGTCTACAGGCAGACAGCCCTCTTATACCTACTCTGAAGGTGATTGGTTCTCCCCTGCCACAGGACATGTGCAAATCTGTATGGTGATGCTCAAGGGGCTGGATTCTTTCAGTGTTTGTGTTTCGAGGTGGCTGGCAGTGGTATCTAAGGAGAAGCAAACCGTGAATGAATCTTGCATGCACCATTGCACCATAATGTCCATGTACAAAACTGAAAGCAGACAACCTTTCTTGAGACTCTTATTTGCAATTATCTGTAGAACTGCAGAAAAGGAATAAAAATCATGGTTTGTTTGGGTTTCTTTTCTTTCTTTTTTTTCTTTAATGGATGTCCTTCATTGAAGGACATTATCACAACAGTGACTAGGCAGTAGAAGTGAGTTGAAGCTGAAAGACCAGATGCTCAAATGGTGTAAAATGGCTTTAGCTTCTTGGAAATCAGTGAAGCTTCATTGCTTTACCCTTTATGATCTGATTCATAAGCCCTGACACCCTGTCTCCTGTTTCTAACTGCTAAAATCCCTTTTTCTCTTGAATAACACTTCTAAGGTGTTATAAAAGAACTTTCACTGGATTAAACAAACAGAAAATTAAAACCTTGTGAACTAACAGATTGAAATCTCTGACTTAATGTAACTCAGGCTTGTGGATGAAATGAAATGAAATCACACAAAACTGTGGGGAGGGATTGTAAATAAAAACCCAGCTGAATCACTTAACCAGACCTTTCCTACTTAAAAAAGCCCACCCCAAGCCCCACCCTAATAACACCAAGAACTTTGTTTTCAAAAGTAGTTATGTGACACAAACCCTTCGCTTTTGCTGATATGGCAGCCCTGAGATAAAAGCTTACCTGATGCACTGTTTTTTTTCCCAGACCACGTCTGTCACATCCCATCAGCGCTGTGACATGCTTCCTGTCCCCTGCCCTGCCTGGTTTGGTTGTAGCTCTCGCCTGATGGTGGTAGAGGTGGAAGCTCTCCAAGCCTGGCAGCTCTGTGCCTTGCTTGCTGCTGGCTCCTTGCCCACTGGCCATGACATCTCCTTTGGTCTCATTGTCACAGAGTTTGATGTTCCTGTAGATTATTCCCTTCTCACATATTTGCTTGATACTCCCTCCTTTTTCCCCTTGGTGTCTCAAATGAGGTTAGAGGACTGGCTGCGATGGTCCAAAGCACTGTCTATAGGATAGTTAGGAGACTCCGTCACACAGAGCAGGCTGGTCTGTCTCCTGCTCTGTGTTATCACCCCAAGCACAGTTCTTCTGTCAGCTTGCTTGCCTCATCATCTTACACCCAGATGATCCTCACATTCAGCAAAACTTGGCTGGGATATGACACTGTGCCAGACCATCCCTTCAAAATGCATATAGCAGCACTTTAAAAAAATGTATCAGAAAGAGATTAATGGATTATTACTCTATTTTTTTTCCTAAGAATCCAATAAGGAAACCAAGACTTGAGGGTCTCAGCATACCTTACCCAGTTTGAGGTGGATGTAATAACAGAAATAATATTAGTGCAGGTGCAGACAACCACTTTTGGACCAGATCATAGATCATAGAATCATAGAATCATTTGGTTTGGAAGGGACCTTAAAGCCCACTCAGTTCCAGCCCCCCTGCCATGGGCAGGGACACCTCCACTATGTCAGGCTGGCCAAGGTCCCATCCAACCTGGCCTTGAACACCTCCAGGGATCGGGCAGCCACCACTTTTCTGGGCAACCTGTTCCAATGCCTCACCACTCTTATTGTGAAGAAGTTCCTCATTAAGTCTTGTCTACATCTGCCCTTCTCCAGTTTATACTCATTTCCCCTGGTCCTATGACCACAAGCCTTTGTAAGCAGTCTCTCCCCTGCTTTCTTGTACTTTCTTCCCCTTCAGGTACTGGAAGGTAACTCTAAGGTCTCCTTGGAGCCTTCTGTTCTCTAGGCTGAACAACCCCAACTCTCTCAGCCTGTCAGATGACCCCCAAAAGCCCTTCCAACCTCAACTGTTCTACAAACTTGCACTGAGAGTCTAGTGCCGTGCAGCTGCAGAAATGCAGTCACAACCTCCACATAGCAAGTGATCACAGAGGGCTTGATCCTTCATCAGGGTAAATAAAGTGGCTGTGTTGCATAAGGATCACAGTCTCTGCAGCAGGTAGGTTCCCAGTCCACGATGGTGCTGCACCTACCCTGCGTTGCTTAGAGATTTGGTTTTCCCTTCGCCTTTGTCCTGGTTTGAGATGTGTGGAACTGTTTTCTTGTTCCCTGTGTACAGATGATGTCATTGCAATCACCATGACATCATCTTCTGTGAGAGTCACTGATGCAGAGGGGAAAGAGGAGTGAGGCTTGCCATGCCGTACCTGCCCAAGCAGGTTTGCTGCTGGCAAATCTTGGGAGTGCTGATGCAGAATGAAAATGTCGGCAGCCCACATAAAAATTTGATATAGCAGTCTTTAAACTTCACTGTCCTGAAAGCAAAGATCAAAAAGGAATTGATCCTACCAGCAGATGAAACGATAACACTGGAGCAAACTGAATTTCAAGAATATATCAGATTTATTTCTATAGTATTTTTAATTGAAGACTAAGTAAATAAATAAATAAATACGATTTCCTGTAATTGCTGGCCAAAGTTCAAAAAAATGTTGGATCTTGGCCCTGGGAAACCATCTGTCTTATACCTAGCAGGAGTTTCCACCTAAGAAGCCTTCTTCTTTTCTTTCTTTCTTTTTTTTTTTTTTTTATCTACTCAATAATAATATGAGTTATTCCTTATCCTGGATTTCTTCCATCTCTGCCTCTTGTGAGGCTGAGCCAGTCACATATGTCAGGTTGCAGCAGGCAGCAGGCCGTCTGCCCAAGTAGCAGAGTTAATGAAAATTTACTCTTTTTCCATCCAAGCAAACCAGTTATCAAGCCATGTCCACACAGGAAAGGCGCGATAGTCCCCCAGGCCAAGAGATGTCTCATCAGCGAAGGAGCCCTAGCGAAGGGCTGCCAGGGGCAGTGGCTCATTTGTGAGTGTCCTATCCTGCCTGGATGATGAGGACTTAGTGTGCTTGCTGACATCTTTATGATCATCTCCTTAATTTCTGTTTCCTACCTCAATACACTTGTTGTCACACAAGATGAGGCAAGCCATTAGTACCACAAATGCACCATAAACTGCAGTCATGTACGTGTACAACTAGAAACACTATAGCCTTCAAATTTCTTCTTTTCAGATTTTTTTGATTTTTCTCTTCTCTAGAAGTGCCCCAGTCATGTAAAGAAAGGATTTGTACTTCAAGAACATAAGAGGTGAGGCTCAAAATTGTATGGAGTTGACTGATTTTAGCATGCACATTGTTCACCTTCTGTTGTTTTTTAATATTGAAGACCAGGAGTTGCTGTGCTAAAGGAACTCCAGGGCAGGGAGAGAGCTGGAACAACTGTTTGAGCTTAAAGTCACAACACAATAATGATGAAAAAAGTGTGTGTGAGAGTTTTTTTATTTGTGAAGATGAATAGTTAGAAATACATACTCTGCTTTCAAGCACATGGTAGTAGGAGACTGGTCTGGAAGACAACCCTGCTAGGAGATGGGATGGTGAACCAAGTCCTTACATCCAGGCTCACCAGTCCCATGGGTGTTTACAGCCCTGCAGATTGCTGCTGCTCTGTCCTCTCTACAGCACTAGCCCTCAAGCATTGTGGGGTATGTGGTACCACCTGAAAGGGACAGCAATGCAAGGAGTTTATCAGCTTGAATGCTTAGATGAATCCTGGTCTTACTTCTCCCATCCCACAATATATTGTGTCAATCATCTAAGGAGCTCTACTCAGTTCAACTGTTGCTGCATTTATAACAGCTACTCTTAAATAAGAATAAATCAAGCCATGTCACCGTGACTGGGTTTGAAGTTGGATTATTAGTTCTGGCCAATGTGTTCTGTGCAAGGGCAGTGGTGTTCCCCATGGCAGCCTGGCAGGGTTATTCCAATGTAAGCATCATCCAGCTCAGTCCCACTATAGTATTTCCAATTCTTTTAGCCCAATTGGAAACATCAGGTACTGAAGACACAGTCCAGCCATAATCCAGCCCAGCCATAATGAAGCTCAGCCAGCTGGCTCATAAAACTGCAGTGCAGAGGTCAGAAAGGCTCATCAGAAATAAATTAAGGGTATGTGAAGAAAGGGATAGAATAGGGGATGGAAACTAAATCATGAAATGTAAACAGCAGGAATGATTTCTGCTTTCTCCCAGACTTGCAAGTGGGGAAAGAATGCTGTGCTATCAGTGGGAGGGACTTCTGGAGAGTAAGAGGTCCAATCACCATTCAGGCAGGGTCACCCAGGACTATCTCCAGTTGGGTTTTGAACATCTCCAACAATGGAGACTCCTTGAGCTCTCTCATCAACCTAGCATTCAACCATACTTAACAGTAAAAAAGTATTTTTCTATGTTTAAAGAGAATTTCCTGTATTTCAGTTTGTGCCCATTGCCTCTGGTCCAGACACTGGGCACCACTGAGAAGAGCCTGGCTCCATCCTCTTCACTCCCTCCCCACAGCTTTTAAAAGATATTGATAAGGTCCCACTAAGCCTTTTCTCCAGGCTGAACAGTCCCACCTCTGTCAGGCTGTTCTGGTGAGAAAGATATTCCAGTCCCTTTGTCAGCTTTGTGGTTTTCATTAGATTTGCTTCAGTATGTCCACCTCTCCCTTGTACTGGGACACTCTCACCTTCCAGGTTATGTAACAGCAGCCTGGTTTTTGCCTCACAAATCCTCTGCAAATTATAGAACAGCCATTGTTCAACACGGATTTTTGAAAGAAATTATTTCTCAGGCAAGGCCATTTTAGGCTTAAAGATAATCTCTGCATGTGAGTGGAAAGGTGTTTGGGTAATGGCAGCTCTGGGACATGGAAGTTCAGATCGATACTTTGTGGTTTTGTTGACTACACATCTGCACATATATAACCAAAACACTAATAATGTCTGCAGGGGAATGGAGGCCATTTGAAATCTGTATGATTTTGATGGAGCACAAAGTATTTTTTTCTCTGACCAGGATCTTCATCCCACTAGCCCATTTTAGTTATCCTTTGGTAGACTTTGCTATTTTCTAAATATATTTGATATTCAAATTATTTGGCCAGTGGTCGAGCAAATGCATTTCCTCCTATCATTTGCTCATGTTTCCCAAGATAAACCATTGTACATGCTGCAGAAAGTCACCCAGCTTGTACAATGAGATTTTTGCCCTCTGAGCATACAATTCCTAATTTATTTGTGCATTTCAGTTTGGCCAAGAACAAATTTAAAGAAGGCCTACAGGAAAGCTGGGGAGGGGCTCTTTATCAAGGAATGCAGTGATAGGACAAAGCATAATGGTTTTAAGCTGAAAGAGGGGAGAGTTAGATTAGATATCAGGAAGAAATTTTTTACTGTGAGGGTGGTGAAACACTGGAATTGGTTGCCCAGAGAAGTGGTGGCTGCCCCATCCCTGGAGGTGTTGAAGGTCAGGTTGGATGGGGCTTTGGGCAGCCTGATCCAGTGGGAGGTGTCACTGCCCATGGCAAGGGGGTTGGAACTGGATGATCTTGAAAGTCTCTTCCAACCCAAACCATTCTATAAAATCTCCTGCAAGTCATGTGATCAATGTTTATCTCCAGAAGTATTTATGATGCTTTACTTACAGATGTGTTAGCAAAAAGTTAGTTTGTAGAAACAGTTATTGAAAGTGAGCAAAGTGTTTTGTATGTCAGATAAGCATCAAAAGGTGAAAGTGGGATATGATGTCAGCATTGTGTAACTGTCAAAGTTGCACGAGCTCTCTTTTATTGAAAAATAAAGCATCGACGACTGTGTGGTTACTCTGAACTCAGTCCTACTAGCACAGTCCCAGAGCTGTCATCTATCGAACAACACCACAGCTCTTCCATCAGGCTCATGAACCTGATCAAAGTCAGTCTTCTCAGTGGCCACTTACAATAACACAGGTATAATTACTTCAATATTTATTCAAACATTATTTTTCAGTACAGAGGGAAGATAGCACCTATACCTAATAAGGCTATTTGGATATAAAGGCTAGCCTCAAGGCGTTTAGGAACTTACACGTACAAAGGAGAAGGTTTATTCCTGAAAAATATCACTGTTACAGTACAGTAGAGTGGCACTATGATGTAGTCATCTCCAAAAGAAAAAGAATAGTGCTTCTCAGTTGTCAGAATAAAGAAAAAGAAAAGGACTCAGTACCACTTCATTATCTGACCTGGAGAAAGCAATCCAATATCTTTTCAGGTAAAGGTGTCCTGTCAAATCTCTGCTGTGGATATGCATATATCACTCCATTTCCATCCTTGGGACAGAAAGAAGAATGCAACTGACTTCAGTTTCCTTCTTCCTTAAAATGAAGATATGATTGCATTATGTCAATTAAATACTTGATCTTTTGCAAATGAATTGGAGATATTAAAAGCCTAGTATAAAAATATTGGCTTAAGATTTGTATATTCATCTAGCACCTGGTACAGAGTGATGCAGATGTGTTGCTGGGAGCCTGAGGTGCGGCACTAAATAAATAATGATCACTCATAAGAGTATTGCTTGTGTTGCTTTGTGCAGTTTAAATACAGTTTGGGTGGAAAACTGGTTGGCTGGCCGGGCCCAGAGAGTGGTGGGAAATGGTGTTAAATCCAGCTGGAGGCCAGTTACAAGTGGGGTTCCCCAGGGCTCAGTACTGGGTCCAGCCCTGTTCAAAGTCTTTATCAATGACCTGGATGAAGGCATCAAGTGCACCCTTAGCAAGTTTGCAGATGACACTAAGCTGGGTGGAAGTGTNNGTCTGGAGAGCTGCCAGGAGGAGAGGGACCTGGGGGCTGAGGTTGTTTAGCCTGGAGAAGAGGAGGCTGAGGGGAGACCTCATTGCTCTCCACAACTACTTGAAAGGAGGTTGTGGAGAGAGCTGACCTCTTCTCCCAAGTGACAGGTGACAGGACAAGAAGGAATGGCCTCGGGTTCTGCCAGGGAAGGTTCAGGCTTGACATCAGGAAAAAATTTTTCAGGGAAAGGGTCATTGGGCACTGGCAGAGGCTGCCCAGGGAGGTGGTTGAGTCACATTCTCTGGACGTGTTTAAGGGATGGATGGATGGATGGATGAGGTGCTGAGGGACATAGTTTAGCGATTGATGGGAATGGTTGGACTCGATGATCCAGTGGGTCCTTTCCAATCTAGTGATTCTATGATTCTATGAAATAAACAGTATTGAGGTAACAGTTCCTTGGTACAGCCATTTATTTTCTGTTGAAAAATACATCGCCATAGTTAAAGTGAGTAAACACTTTGAAATTTAGGCTGAGTTTCAGAAGAGAAGTTTGATGGATACTTTGATAAAGTCAAATGAAAAGCAGTTACTATTATTTTAGTTACTGTTGTAAACCAAGAATATTTATTCATATTTGGTTTAGTATAGGATCTAAACAAAGGCTCCAGAGTACCTTTTGAGAACCAAATTCTCAGTTCCTTTCTTGTTTTTCACTCTGCCATGCTTTCACTGAATTGGATGAGGATCTTACTAATGCCCTTGTGACATTTTGAACTTTCCAGCTCCCACTGGCTCCACTTTACATACCAGAAAGCAATTTGTTTCCATTAAAAAGGACATTAAGGTGATGTAGCTGAAATTGTTCTGTGCCCTAAATCTATATAATTTCTTGCTCTTGTGCAATTCGGCTCAGCTTCCATTACCACACACTGACATCAACAAACAATTTCATCTTCCAGGCCTGTCACATCAAGTATTTTTTACAGCACTGTTATAACTTCATTTCAGGAAGTGACTGTGACAAAGAAGGGGCTGCATTAGATTCAGTGTCAACAGCAATCTGATTTGCTTCTCAGAAATTTCATTAGCCAAAAATAAATTAGAAAGTGACATGCGTGCAGCGTAAGTCATTCAAAACCATTGAGAAATAGCCCCCTGCTTTCTTATGTGCAGTTTCTTATCATAGAATCATAGAACAACTATGTTGGAAGAGACCCACTGGACCCACTGCAGGCCCCAGCAGAAGGACCCTTGACCACTGATGCTTCCTTAGCAGCGACGTGATCATTCCTGGTCCTATTATCTTCCTGCTCTTAGCAGCTGCCAGGAAAATCTTTGTTTTCAGACCCACATCCTCTAGAGCTGCTTTGTATCTCTGTCAAGGTGGCTGCTTCTCAAGTGATGGGGCAAACTCTGCTTTTAAATAACAGGAGATTAAGCTCAAATGAAAGCAGAAGCACCAAGTAAGAGGGATGCAGGCTTTGGGGGGGGGACAGGAGTGTGGGGAAGAGCCTCAGCACCCAGCACAGTGTAAGGGCTGCTGGTGGTTTTTATGGGTTTGCAGGCACTGGAGGATGCTGACACAAATGTATTCAGCTTCTTTATGCTTTCCTTAACACAGTGCATAACTTCTACTGCCTCTCTGCTCCCTACATCATTTGTTTGCCTTTTTAAACCACAGTGAGCACTCACTGTGCATTGCTTATTCCAGAGTCACTTCCATCTAAGTTGCAGATCCTTTTAGGGCTGGTCTACTTTGGGTCACACTAACTTTGTATTTAACTACCTTTAAATGCCTTACTTTTGAAAATTCTTGGTTTGCTATGTGATTCAGATCTTTCTCTCCTCCCTGACAATTGCTGCACTTGAAATTTTACCAGCAGTGCTTTTAAGTCTTACAGATAATGGATAAAAACTCTGGAGAGGTACCGAGCTCCTGCTGATCTTCCAAAAATCCAATAAATAACAAATCTGTTTGATGAAGAAAATACTTTTTGAGGTGTTTATTAGTCACTTATTAATCCACTTAATGTTTTACTAATATTTTATATTGATAATTTCTAATCAGAATGCCAGCATGTTGGCAGTAAAAAACTTTGCAAAAATCTGACATCTTCGTAGTTACAAAACAAATGCATGTTCTCCTAAAGAATGAAATCTTGTCTTTGCCAGGTCTTATCTTCCATAATTACATTTCTACTCTTGTCCTTTATTGGCTTTTTATATTTTCTTGTCTGATACCACAACTCACTGCCCTTCAGTTGCTGAGAGGGTGCTAACCTGCTGGTTTTGAATTTGCTACGAAACCAGCTGACTCCTAGTCTTCACAACCTGCTCATAAAAACAAGGTTTATTCAACAGCTCCAAGTGGACATCCCAGCTTTTTGCTGTTATCTGCCCTGCCAGCAATGACATTTTCCTCTAATTACTTATTATTCTTTAGAGATTTCCTTGTTTTTATAATATTGGATTTTGATTTCATAGAAAGTGCAAGGTAAAGAACTAATTGGTGTCTTCCTTACATCGTTTACTGACATTAAAAGGCATGTCAGCTGTGCCCATGTAGTCGTACAGTGTTGGCACTAGCATCCACGGGACTGTGTCCCTGGGGATATTGCACAGTCCCACAGTAGGTCAGACCCTGCTTACACAGATACTACCATCGGCTGGGTCCATCTAAGTCATTATTTCTCAAACTTGTTGAAAGTACAGCCTTGCTTTGGGTTGTTCATCGAGGTACAACTCCCCTGAGCCTAGACCCCCTGCATTAACAGCCAAACTCAACATGCTTCTGTTCGGAACCATCCATACTTAGCTGTTAGTAACCTCACTTAAAGTGTAGCTTGAATTCACGCATTGCAGACACTCCAAAATCGCAGCTAGCACCTGCTCACCCATTCTCAGACAAGGGAGCAGCAATTTGGTTTCTCCATCACAGAATAAGAAATGCCTCTGGCTTCTACGTGAAGAGTCTATACTTATGCTGCCAACTACCTTCAGCTGCTAGCAGGTGTTCACTGTTCCCATGGTGAGGATGAAATGTTTGTACCTGCAGAAAGTAAAGGCTACCTATCTTTTTTCCCAAAACTTTGAGAGGTCTGAGCAATTGCCCTTTTTGTAGAGATGCATTTTGTGCATTTTGCAAAGGAACCCTGGCAAGTGAAGGGCTGGCCGGGACCCATCCCCAGGAACAGTGGCTCATAGGTCACTTTTGAACCAGTCTAAGCATTACAGCATCCAGCTTCCCACTCATTTCTCCTTTGGGCTGGGCAAGATGAAGTGGAGACAGCTTGGCCACTGGCCAGCAGTACATATGTGCGTCTTGGCTAGCCAAACAGTACAAACGTTGTCACCAGCCAGGAGTCTGACTTCAGGTTCCTGCAGCCTGATGGGTCACTTCACTGCTCCTTGTGGCCTCTCGAGGGGCCTTTCCTCCTCAGCATCTGCAAAGCCAAGCAAGTCACCCCACAGCCCATGTGTTGCACAGATTTTGTCCTGGTTTCTCTCACTGATGCTGCCTGATTGCTATCCAGAAGAGGGCTGAGCCTAGTCAGGAGTTTGTTTTGATCACTGATAGTTCTTCTGCCAGGGATGGGGGGGAAATCATTTTTAAGGGTCCCAGTGGGTGTGTAATCTTCAAGAGGGATGCTAAGAAATGAAATTAATTTTTAATCTACTGCTGACAAATCTAACCGCTTTCCAGTAGAAAATAGCTCTGCTGAGACAGTATAAACTTATGCATTTCTGCACTTTTGGCTTATTGTACCAAAGACTTCCAAAGAATGAAGTTTTTTTCCCCAATCTCCTTAATGTAACCAACTAATTCTGCATACGATACTGAAACAACCTGGATTTTAGTAGGGGAGACATAGAGGAATAGATGATCTTTAATGAACAAAGCATCTTATTTTCAGGTAAATATCTGCAATAACACAAGAGGGGGGAACTGACCCATGAGTAGACTTGCCTTTTGCATAGGACAGTAGTAACTCCTTAACATGGAGGTTTTGGATGTGACTTTTGAGATCTGCTTTAGAAATGGTGCTTGGCTGATATCAAACCTGTTTTTATTTTTACAATTCTGAAACCAGAGGCTTCAGTGCAACCTCTGACAGAGAGGCAGCAAGCATGAGCTCTGACTTGGGCTTCAGAAGATGTGCCCTGCAGTGAGGGAAGTGCAGTGGTCTTCAGCGAAAACACAGAAAAATAAAAAAACTTTCATCTGAGCATTGAAGTGCAGTCAGTGAGAAAGCCAGACCTGCAGCTCTAACCCTCCAAAGGAAAACATTATAGGAATATTTTTTATCGGATATGTCTACAGCAAAAAGAATTTGGATTTGGTAGTTGAGCTCATTGAAAGAAAACTGAATTTCCTCATTTAGGATGGTTTGTGTTCCTTGGTATTCAATACGTTATTCAGGGGAATCAGCTCATCTGATGACACTGTTACAGTATTGAGGTAGCAAGATGCGAAGCATACATAATGTTTTCAGGCTGCAGAAGGAAGGCTGTGCAGAACTGTGTTACGCAGGTGCAAGAGGTGCTTTGTTTCCAAATGGTGGCAAGCATGTAGAATCAACTGTGCTGACCTTCGCTCTTTGGTACACCTGGTAACCTTGAAGGTTTGTATCAATGACTGGGTGAACTGTTTATCCCTAGATGGAAAACAACACAGATACAGTGCCAAGGAGCAGCCTCGGGGAAAGTGCCAGGGATAAGCTCTCCCCAGCGTGGGATGGATTTCTCATGAGCTGGTCCAAACAGATGAAGCCAATTCCTACCTCAAAACATTCTCCTATCTTTTCTGAGGGCAAGGTGGCTAATTCCCTCTCTAACCTTCACTAACACAAGCATTCAGTTAATGTAGGCTCTTATTTGCAGTCTTTGCTTTTCATATTCTGTCTTGGAAACTGCCTTGGGAATCTCTGAAAGGTCTCAGATTTTCTTTTCTTCATGACAAGCTGTTTTTTATTTGAAAGAGCAAGAAAATCTTTGCGCATTAAAAATTTGCACAGCAACTACCAGTACCAGGCAGTTCCAAGAAGGCTATGCTCAATGTAAAGCTATAGGGCAAGGGGGTGTGAATAATCCTACAGCTGTCTTCTGTTTCTGAAAGTAAATAATATTATCTCATGGTCAACAGTATGTGACATTCTGGGAATTATTTTATGGTAAGAACTCCCTCTGATCTAGGTGTTACCAACTGCTGTTGCACACCAGATTCTAGGTTCCATTACTCAGTGGTTTGTTGCAGTAAAGTAGCTTTGTTGTTCTTCCACAGCATTTGGGGAATACCTCATACAATAGGATTGCTGTCAATTCCCTGTCTTGAAGAAGTATCAGAAGAGTTTGTTTGGCTTCATAAATCTAGTAGTTCAAAGTAGGAATCAGAAATGATGACGTGGATTCATTTTATTCAGAAAAATGAACATGAGAAAATAGATTGTGAAGGGATCTTGGAACGCTTTCTGGTCCGCCCTCCTGCTCCAAGACAGGATCAGCTCTGCCTGACAAAATGAAGGCAAATGTTTTAAAAGAAAATGTCATTCAGGGCCAAAGATGCCCTGTAAGGTAGTCAGACGTGTTTTGAATGCACCATCACCTGTGTATATTTTGTGAGTACAGCTTAGGCGTTCATGCTTCAGTACAGTTTAGACTAGACGTGGTCATGACGTGAGCTTTTAAATCCTTCCTGTAGAAGCACCATGCTGGTCTGAGCTGTCCTGCCTGTGCTAGAGAAGGGCAGGTTCAGAGAAGGGTGTCCATGATGGTAAGGATTTCTCAAGCAGCATTTTTAAACTATTTATACAAACATTATTTCCTAGGCCAGCGATGCTAACACATGAATATAAATGTCCCAAGAGTGACTCTGAACATTGTCACTGAAACACTGATGCTCAGACATGGTGTGACCCTCGCATCTAGGAGGTGCCAGCAACATCTGTTGTTAACGGCAGCAAAATGACCATGAGTTTATACTGTTAGGCAAGGTCTGTGTCAAGCAGAGCCTGGAAACAAGATCTGTTTCCATCTCTGCTGTGTCTCTGTCTCACCTTGGCCCCCATTTACATTCTGTCCCCATCCCTCCCTCTGTAAGACAAGAACAGTAATGCTGGTGCCAGATGTAAGCAAATGAAATATATAAAGCATCAAATGTGAAACCACAAGCGAAAAACTCTCTACATATGCTGTCAGCTTGTCATTTCACCTCTCAGGTAACAGTGGTACAAGTATTGCTGTGCTGATTTATCTGGTGTTTTGTTCTGAAAGATACTCTCACGTAACTGGAAGTATATCTCCCACATTACACGTGGATTTATTTTCCATTTAGCTACTTCTCTGGGTAGTGGCCCATCAATGTTCAGATGAATAGCACAAGAGCACCCTGCAGATAACCTTCCTACACAAGAGATCAGTTTGTTTTCAAAGTGATTGCAGGCTTTAATCTGAGACAAAACATATGATTGATACTCCATGGTTTAAAGAGTCAAACTAATGCCTTATGATTCATCTATGATTTATAAGTGAGTACTTGCACTGATATAATGATGGGATCACTTGATGACTCATGTGTGATTTAACATGTCTGAAGTTCCCGTGTGTGTCACTCGGCGAAACTTCAGGCTGAACAGATGAGTTTTCAGCCTCAGTTGTTCCCTGAGGCAGCTTCCCTGAAATGCCTGTTGAAGAGCAGCAGGGAGGCCAAGGGAGCTCCCTTCTCCCATGCAGCTTGTCGTCTCCTAAGTCCAGATGGGCATGATGCAAAAAGTAGAGTCACAGCGACATGTACTCCAGGGTCTTGTTGTTGCAATTTCTCTTCTCCAGCAAACAATTGCTATGGCAACCTTGCTGCTGCTCAAGTCCTCTTACTTCCTATTTATTCTAAAACACAGATGCAAACTGTGACTGCTCCAAACACTTACATATTTAAGCCATTAAGAACTTTAGATGAGGAAGAGTTGGCAGAGAAACGTGATCAGCCCTGAGCGTAAGATGACCTTGCAAGGCCTTGTTTGCATGCAAATTTTGTAACTGAAATTTAGCAAGGGAACTGTAGTTTTCACT
>WAAB01013917.1:7160-43614 GCA_013389865.1 Piaya cayana
CCTTTTTAAAACACTGCTAACTGGTTTTGTTTTCTGAATTTGCAATAAATGCATTATACTTTTTCTTCTACTGTTTCTTCCTTAAACAGAAAGGAATATCTTAAAGTAGGTTATATTTTAACAGTCACAAAACTTTCATAGTTGAATACATTGCCCTAATACAAATACAGAAGCAGAAATAGCACATATGTTCACAGCCATGTTTATTCAGGGATCAAGCAGATGTCATGGCAAAGTCTTTGTCTGTATATACTGTGCTGCACGAGCCAGCTGTGAAGGACAAATCTGAGGTGAGGAATATTCCTTGCCTTACTCAAAATAAAACTTCTGTAAATAAGTTTATTTGCTTAGTTAATACACATATGCACATAAGGAAAGATTATTCATAGCATGTATGTCTGTACTGCCCTGCTAACTTGAATCCTGACTGTAAACACTAGATAGGCTGTAGCCTCTGCGCATTAGATCTCGTGTTGTTTGGAGTAGATCCAACTGCTGTTGTGAGTTAAAAACTATGTGTACCTGGTGGGAATGACTGAGATTTGAGCTCTGGCCAAAAGGCAGTATGGATGCAACTAGTTCAAGGCTCTGGGCTCTGAGAACCTGGACATACAGCTTTCAAACCAATGCAAGCTTATTCAGTAATTCTTTGTGTAAACAACCCACAGAAGACAGGATAAAGACACACACAAACACAAACACATCTGTTCATTTCTTTCTTTAAAAAACAATGAAGTGAACTGATCTAGAATTCGTGCTAATTAGTCTTTAAAAGCTAATGGATACCAGCAATGTATGGTATCTCAGAACATAATGGGTACGAGTTTGGACAACAGCTCCTGCATTTAATGCTGAGCATTTTTAATGTAAAAAGTAGAATACATTTATGAGGAATGAATTCAGTATATATATAACTAATTATGGTGCAATTAATGCAACAGATGACATCTTTTTCTCTTACTTCCCCAGTCATCTTGATATAGTTTCCCCTGGTTGAAAGTAGTTTGTATTTATTATAATAATACTCTATCTCTTTTTCTTTCATTCTCTTTTAGTAGAAGTAATCAGCTGATTGATGATTAGAAAATTACATCAGGGAACTCTCTTTAGTTTGCACTCTTTTCTCTCTCTCGTTTTGCTAAACTGGTGAACAAATTTAACCTGTGACTCTTTTGCACACTTATCATTAGACGACTGTGTTTCCATCTCATTTTTAGAGTAAATTTGTGTAGGATGTGACTGCATTTTCATATTTGAATTCAAGAGGGCACATGTGTGTGTATACAGTACTGTGTATATTATGCATACAGAGTTATTATTCAAAAGATTTCTATCATCTATTCCCTTGTAACACCTCTATACTTGAAACACAGTGCTGTAATGTGCCTGTACCAATCAGACAACTGAGTGATCATAGCCTCTTGCTTACAACTATGTAAAAAATATTTAAACTGTCGCATCGACAGAGTAAATTCCATTTTATTGAGCATACTTGGAATATGAAAATGGTAAGTGCTAACAACTAGATGTGAGTCATGCGTGTTTTGCAGGGCTTTAGAGTCAGACCATACAGGATTCTGTAAGCCTGACCTTTCAGAGCCATCCATGCTATACGGAGAAGAGCTATGCAAGCAGGTTACGGAAATGTGTGATCAAACCTTGTCAAGGTGGCCAACCAAGTGAATGCTTACTGGATTTCTCATTAATAACTGGTAGGTCTGAGTCACTTAAATATTTATCCTCTCTCTGTACAGTAAGGAAATAGAAAAGCACTGTTGCCTTAGAAATTCTATATGCATTTTTTTTCTTTAAGATTGTGGGAGTACAACAGCAGGCAGATATCCCTGAAAAGCACGTGTTCCTCAAAAGAAACAGAACTGTGTTTCTAAGTCTGAAAAGGCTTGACACAACTTGACCTGATGAAGGCACTCCTCAGGCAAGCTACACATCTACAGCCAGTTATCCTTTGTTTTAAAAGAGACACCAAGCCCTTCAGATGTAGATAGGAATACAGAGGACTTCCTACATTTTTCTCTAGTGATCTCACGTGACGCCAGACTGTTCTGCCTGTGACCATCAGAAGAGCAGTAAAAATACCTAGATCCTAGGCTTACAAACCCCTAGACATAAGGTAATAGTCAGTTATTAATAAGAAATACATTTGATGAAGACTGGGGAAAAAAGATATTGAGAAATATGCCTGCTTCACAAAAGGGAACTTTGGAAGCTGTCTGTGTCTCCTGCTAATCTTCCTTTAGTTTTATGTTACTCACAGGCTCATTCTGTGGAAATTTAAGAATGCAGATCTTCATGTTTCAGTAATTACTTGCTAGAAAACAGAAAAATCCTTCAGTCATACCCTTCTTCTGACTGCAAAGCTGTTTCATCACACCATCTCACTTTATTTTCTGGCCTAGTAGGATTTTGCTAATTGAACAAAACAATATTTTTGTTCCTTGCATTTGGCCAAAGATGGGGAAGGCCATATATGTTCCTTCCTTTCACTTAAACTCTGCATTTGGACCATTTGTGAATAATGTGGGTCTCTGCACATAAGATGCCAAGAAGCAGAGACACTGCTATGATAAGATTCAGTTTTACTACTGTCTACAAATGCTTTTGTTCAGTGTTGTCATTGTCCACACTTGATCCATAGAGGAAACAGACATCAGAGCCTGTTCTGATCTGAAAAACCTGGTTCATGTTTTAGGGATGCATGACCTGGGTCACTAGGCACCAAAGCCCAGGCAGTGGATGTTCTGCAAAAATGCAGGACTTTAAGTCCAGCACTTAAAAAAAGGGCAAACTTTAAAGCGTGTCTTTAATTTCACCCTTTGGGGCCTATCAGACAAACAGCTGCATAGCACTTGTGCCACAGCCTGAAGGCTGGAATGGGGAAACCCCATGCGCAGGCACTGGCGTGAGAGTCTGCAGCCTGTTTGTTGACCTCTGAGCACATGTAAACAGAAACCTTGGAGAATCATTGGAACAAACCACCTATACTTCCAGCTAGCACAAGGACAGTAAAGTTCCTAAGCTTGAAATCACAGTTCCCTCTTGACTGTGCTTCACTCTGAAGTGACTGAAGTGAGGCAGGGTTTTGCTGTCTTGCAGATACTCTCTTTGCAGTGGATTACAAAAATGCACAGAGTGTTTAGGTTAAGCAACTAGTTATTCCCTGAGACAGTTTTTTTGCAGGCAATTTTTGGAAAGGTAACCTTTACACAAACAGGAGTACAACTCAATTTTGGAATGAATCCAACCTCAGTTTGTTTTTGGTTTTTTTTTTCACAGACAGCTCAGCAAAATCTGAAGATGTTCTCTGTCCTGTGGAAATTAAGATGTTTGTTCAGTTGGAGTCAGGCTGGGGAGGTAATGGACATATAGAGGTGGGATTTCTTTTTGAAGAGTGTATTGGGCAGAGAAAAGATGCTGGATACAGACTTCCCAGTTATAGACATATCTTTTTCATTAATAGTTACATGTCAGCTTACTGCATCCCATTTTCTAGATGTCCCTTCTTTATGCTAAGGTTCTATATCAATGAATAGAAATGACTAGCCTAATCAGTTTCTTTTAGCACCAACATGTCTTATTTTGAAATTGAAAAGCCTACAGCCAAATTTATTTCAATGCTGACCCCCATTCTTTCCAACATACCTTATTTTAAAGCCTAATATACCTTTTCTCATACCTTTTATTTATAGGCTTTATTTTCTATTGTATGCTTTTTTGTATCTCAAAAATACCTTTGCATCTGCAATTCTCACTTCACAGGTATATCTTGAGACACACAGAAAGTACAGGATTTGACCATGCTTCCACAGATTATTAGGGACAAAATAAAGATTTCAGACATCCAAAACTAGTCTCTTGCCATTTTATGTTTGGAAGCTGTCTTAATGTAACAGTTTATGTAAAGATTTACACTGTTTGCTGTTCAGAGGGAAGCTCAAAAGCCCCTGAAGCTTCTGCTCGTATGTTCAATGTTGGACTATAGTAGGGGTGTATGCATTTGAGCGTATTCCCTCAGAGAATGATGGGGAAGTTACTAGTTAGACAAGATGGCATAATAAAGTACTTAGGCTAGAACAGCTGCCTTTCCAGAGGTAGTATGGGGAAGAGCTAATGAGGACTGTGAATGAAAGGTATTTATACAAATATAAATGCTTTTTCTATTAACATTCCCATGACTTTGAAGAAGACTAATACTGTAGTAACCTGTTCACATCTATTGCCAAACCTTTTTCTAATCTTAGAAAATACCTCTTAGCTCTAAAAATGTGCTTTTTTTTTCTTTTTTTCCTTTTTTTAAGAGAAAAAAATATATTGGGAAGATTGGGAATATTTTCTTGTGTATAATCAGCTTGCAGATGCAGGCTGCTAGGGCCCTCCTGCTTACCCAGAAACTGTGTTCTAGCAAGGTTAGACTTCCAGCCTGAAGAGATTTGAGACTGTACATTCAATCCCTAAGTGAATAGGTGTATGCCCTTGACAAAACCCCCTGTGTGATAACTGCAACCTTGGACAAATGTCCCCTGAGGGAAATGTTTCCTCCAGTTCATGTATCCTTACTTAGTGTTAGAAGTTTTAGACTGAAGATCAATAACCTGGAACTAAACTTGAGGAGCTTAGCTTTGTATTAGGTTTTGTTTTCTCTCCTGAAACTCAAGAATTTGACTATAGAATACTGGATGCATTAGATAAATATGGATTTTATCATAACTCTCTCTGATTTCTCTGAAAGAAATCACAGCAAGAGCTTGCCTTTCTTGGTTTGTCCAGGCTAATTTGGACAGTAATCAGAGTTACGGTTAATGCTGCTCTTTGGGTTTCTTTGTCTTCATTCACTCCTAACACTTTCAGTGCACAGCTAAATAGAGCCCTCATATGCTGAAAGCATTTGGAAAAGCTCATACATCATTCATCCAGTGAGAAGAAATGAAGAAGGAAAGCAGTGTCTTTGTTTCTCCACAAGGACTGAACACAGTACTGAGAGACTGATAATAAGGTTACCATTTAGACAGAGACATTATTAGAAATGCAAATTCAGGAAATACTGCAGAACTCTCATTTGGAAAGTAATTTTTACCAGATTTACTTATGAATTTATTAGAAATGTAATCCTATTAATGACACTACTGCTTCTTATGGATGGCCACGAAAAAAACCACAAAAAAATATTTTCAGGAACGTGGCCATCTTTTCACCCATGTATTCAGAGCTCTCGTTCAGAAAAGATGCATTTATATCATCATATGGCACAGCCTTGGCAATAATAACAACATCTCAATTTCCAGAATATACTTACAATGGGTGGCTCTGGCTCCGAACACTCAATTAAGTGCATATTTTTCTTATTGTGGTCCCTGCAGTACATTAAGTTTTACTGATATCTAATAGCTTCAGCATCTCTAAGGGAAGTGGTCTTGATTTTATTAACCTAAAAGACTAAAGAACAAAAGACATATTGCTGACAGGTTAAAAATTCTTTAACAAAGGTATCTTAATTGCTTTCTTATTTCCCTTAGTATACACTGTGATAGTCTCCACTGCTCATTCAAAAGGATATTATTTTTGGACTCAGTAATTTTCTTTGAAGGATGTCTTGTTAGGTTTCATGGTTGTTGGTTTGTTTTTATTGGTTTTGGTCAAGAAAGATTTAAACAAAGTTTTCCATTGTGTTAGAGGTTAGAACCTTTCCCTCCCCCTTTGAAAATAATTTGTCTGTCTATTTCACTGCCTCTCTCTGTCAGAATGACTATTAAAGCTAAAGTAGTGTGTAGTGATACATATGTGATAACCAACAACTTTGGCCTAAGAGCTTATCTGTTAACGGTGTCAAATGCTATCTGATAATCAATATAGCTGCTCTTGTGTTATATGCTCATGTTTCTGGAGGCGTGACTGCAGATGCATGTTCTGCTTTCTATCCTTTTGCCTCTTGGTGGTTGTCAGCCTCCATATCTGTGTCTTTCAGCAGGTTTCATTAAAACCTGTCTATAGCAGTCAGAAGAAACCTGCAGCTTTGGGGGATCCCTAAGCCTTAGTGAACTGTGCAAACTGTGTAAATCTATTTAAAGCTAAAGGTCCCACAAAGGAACATCCAGACTTCTGCTCTGTATATTAGGGAATTCAGGAGGAAGAAAATTTCTTTAAATGAATATGCTGCTGTTCTCAATTGTAGTGACTACCTTTGAGCAGTCCTGCTTTTTTATCCTAATCACACTTTTTTATCCTAATCTGTTTAGTAGCGCATAGACTAGGAGTTCTTTGTTCCCTAAAGATGGAGGCAACACTGGTAAGTTATCCCTGGATAAGGAGATGAGATGTAATTTTGTTTATTTTTTAAGATGAAAATGAACTGATGTAATAGTCAAAGAATTTATCTTCTTTTCCCTTTTGTAATTTTAAGGCACATCAGAATGAGAGTGTATATTTACAAACATAAAAATGTTCTATAGGGTTTGCAGTGATTCTATGAATACCTTACAATGACACTGCTAGCTTAGACAGGCAGTCTGTATGTCAGGGGAAACGTTATGTATTTCTGTTACCACACTTCTGTGTGGATAATTTGCAGGTTTGTATATATTTCAAGTTTCACTGCTCCACTTAACTAAATTATTTCTTCTCTCACCACTTTCTTTCATCTTGTGTGAAAGTTTCAGATGCCAAAGGGATATGACTGTGGTGTTACTCAGTAGATACAGTGAAACATGTGGAATTCTGAAATTTGGAAAGCATTCTAGAAAACTGTGGAATAAATTTGTGTCCTCTGAGATGAAGAGATCTGAGATGCAGGACTCTGATCTGGCTGTGAATAATGCCATGCCTTCCAAACTTTTTTCCACTCAGGAGCACCACCTGTCCAAGCTTTCCACCTTACATATACCTTTAGTTGGGCAACTGTTGATCAGTGTATGGACTGCATGTTACAGCTGGATAAATCCTGCAGAAGTAGAAATGTACTGGGTGCTGTAGACAATTTAGGTATGCTGCCTTGTTTAAGTAACAGAAAATTACTAATTCCCATAAGAAAGCATATCATGTCCCTTAGAAATGCATCTTTAAGGGCTGTGACATAGTAGTGTCCCTTTAAACAAAAATAGGATTTTTCCTTGCAACAGAGCTCCCTGTTTTCAGGATTAGGGAATCCTCCTCTTCTTCATTTTGAGGGTGTTGCTCATTTGGGACCTACTATCTCATATTCCACACTCTGTAAGTGTTCCTCAGAGGCAAACAGATCAGATTAAAAATCTTTAAAAATCATAAAATCATAGAATCATAGAATCACCAGGTTGGAAGAGACCTGCTGGATCATCTAGTCCAACCATTCCTACCAATCTCTAAACCATAGCCCTCAGTACCTCATCCACACATGCCTTAAACANAATGATAGTTCAGAGAACTGAAAAATTGAATAATTCTCGCTTTTTTTTTTTTTTTTACATTCTTGTCCTCTGCTTCTTAAAGATGCATGAAGGCTGCATTTTATTTTTACTGGAGAGTGGGAACCTCATTGTTCATAAGGACAGTGGCTAGACTTTGGCACTAGTGTAATCTGTGATGCTTTTGGGAGAAAGGCAGTCTATGAGGATGTTACGGGAGTGGGGAAGGAAAGTATGGGAGGAGAAGGGCCAGTGGTGCAGCTGCAGAGCTTGTGAGCTACCCTGGGCCAACAGCTGGGGAGAAACTACTGTCTGCTTTCCTCTAGAAATATTTGCTGTAACACATCAATGTCTGGGCCAAAATATTGCTGTGATTAGTGTGGTGGTCTTTTAGCACTGACCTCTACTTAGTGTTTGGTTTGATATATTAATCTTAGCTGAAGTAGAAGTTTGTTCTAAAATAAACTTGTTAACCTCTCTAGTTTTGAACACTCCACTTCTGCAAATTATTCTGGATGGATTCTGCTGTTGTGAAGCTGAGTACAAGCCTTCTCACAGGCTGAAGTGGGAGCCCAGTGAGTCCTTTCTTGGATCTTAATTGGGTCCATGGTTGGTCCCTTTGGGAAGTTTATTTCAGCAGCTCTAAACAAATCTAGCTGTACTGCATGTATAAATATAGAACATTTGCAGTTTGCAAACACTTTTCACACAAATATATTTCAGTGGCAGAATGACTAGTATAAACCTTACCTTTTCTCTCGACTGGACACTACCTCTTTTTGTAATCACTTCAAGAGGACTCCTGTAGAATAAGTAGAAAATAATATTTCAATAGGTTTTGAAATAGCCAAGAAAGTATCATGGACAAATATCTGGATGACTCTTCTGCGGTTGAATAGAATGGATTAAAATGTATCCTTTACATTTTGTCTCTACAAATAGAAAAGTCTTTCTGGATGACTGTGGAATTTTACCATTTTCACTCCTACTGATTTTAGTAGGGATTATTCCCTTATGCTATTTGAGTAGAACTCTTTGGAGGATATTGTTGGTCACTGTTAATATAGAAAAAAACACTTGGGTCTCTCCTTTTACTTCTCCCTAACTTTAAAAGAGCCATTGAAGGAGGGCCTAGACACTTCCCTGGAATGTACCCATCTTTGTACTTTCCAGATTGCACTTCTTAGCTCCTTTTTTACTATTACACATGATGATGGTGAAACCATAATTGGCTCTGTTTCCCAAAAAGCAAATCATATGAGCGTGTTTGCATTCAGCCATTTCAGAAGCAAAAGTATGCAGGCCTGACTATTTCTGTAGCTGACAGGATGGTCTCCAGTTTCCTCTCTGTCCAAATGAAAGAAGAAAGCATTTACAATCAAGTTTAATTTTTAGATTGCTCTTTCTCCAAACTAAATCAAGTAAATATGTGAAGATTTTAATTTTGCTTTACAGGAAAGGATTCTCTACCAAAGATGCAAAACCACAAGTGCAATCTATTTTAGATCATCTTGAAACAAACCTTTTAATGATCTTTTTGTATTTGAATAAAAAAAGCTTTTGTACTGACTGATTCCCTGCTACAAATGCCAACTCCAAAGAAATCTCTTTATATGCTGTAACCTCTTCCCTGTACCCCCCTCTGGAATCTGTATCCATGGCAATACATTACCGTTTCCAGCAGCCAAGGAGTTTGGGGGAAATTATAGGGAGAAAAATCTTTCACTGTTAAAGTTGTGGTAAAATATCATAAGTCTGATGAAGCGATACCATGCTTTCAGTATGAAGCCCCAAACTTGGGAATTTGGTTTGTTTCAGGTTTCATTACAGACTTTGAAATATTGAACTGAGTTCATCAAAACATTTTCTTCAGTTTGCTTTTACACAGACCTTAGGCCCAGTTTCAAGAGAATCTGGGCTGGGTTTTGAGCAGTTTATGGGCTGACTTTAACATAAACCAGATCACAGTTAGTGGACTTGGCTGAAATTCACTCTAAACTTTTAAGTGAAGTTGAACCTGAAAGTGAAACTTTCTGAGTGAGAATCCAACAAACTGGAACAAAAAAAAGTTAGCAAAATATTGCACATTGATCCTGTATAACTTCAAACAACAGGATCTGTCATTCTAAGAAGGATTCAATAAAAGCTTAAAAACCAGTTAAACTTTTTATTTCATTTGGGAATTTTGCTTTTATTTTTAAATAAACAGAGTAAGCACAACATCAAATGAATTATTGAATGAAACTTGAGATTCTACCGATGTCTGGTATAATTTAGGTGGCAAGTGAATGTTGTATAAAATCTTTAGGATTTTCAAAAGTTCTTAGCATTGATTTAGCTTGTCTGCCTGTAAAATTAATGGGACTTGTTATTATTGATGTCTACAAGCAGCCCAATCTGGGATATCTGTGGTAAGCCCTTGACTAGTATAAAAAGATATTAGGGTCCTAGATGAAGCAGTCCATAGATAACTTCTTGAAGCAGCTATGACTGTTCTGTAGCTGAGGATGGATTTTAGGTTTCTACCCTAAATATGACTGTTATGCTAAGTTTTTTATTTACTTTCCAAAAGTCACCATTCCTTTTAAATCTTGGACTGTTATGATCTGTTCTGAGGAAGAATTTTGTGAGAAGCTGGATACAACTAGAGGTATATTTCTTGAGAATAATGTTTTCTGTCCCTGAACTGTACTTCATTTTTACAATATTAGCCAAAAGGCAGGTAAAATCATTGAATCTGAGACCAAGAAAGAACTCTTACATTAGGCAATCTCATCAAAGTTCATTTAAGCAGTCTTTGCAGTGTTATTACTCTGATAAAGTTGGCCAGTAAGTGAGAGTATCATATTTTGCCTCTCCATTTCTCTAGAAATTTCTCTAGATTCTGTCAGTCCAACTTGGCAGTTACTATTTTTTTTTTTTTTACTTCAGGACACCAATTTTTTTCTAATTGTTTTCTTTTTCTGTCACACACTTTTCCTGCAATTACTCATTTCTGATATTGATAACTTGGTTCCCCTGTTCTGTCTAATGATGTACATGTCAAAGCAGACCACCTTTCAAAGCTCCCCATGAATGAATGGGGGAGGGTGCAAGCCAGCAGCAGTCAGTCTTTCAAAGATTGAGATACGGAATTTCTGAGTATGAGCACAATGGCAACTGTCCAATTAAGATAGAAGCCAGCAGCAATCTGTATAAAGTAAGCTCTGTGGTTTGTGACAAAAGAGCTGAAGCTTCGTGATTTCCTACTAGAATCACATTTTAAAAAAATAATTATTATTGTGGATTGGCAGGCATTGCTTTTAATCTTTAGAGTCAACAGGCAAGATTTTGCATCTTGTCTTCATCTTTGACTGAGTTTCCCTGAAAATATTTTCATTAGGCAATTTGTTAATAGGATGGCCTTTTGGTTTAGGGACATCCAGCTGCTGGAATGAACACAAAGTCGTATACCATATCTTCCAAGTTTAAATTAGACCATATGTAATAGAGGGAAATTGTGTTTAAAAATAGTTTTACCATTGTGAAACAGAGGGTCCAAAGGTCCTACAAAATATATATGCTGTTTACATAAAACATCACTAGCTTAATGACTGCTTCAGAAAATCCAATTCATATGGACAAATGAGGATTAGTGGCAGAATGTCACTAAAGTCATTTGGGACTGCAACAGTCAAGATGTGGACCTAACCTGAGACACTGATAGGAAGATGTGAAAACTGATTAGAAGATGACTTGATCATTGGCTTTTGAAGTAGCTTTATGCACAGAAAGGAAATTCCAAATACTTTTCCCAGAACTACATACTCAAAAAATGGTTGAAGTAGAAAGGAACCTCTGGAGGTCATCTGGTCCAACTGCCCCGCTCAAACAGGGTCCCCCGCAGCCCATTGCCCAGGACCATGTCCAGACAGCTTTTACAGACCTCCAAGGATTCATATTCCACAACACAGAAAACCCATGTTAGTGCTGGGTCACATCTGCAGTGAAAAACTCTTACCTGATGTTCAGAAAGAATCTCCTGTGTTTCAGTATGTGCCCATTGCTTCCAGTCCTGTTACCAGGAACTACTGAAAAGAGCTTAGCTTTGTCCTGTTTACACCATCCTGTCAAGTATTTATATACATTGATAAGATTGCACCTGTGCCTTCTCTTCTCCAGGATGAACAGTCCCCACTCTCTCAGCCTTTCCTCAAAAGAGAGATGTTTCAGTTACTTTGCTGGAAGAGCCAGTGTGTCCTGTATGTCCATGTCTCTCTTGTACTGGGGAACCCAGAACAGGACTGAGCATGCCATGTGTGGCCTTACTAGGGTTTGATAGGGTGCTAAGCAGAGGAAGGATCATCTCCTTTTATCTTCTGGCAATGCTTTGTCTAATGCATTCTAGGATAGCACTCACCTTCTCTGCCTCAATGGCACACTGCTGGCTCATGTTCAACTTGGTGTCCAACAGGACCTCCAGGGCCTTCTTTTTACCAAACTGTTTTCTAGCCAGGCAGCTCCAGCAGGTATTTGTACCTGGTGCTGTTCCTTCCCAGGGGCAGGACTTCACTCTTTCTCTTCTTGAAGTTCACGAGGTTCCTTTCAGCCCATTTCTCCAGCCTATTGAGGTCCCTCTGGATGACAACGTGACACCTGGTGTATTAATCACTCCTCACAGTTTTATGTCATCAGCAAACTTGCTGAAGATATGCTTTGTCCCATCATCCATATTAATAATGAGGATATTAAAAGGGATCAAACCCAGTACTGACCTTAGGCTGCACTGTTGTTTACTGGCCTCCAACTGGACTTTATGCTGCTGATCACTAGGCCTAGCTGTTCAATCTGTTTTCAAACCACCTCACTGTATACTCATCCAACCAATGCCTCCTTAGTTTTTCTATGAAACTGTTGTGGGAACCAGTGCTGAAAGCCTTACTGAAGTTCAGACAAACAATCCACTGCTCTCCCCTCATCTACCAAGCCTGTTACTTCATCACAGAAGTTAGCAAAGCTGCTCAAGTATAAACTCATTTATATGAGTTTGTCTCAGCATCTGCCTTACTGGCAAAGCAGAGTTGTTGGAGAGTAGAGTAGGAAATAAACACAAACACAAGTAAGAAATAAAAAGAGAAGCATAAGCTTATTCTCTCATAAGACTGAGACGCAACTCTTTCAGGGCCCTGTGGGAAAATCCATGGTTCTTCCAGCTTTGCATTTGCTTTAGCAAGATTCGCTTCCCCAGTGTCCCACTATTGCTGACATGGTTTGTGTCTTGCCTTTGTGGGACAGTGCTGTGCTAGCTCTCCTGATAGGATTGCAAATGTGAGAGCTTTCCAAATCAGTCAGGGAAGCAAGTAAATGAAAATAATAATAATATCACATGACCCACCAGAAACGCAAAAATTGCTATCATGAGTTAAGTCAATGGTCTACTATTTCTTGGCATGTACTACTTTGAAGGAAAGTTATGAAAGTTATAATAGCAGTAGTAAGATCAAGAACTTATACAGTTCTTATTTGGGCAATGTAGCATGTACTTGCTCTTACCATATGCTCCAGAGCAAAGGAATTGACTCACATTTTAGTTTGTTAACTAAAGTGGTTTAACCCTTGATATTTATCACTACATCATTGTGCAATAGGATATTTTGCAATAATTTCTCTAACAGAAATTAGAAGTAGAAAAATATATTATTTATCATTATTACGATTATGGTCTTAATGTTTTTGTTCCAACTGTTCTCTGTCATGCTCTTCCCTGCTTTCTTGTGGGTTGTTTTTCAGACTTTTTTTTCTTTCATTTTTCTCAGACAGTCTCCAGGCCTCTACCTTAACAGCATTTTTGCTTTCTGCTTCTATGTCCCTTGCTTCACTTTGAGATCTTCAGTTTGTTTTTTTTTCTTCCTCTAAATCATCTCTTTAATTCCTCTTTGGTCATCTTCTATTTTGTTATCTTGTCCCTTCTTTTTGACTCCTTTATTCAAGTATAATAAAATGAGAATTACACTCCATTCCCAGTTAAGTTGATATAAGTTGAGGAAGTAAGGCATTGCTCCCTAGTTGCTCATATCCTTGCAGAAAATATGCTTTCTAAACCTTATCAAGATGATGTATGAAATTAACTTTTTGGATATTTGAGGGTACTTTCAAAGTCAAAAGATGAATGAATATTTGGGGGTATTTGGACCGAAAATCTGAACCATATTAAAACATCTGTGTAATGATATTTAACAGAAAAGGCTGCAAAGGCAACTTTTTTTTTCACACTATTTTAGTACATGTGGATACTCCATTACATTCTAATTTTATTGGCCATTATGCAAAGATGTCCACGTGTTTTGCAAAACAAACAAACAAAAAAGAATTAATTTAACCTCTCAGTCTTTTGGTATGAGTATTATTATTATCCTTTTTTCACTGATGTGTACATAGCTGGAGCCTGTGTTCTGTATACCATGCTTATAAGTCAAGGACATCTGCCTTCTTGCATACTGTTGAGGTGTTAACAGGTTGAGAGGCACAGATGGAGGTAGTAACCAGATAGAAGCATTACTGTTAGTTTAACAGAATACATAGGAATATCATGGGGAAATAATTGTTATTAATTGTGGTGTTGATTTTTTATATATATAATAAGATTAAAAAAGTGGTACTCTGAGTCTTCAGGAGTTGTCAACTTCAGTGATAATATCAGAAGTCTCATGATACTGGTATGTTACTTAAAGTTTAGTCCTTGGAATCAATTATCATCTCATAATCTTAGCTTTCATTTAAAAATAAAATTGAGTTTCTGGTCTTAATGAATACAGAACAAAACTTGGAAATGTGGACAGATTGCACACAAAATGCTCAGAGACAGTAAGCAAAATAATCCAAGCATATATTTTTTTTAAATTATGATTTAAAATAGCTGCATTATTTGCAGGTGGGTGACTTGCAAATTTGTTTACCTTGTAGTACAATGCTGGCTCTTAAGTTTAGAAAAGGGAAATATCCGTATAAGTAACAAAAATATTACACAGCAATACTGAGGGAAAAAAGGGAGATATGAAAGGAATCAAGATAGATAGTCTTGTAATGAAAGAGAAATCCAAATTTCTGTATCTTGTACATGGATTTTTTTTAGCAGGATATTCTCTTAGCTCAGGTGGGTTATGTGAAATATTCACATTACATTTACTTTTTTTAGGAAAAACACAAGAGTGCACTTAGCAAATTATAATTTGTATTTGTGGGAGTTACTGTGCAATTCTAAAAATCTTTCCTATGTTGAATGAGACTAAGTTAATAGTAAGACTGAATTAAAAATAATTGCATGAGCCATAAGAAAAGAAGTAAAGAGTTTATGGATTGTCTTAAATTGTTTCCTGCACTTTTTCTCTCCCACATTGACCACTAAAAAACTTTATTATCTGTATCAGAACAATTTTCATCAAAAATTATACCATTCCAAGCACAGTCTTCATCTGGTCTGTATTGTCTGTTTAGGCTGTATCTGAACCTGCATTCAGTGATTACTGCCAAGCTGAAAGAGAATGCAAAACAGAGACTGGGACATGATTTCAAAATTCTCTTTGAGGATTCAGTTTACTACATAATTTCTCTTCTGGACGCAAAACTAATCTATAAGTGGAAGCAAATTTGCATTGTGCTCAGATTTTGTAATAAATTTCTTGCGTGAAGATTGCTGAACAGGGGGAGAGGGAGGGAACATTTTCATGCCATTCTATGCAAACCTCATACAGAAAGTGTTCCATTCAAAATGAAAGCATTTCTATTGCTTTACAAGGTGTCATGCAAAATGTGTTTCCTGTGTTACCTCTTATCAAAGTAGCATATCAAAGTAGATTTGGGATCTATGGACCTCCATAGCATACTATTCTACCACAGATGCCAGAGCCGTAGCAAACCATTTAAATATAGAGGGTCTGCATGATCAAAACTTACCACTTCTTTGAAAGCTGCCCCTGTGTAAGGCCACAAGGGAAACACCAGATCTTGTTAATTTATTTTTTCTTTGCAAACTTAATTTTAATAATGAGGAATCTAATGGTTGCCAGAATAGACTACTTGTATTCACGGTGGGAAAGAATACAGCCATTCTCCTCAACATCCATTTTCAATGGAAAGGTTTAATATTCAGAGTTATAAAACCAATGGCTTTTCTCTAGTCCAACCAAATCTCTATTTTATTTTTTCATTATAAAAACAAATATCAAAGTAAAACTGAAGCCAAAAGGCAGCACATGAAAACAAGGAGATTCCCAGTAACGTAAAGCCCTCTAAAATAGGTTGAAAAGTATAACCATGTACTTGTTAGGTTGTTCCCTATGGATTTTCTCTTCTGAATTCTTTGTTATTGGAAGTTAAAATCAACTACTTGAACATTATAGCTAAGAATTTAAAATACACATCTAGATATCTTTAAGTAGGTTACCTGTGAACTAAAATAAAAAAAATACATTATCTATAGAACCGTGACATTAAAAATACAGACTAGGGTTCAGATCTTGCCGGTCTGAGCAGCAGTCTTGTTATGAGTGCAGGGAAAAAAGGAATGAGGATAAAAGAAATTGAGTAATGATTAAGAGAATGCATGGGTCCTGAGATCCTAGTATTTTGAAAAGTAAAAAAGGGTACTCATTTGATCATAGAGGTTAGGATAGGCAAATGAAACTATCTCAAAGATTACATTTTAACATTAAAACTCTGTAACCTCTGGAAATAAGAAATAATGAGGCCTTGCAGTTTTTGGTATCAAAAGTGGAATCTGCAAACATTTATTTAAAAAGAGAGAGAGTGAGAGGGATATGATTACATGGCATGCAGACAGATAAAATATTCTACAGTTTTGAAACTGGGAAAAAATATATAAATATATAAGATTACATTCTGAAAATATATGTATATGTAAGAGTAGATGAAGGGAGAAAATGCACTCATGACTTTCCAATGTGATGTCTGAATGCAATTAAAATTTCCAGTGGCGATGTTGTAACCAATCTTTGACAGTCAGCCATCTGAATACCATTTTGACAGCTCAGACACATTTTTATGGTCACGTCAAAGGAAAGATCATTGAAGAACAATTATTTTGTACCAATATCTGGAAAAAAGTATTCAGACTCTGTTCTTCGTCTTATCTATATGAACGTTTTGTTTGCTTTGCTATAATAATTTACCCCTTGATATGTGTACTAGGGAACCTGTACAAAATTGCCTGATAAATATTATTTCAGATTAGCAGAAATGGCAAAGCAAGCTTAAAAAACTTCTTGAAATGGAGAAAGAAAATAACACTGGGTTATCTGAACCCTTACTTATGCAACACTTCAGAGACACTTGGCTTGTCTAAAAGACTTGAACCAGGTAGGAGATTTTGAACTGAGGTCCTGATTTTAGTTCCATTAAAATCAAAGGTGATTTTTGCCACTGAAATCAGCAAAGCAGAAGATTGTCCTAAATGTTGCATTGCTGCACATTTGGAATGATTTGTGATGCTCTGCCTGGCCTGATTACCTTTGATATTAGTTTCAACTATCCTACTGACTGATATCAATGTCTAAAAATAATTGATCTTTTACAATAAACTGGTGTAATACAAGCTCCAGCTCATCAGGGTTTTAACAGAACACATACCCTCTAAGTGGCAAAAAATGACTAGCAACTATTCTTTGGTTTTCACCTTGCCTAACTATAGCCAATTTGCACTGATACAGTGTCTTTAATGCAGAAATCATTAAAATACAAACATCCCAGAGGTTTGATTTCATCAGTTCATTCTTACTCTAAATACAGACTTCTTACATATGAAAGAAAATGTGCTGTAGCATCTAAGAAAGAAAAGACCATAAAATTAGAATTTAACAATGATCAAGAGACTGGATTAAATTTCTTCCATTCCCTTTTCTTGCTGAAGCTTTTGTCACTGAAATACAAATGTCATGAATGTAAGAATAAAACATCTTAGGCATTAGGATTCTGTGATAGCTCATTCACATGACAATGACTGCACTGAGAACAGAACATTTTGCAGAATGTAGCTATTCTTGTGGCAAAGATTATAATGACAGGGAGAAATGGTGCAAAATTAACCAATTCTTGCATCTTCCAACAGTAATCTAACAAGCCTCCTTGTGTTCTGTATAATGTGTTATATTAGACCCCAAAAGACTGTGAGAGGGTGAGAGAGAAAGAAATGAAATACTGCACACCTTGGGTCATAATTAAACTTATCTTCTTAGCCCAACAGTAAGAAATCTGCTTTACCCATGCCCTTGCCAGCAGGTGCCACTGTAACAAATATGAAAGCATGACAAATTTTAGAAGAATGAGGATGTTGGTAGGGCCATAAAATAAATCTCAGTTGGTCCTAGGGAGCCCTAGCAGGACCATCGGTGCTAGGCCATTGAGTGGCTGTGGGGAGTCATCTTGTCTGCCTGTGCCCCATCTCCCAGTGCACATGGTATAGGGTGATGGCATGTGGCTGGCATTCTCAGGGTGTTAATTTGTGTTGTCGAGTGGCTTTCATGAGTGATAAGATACTCCCAAAGACTATACCACAAACTTCTGTAATTTCTTCAGTACAAGCTGAGATATTGAACTCCATGTTAGGTCCAGTCCTCCAGTTAACTGGGTCATGACAGCATTACCTCTGACTACCTGCTATGGATTTTCTTTTAAAATACAGTCAATTTGGTATATTTTACCAGAGAGTAACAGGATCATGAAATGAATCCTTTTCTCTCTTGGCTTGGTTCTGTTCTAGCTGTTTGGAGTGTGTTTAACCCTTGCCTTGCCGGCTTCCTTTCTGCAGTGGTATTGTAGGTCAGCTCTAGGGCATGCTTGCAGCTGACTCTGCTATCCTGTCTCCACCACAGCACTTTCAGAGGGCCTTAGGGACAGCTGTTTTCAGTGCATGTGTGTTTCTTTACAGGCATTTCCTGGTTTGGCGAAACATCAGTTGAAGTCTTTTCTGTACAGGAGTTGGGCTTTGTTTAGGTATTTATTGTGAACCATTGATATCAAATCCTGTCTCATGAGAGTATTTCATCCTGGCTGCATTTGAAAATGATTCACCACAAAAATGTAAGCCTTTAGTGGTCTGACAGTTTCAAGTAGGTTTACTCGTGTGATTGTAGGCCCACCTCCGGTCTTGGGACCCTGGAGTACCATCTTTTATAGATTTCAAAAGGGCATCTGCCCTTCTGTAGTAGAGTTTGGGGAGGGAAAAAAAAATCAGTGTTTACATTCTCTCCTGCACTCCTGGAGCTCTGAGAATAACAGAGGAGTGAAACCTTGGTGGATTTTGAGATAGCGCTGCGTCAGTTTGTACAAGGAATCATATGGTGATAGACTCTCTGAGCAAAAAAGGTTCACTTCTGTTATATGTTCCTTCTGTTATATGTGAACAAACTGAAATATGACCACTGAAATTAATTTGTTTCTGACATTCGTGTTGCGTCTGCACACAAAAGCTCATCAGTATAACAACTGTGGACTACTATACATGCTACAGGTCTTCTTGGTTTTATGGCATCACAAGTCTGAACTTACTTTAAAAATATGAGTTTCACTACAGAGAAGTTGCTGCACAATTTCCAATTTCCTATCACATTAATTTTAATAGACTTATTGCGCCTTTTGAAAAATAGGAAAAAATATTCCTGATACATAGCCTCTAACTTTAATCCTTTTTTAGTGATGAAGATTATCCTTCCCTCAGCTTTTATCTGAAATATTGCTAATGTAAGCCTTGTCAAAGATGTGGCATGCACAATGTACTTTCTCCCCTAATTTTTCTATACCTGCTCTGATATGTGATGGTTAATGCTTTTAATTAACATCTAAGAAATACACTGGTGCTAGAATTTTTATGTTGTATTAGTTCCATGTTTCTAATATTACTGTGTTGCTGTACATCAGTTCCTGACTTAGAGGGATGGTTGTGAGTCAGATAGCTGGCATGTTTATCTTACCTTAAGTTTGTCCTAGCAATGTACAATTTTTTCATTGTTCCTTGAAGTGCTCGGAAAAGTGAGATGGTGACAGTTCCCTTTTTTTCCAGTGTTGCAGTCGGTCATTTCCATTAGGACTTATTGTTCTTTCTGAGAAGCTCATTTCTTAATCATGAAAAACTATCAGAGTTTAGTCCCAAACCCAAACTAAAGTAAAAAGACCATATAGTTTGATGGCAATATCTGCTGTATTATTTAATCTTCTCTTAAACACAGCTGCTGTGCCTACAAATCACAACTGCTTGGCAATGGTGGCCTTAGGAGAGTCAGCTTTTCTGCTTAACCCATTTTGTTTTTATTTCTCTTTTTCCAACCAACATCAACTTCATTGTCTTCCTTGTGCACTTGCAGCATCCTATTTGACAGATAGGCTGTGAATCCTCAGGGGCAGGGAGATTTTGCGACTTGTCTGTGTTGTACCTGTCACAATATAGCACAATTCCTTGATTGCTATACCATAAATAACAATAATATTGCAAAAGTAATGTGCAGAAAATGAAAAGAACTGGAAAGTGATATTTTGGTGAACTCCACTTTTTTGACTCCAGTCTTCCATAATTTGTAAGAGTTCCCAAGAGAGCTATTGAAAGCTCACAGCTGTCTGTGGACAGTGTTTAGTTTTCATTTGAGTTTAGGCTTAACTTATCCTCTTTTGGTTCCCTAGTAGTGAACTCTCAGGAAGTCACCAACACTGGAACATTTCTTTCAGATTAGGTTCCACAGTTACTAAAGGATCCATGAAATAGTGAATGTGATCTCAAGCAATACTCAGTTTTTCCAAAAAAACTACTGATTATAGGGGGGGGTTTCACACAAAACAAAACAAAAAACAAGACAAACAACCAAACACCCCAAAGGCCTGGTGGATTTATGACTCTATACTTTTGACTATCTGCAGCAGGAGGTAAGGTTTTGAAACAAGACTCCTTCCAGTCTCTTATGTATGCACTCAGAAGATAAAGTTTAGTTTGCAGTGGGAAAAGGAAACAAAGCTGACACGTTGTATGTATTTCTTAATAAGAAAAAGAAGAAAAACTAATGTTAAAAAAATTTAAAAAAGACTGCTTGAAATAAAATTTATTAATGGAAATAGAAGAGCAGTGGAAAATATTCAGTTTGAATTCTTGTGCAACTTTACTCATTTATATGCTTCAGAGTTCCAGGCATTTGTGTATGGAATGCCTTCAATTAGTTTTGAATCTGTAACTATATGGTTATAGAAAATTGCTTTTTTTAAAGGGATTTCACCGTTCACTTTAACATCTTAAATTTTATCGGTCTGAGGTTCTTAATCACTTTGAATTTATTTATGTATCTTACAGTCCAGGTACATATATACTTATATGTAAATGTGCACATATGCTCATGTAATATACATTTATATACAAGTATGTTTATGTATTTGTATATCTGATAGCTGATAGTCTTCTAACATTTTTTTGCCTTCTGTTGAGAATTAAACTATACTTATCCCAGTGCCTCAACTATCTGTTTTTTTAGTTACTAATCCTTGGCCTTCCTCACCTAAGAGAAGATATGCTTTATTTCTTAGCTCAGTTTAGCCCTTCATAGGTAAGCTCTTTGATTTGGGATAGATTGCCATAATCAAAACTTGCAATTGTAACTCATTCTACAATGAAGAGAAAATATTATTAATTTATATCAGTTTGATTTAAATAATCTATTCAGATTCATAAACATATTTGTAGAATGAGATTAAAAATGACTATCAGACAAGAATTTTTGATTTTCACATCACTGGTGGAGAGATAAGTGCTCACCACATTCAGACTATGTCTGTTATATTGCTGGCTCCTGAGTGTTTCTTATTCAGGAAATAAGAATTGAGTAACTACTACAGCTGAAGGCTTGTATAGAAACTTAGAAACGGATTTGTATGTATCAAATGACACTTTTTAATGATGCTTGCAAATTAATCAGTTGTTGCTGATCGTTCCTTCTCCAAATTCTTTTGATGAGAATATACTCCAGCAAAGGTCTTTACCGTGTTACTTCAGTCTGGTTTCATTCTATGTTTAATTTCAGCTTCATAAATCAGTTATGTCTGTCCATGTAATCAGGTACCTCAGGGGCTAGGCCAAATAACTGCTTAGATTTATATATTTTACCAAGTTTATATCACACACAGATTTGGAGTTGAATTCCACTGTAGGTTAAAAATGTGAATTTGAAGTAAGTCTATTGAGATTAGCAGAATTACAGTGATGTAAATGAGGGTAGGGGAGAAACCGACCCATGATCTGTTGGAGCATATATATTTAGATGGTAGGCAGACCTTTTTCTGCACTTAAAAAAAGCATTTTGTGATATCTTTCAAATGTGTCTGTTTGGCTGATTTACAGCATTGGAGAGCCAGGGAATTTCTAGAATTGAATTCATATAAGACAAAATTCCTCTGATTGGACCTTATCCCCAGCCCGTCAACGCTCTTCCATTGCTTTCAGAGTTGGAAGTTCTCAGATAGCATCAGTCCCAGGGGTGGAAAACCTTGATTTGTATTTGTTTTGATTCTGGCTTTTCTGAAACATGTGAATATAAATACTAAACTGCCATGTTTAACTCAGATATCTAATAAACCTTAAACTAGTAGTAGTTGTTGAGGATACTCAAATATTATTACAGAACTGAAAAGTACAAAAGAGGACATTTGTACACATGTGTGTCTTCATATAAGCCTGGACTACTAATTGTCTTCTAATAAGATGATTTCTTTAGCAGCTTCAGAATGTACAGAATTATGTCATGCATCTTCTCGCCATAACAAAACTTGATCTGTTCATTTCCCCGAACTCGTATTATCTATCCATAAAATGTCATATTGATTTTTAAATACCACATGTAAGCTTCATGCTGTCCACATCCTGAACTTGAGTGGCTTTGGGAACTACTGATAGCTTTTGTTCTGCTTTTTTATGTACCAGGAATAATCCTTTTTTTCAACACTATTAGGATTAATTTTAGATCTCAGTGTATCTGGATTTCAATGAATTTATTTCTTCTGTGCTCTGGTTTATTTTTCTGAAAATTCAAGGGGTTGTGTTTTACTGACAAATGTCTTAGTAGACAATTACTTATGTGTTAAAAGAATGTTTTCATGGAAATAACATTTTCTGTTCATGGAATTTCAGGTTAGTGTTCTATTTGAAGGATGAAACAAAACAGACTTTGTTGCTCAGCCACACCAAAGCGTGAAAAGCCAAAATTTAAATATTTGTGACCAACCTGTAGATTCTTAACAAAGATATTTTTCGAGTACATTTGATAAATCTGTAAATTCAAGGGAACAATGGTTGCCCCTCTGATAGTGTGCAAACAGAAACAAAAATTAAACTTGCTAGCAATTTTTTTTTGTTTAGATCTAGTAGAGATTGGTTTTTTATCTAATGTGCATTCTTTTGAAATAGTTCAATGGCACAGAGCTTCCTAAGCTCAAATGTAAAGTTTGTTGAAAAAGAATTTAGTTTTTCAGTTTTCTCAGTTCTCCCGTTAATATGTGTTTTACCAACTAAATTTTTCATGGCTTGGGCCTTATACAATTTAGGCACTCTGTTTTGGGTTAAACTTTGGGAAACCATGATTCTTGGCATAATACCCTTCCACTGTTTCTCCCTTGCAGTAAGTAAAAACACTGAGCAGGCTTGATGACAGTATTACCAAGTTGAAAATGTGACCTTGGCATCGTTTGAAATGAAAACAGATGCAAAAAGTCAATGTTCTGGCATTGAAACATTAAAATTAAATCCCACTTCAAACATAAGTTTTAATTGGGAAGTATCCCAAACACAAAGACTTCACTTCCCAACAAACACAACTATTATACTAATTAGTATGGCACCCGTACAAGCCTTGGGTGGATCTGAAGTGAGTTGTTATTTTGGCTGACTTTCCAACCACATTAATTTTGCTGAATTACATTTCTATGAGAGAGTGGGTTGATATGTTGCAAGTGTTACTAGTTCTATTGAAATACTTTTTTTCGTTTTAAACAGAAGATCAAAAACCCAAACCACTTTCTATTTTTAAATCTATCATTTCCATAAACAAATTAGACTTTTGAATAACCACCTTTTTAAGAGTAGGTGATCCTGAAAGGCAGCCCTGGTTCTCCATGTTTATTACTGACCACAATACTAAATTATGCAAATCTTAAAAATATGTTTGAAAATCAGATGTATATAATTTAGCTAGTGGAGTTTTTTTTTTTTAATCTGAGGGAATGATTTTAGTGCTGACAAAGGCAAAGATCAAAAATCCATTAGAGATTACACAGGCAGTCAAAATGGTCAGAAGAGGACATGCCAGATCTCATTGGACCCTTAACCAGGGTCTGAGCTGTGTGCCCTCTAGAATATCCTGCAGCATATTTAAAATCCCACAGGTAAAATGGGGCTAATCCTCCAGCAGTACTTCTTTCTTTCACAGGGCTTTGCAGAGCCATAACTTTGACAGTGCTGCTTGGAACTGTTTCAATGGGCTGCCTCTTTCTGTTGGAAGTGAGGAATGCAACATTATTTGGAAAGATAGATGCACAGAACGCATGGCATCTTAGATGAAAAAGTATAATATTCCTTCTCTCAAGCATAAATGCCCAGTTCACTCATACCAGGACTTTAGAGAAACCAGAGTACACTTCTACCAAGGCATGTGGCAAACGCCCAGCCCACCCAGATCCAAACTACTCTTCTAGACAGACAGACAAACTGAAAGGAAGTATGACAGCCTATAGCCTTGAGTTCTGAGTTTTGGAGAGAGAAACAATGCTGTTGCTGTCATTAAATATGCTGAAGAAAGCCTTGTTCACCAGTTTGATGCCCTAAAACCAAGTGATTCAACAGCTTCGCTATGTATTGAATCAGAATCTTGGCAATTGCTGCCCAAAATACAGAGTATATAATTCATACATTCTTGAATTCACACAGCTTTATCTTTTCTCTAGAGGATAAACAATGAAACAAATCCTCATTAATGTTTTCTTTACTTTCCTTGTATGTTTATTTACTTTTCTTTTCTGTCTTGTAACTTTCTACTGTTATTCTACTTTTTTTTTGGGGGGGTTGCCTTTTCCAGTCTTTTTACTCCTTTTGCTTTTCATCTATTACACATTAAATTCAGCTTTTACTTCTCTTTTGTTTTGGAAAGGCTTTTCAGATTAATTTTTGCACTTCATTTTGCCACCTTTTTGCTTCTGCATCTCCTTTTAATGCCTTTTTCTCACACTTTCTTTGCATTTATTTCCATTTCTCTCCATTTTCTCACTCTTGCCCAAATTCTGAATTTTCTTTATATTCTCCAGTATTACACTAAACTATTGTGCAAATAAATGGAAGTATTTTATAGCCATGAGGTGCTGCTCACCAGCACCTTTGAAGAGATTTATATACAGGCTGTGTGCTTAGATCCCTAAATGCATGTTCAGCTGCTTAGCATTCATGTCTGAACGTTGATAGTTTGAACTTCATTCTTGAGTTAAGTGCAAGAAGTGACCAAATGCTTTTCTGTACTCAGATCTGCAAACTTGTTATTGAGGAGAAAGTCACTGGTAATGAACTTCCCTTAGGAAAACAGAGACTGATAGAATTCTCCTACTTGTGCTGTAGTGATTGGGACCTCACTCTCCTGAGTGTTTTGTATCTTATCTTGAATACTAAGACAGTCTGGAAATGGATAAGACATTCCTTCAAAGTTACACCATGTGCTCTCAAGCCGTCTGAAGTTTCTATGAGGTGGCTTCAGCCCCAGGAGCAGTGGTAATCTGGTGACATTTGGTGTTTTTTTAACCAGGATGCAGCTAAACTTAAAATGACCATTTACTGAACAAGGAATTTGCAGTGTCTTTGTTCCTTTAACCTGACACCAGAACAGGGATAATCCAGAGAAGTCAGAAAGGTAGCTTTTTGGCTTAGTGAGAGAATAAATCCCTCTACACGGTTTGTCTTAGAAAGGCTCTCATCATAGTAGTAAGGTCTGTCCCAGGCACTCTCTTGCTTCAGAAAATAAATCCTATGTTGTAGTAAGGATTTTTCATCAGAATTTGTGTGCGCTTGGTACATTTCCTTTCTGGCACCTTTCTGTGGTACTACTTTTCTTATGGTATCTTCTGTGTTTTTTCCCTCATCAATAACCAAAATGAATTCTGCTGCTACTCCTTTCTTTTTTCCTTTTAATTCTGCTCTTCAAGGGCACTGCTTCTCAACAGTTCCATGATGGAAAAAAAAACCACACCAAACCTTTTGATTGTTGGAATTTGTGGTTTTCCTTCATTATCTTCAGCCTATGGCTGTGTCCAGAAAAAGAGAATTTCAGTGCCTCCTAGAGAGCAGAGACTTTTCACCAATTTAACACTAGCAAATGTCTTCATATATTTCCTTATTAAGTGGCAAACTTCATAAGAAGCTTTGCAGACAGACAGTGGCTCCTTCATTTGTAGCTAAATTGTTTGTTGCTTTTGCAATTTGGAATGATTGCTTAGGAATGGAATGATTTGGTTTTGGAAAGCTCCTTTGAGTTCAGTGGGTTCTGTGCATAGTTAATGACAATGGTTTAATTTTGTGGTGGGGGTGGAGATGCTGCTTTTGCTTCTTGGAGTCTTTGCTGCATTCTTACAAATTACATGTCACAGGAAGCCTGGTTTTGGTTTACTTTAAATTTGAAGTAATCCCCTTCCCCTGCTTTTATTAGACCAGGGGTCAATTCCAGGAGCTCTGGTGGCAAAAAGCAGCTGAGCAACAAACATGCCTGATCCCTGAAGATTATCTGATAAATCTCCAGTGACTAAGGGCAGATGTTCTGGCTTTTATACTATCTCCTTCCAGTGTCTGGGAACAGGGAGTGCAACCAGAATGTGACCGTGTTCAGAAGATTTACACTTATGAGAAAAATCTATTATTCTTACTCATCAGTGCTAGAGCTCTGCCTGGAGTGAGGTTGATACAATGGTAGGAAGGTAACAGGGTGGCTAAAAATATTCTTTGTCCTCTGCTTCTCAATCAAAAGTGAAGAATAAGAAAGAATCAAAAGAATCCGACCCTCTCATGTATTTTTTGGTTAGGTTTTTTTTTTAACACCAACTTTATCTCATAAAAAGAAAAGAGTAGTAAATGGAATAACAGACAAACAAAGTATTGCATGGAGGCAGAAATCTCTGAGATATAATGGCAGTTAAAAGTTAGTAAGTGAAGTGCAGCTGATACAAACACACGATTTCTGAAGCCCATAGTGACTTTCTTTAACGCTGTCTCTGTCTAGAGCAGTTTTAACTAGGGTTCACGCACCAGGCATTGCTGTTGTCCTGGCTTACCTAGAACTCGCACAGCTTTGCACATAGACATACAACGTAGGCTGAGGGTTTTGAAAACATAGAAAGCAAATGTGTTCTGTATGGTAGTTTGAGTGTTTGTGTGTGAGAGAGAAAATAACACTATCTATAGCTATGTCCTAAATGCAAAATATTCAGCAATTTGAATTTAATCAGGGTAGTAATTAATTATAGCGTAGTGTCAAAAATTAAAAGCTAAATTAGGTATTTATTTTGTCTGCATAATCACTTAAAGTACCAAGGGAAAACAAGGCTGCTGTCTGAAAATAAAATATCTAAACTGCTAGAAGGTTACAACATATCGATTAAAAAAGCAAAGCTTGTAATGTAAGATGTTATAAGTCAGCAAAGCTGTACTGTACCATTATGGAAATGAAAATAATGTAAATGCCTGTTTTATTTACTTTTTTTAAAATTACAAGCTGTTGCTATATGCTTGTGTATAGGATGGTAGAAAAAAAAGATATAACATCTTTATATGGGCTACATCAAGGGTTCATTTAATTACATACTCCATCGTAACTCAGAACACTGGTTACCAGGTCAAAATTCTGTCCTCTAAATCAAGAGAAACAATTTTAAATAAGAGAGGTAAGAAAAAGTTTTTGAATATTCTCCACTATCTTGAAAAGTGATGCTTGTGTTATACTGAGCTTGCCAGAAATCAAGATGTCTCTAAAAGTTCTTTTTACATTCCTCTGCTTCTTTCTACTTTGAAATGAACTACTCTGTGTGAAAGGCCTTCTCTCAGCTGTAATGTCCTTCCTGTTTCAGTAGGGGCAGCAGTGTGGAGTAGGACAGTTTGAGGGCCCATTATGGAATATAAGAATACTGGGGGCTGAATAGGCTTCTCTAGATTGCCAGATTCTCCCTAAATCTGAGGTATCACTTGACAACAAACAGTGGATGTGGTCTATAATAGACAGTGGAAAAACCTCTGGGAATCCATCCAATCTATTCCCCTACACATGACAGGATTATCTACAGCCATGTCATTTCTGACAGATGTTTCTTTTTCCAGCCTACTTTTAAAAGCCTTTAATGATGGAGATGTCACACTGCCTTCTTTTCTGAGCAAAATAACTCCAACTTATGTATTCTTCCCTTTTCCAGCATATTTCCTAGACTTATGACCTTCCTTTCAGATTTATTCCAATCTTCTTAGCAATGCAGTGCCCTAAAATCACTGCAATATTGCAGATGACTCCATTCCACAAGAGGCAAACAAGTGTGATTCAATGTCCTGTCAGAATCTGACTTTTTTTGGACCTGCTTAAAATTAGTTTCAATTCACATTGTCTATCTTGATGTTGTGTCTCAGAAGGAAGCATCTTACCAGTGAAAACAAAAAAGTGTTTCTTCATTCAACATTAAGATCATGCAATATCTGCTTTTGCTCACTTCCAACAGCCGGTGAGATCTTTTGACCCTGTTTATATTGTTCTACAATATTTAACACCACTAAAATCTTGGATAGTGGCAGTGTTCTTAATAAATTGTAATGAGGCATTCATGGTGTTAGAATCATAGGATGGTTTGCTTTGGAAGGGACTTTCAAAATTGTCTAGTTCCTATCCCCCTGACATGGGCAGGGACACTCCCACTAGACCAGGTTGCTCAAGGAACAGGGAGTGGCCATCCACTACCTCCCTGGGAAACCTGTTCCAGTGCCTCACCACTCTCATAGTGAAGAATTTCTTCCTAATGTCTAATATAAATTTCCCACCTTCCAATCTAAAGCCATTCACCCCTGTCCTATCACTACATGCCCTTGTAAAAAGTCCCTCCCCAGATATCTTTTATGCCTGCTTCAGGTGCTGGAGTGCTCTGTAAGTTCTCCCTGGAGCCTTCTCTTTTTTAGGCTGAAGAACTCTGGCTCTCTAAACCTGTCCTCATAGCAGAGGTGCTCCAGCTCTCTGATCATCTTTGTGGCTCTCCTCTGGGCCTGTTTAAACAGTTCCATACTTCTTATGTTGAGGATTCCAGAGCTTGACAGAGTACTCCCAGTAAGGTATCACAAGAGCAGAGTAGAGGGGGAGAATCACCTCCCTTTACCTGCTCACCACGCTTCTTTTGATACAGCCCAGGATATGGTTGGCCTTCTGGGCTTTAAGTGCACATTGCCAACTGTTGTTGAGCTTCTCAATAGTCTGCACCTCTAAGCCTTTCTCTGCATGGCCGCTCTCAATCTTGTCATCCCTCAGCCTGAACTGAAACTGTAGATTGGCCCAGCCCAGGTGCAGGACCTCATTGCTCTCTATAACTGCCTGAAAGGGGTTGTAGAGAGGAGGGTAACCGCCAAGTGACAGGGGACAGGACAAGAGGAAATGGTCTCAAACTCCACAAGGGGAGATTTAGGCTGGACATTTGGAAAAAAATTTTTCACAGAAAGGGTCACTGAGCACTGGAACAGGCTGCCCAGGGAGGTGGTTGATTCACCTTCCCTGGAGGTGTTTAAGGTACGGGTGGATGAGGTGCTAAGGGGCGCAGTTTGGAGATTGGTGGGAATGGTTGGAGTCGATGATCTGGTGGGTCTCTTCCAACCTGGTGATTCTATGATTCTAGCACTTGGCCTTGTTGGATCTCATGAGGTTCACACAGGTTCACTTCTCTAGCTTGTTCAGGTCCCTCTTGATGACACTCTGTCCTTCTGGCATGATAACTGCACTACCCAGCTTGGCATCATCTGCAAGCTTGATGAGGGTGCACTTGATGTTCTCTGCATTCGACATACATGAGTGTAACAGGTGCATGATTTCAAAATCAGAATCCACCTATTGAGATATAGAGTAATTATTAAATGTTGGATAACAGGTCAGGGTGGAGAGGACCAATCTGAAACCAAAGACCAGAGCTACATCTGTGATAAAATCACGTTTGGCAGAGAATGGAAATGTATTTCCTTTTTCTGGAAAGAGGAAAGCTTTACAAGCTTTACACTCTACAGTGTGAAGTGCTGTAGTTATCTGAGGATACAGCTATACAAGCACAGGGGGCTGGAACCCCTCACTGGCATTGCTAGCAAGAGCCATGGGTACTTTTCCCTCCATCCAGCTGGAGAAAACAGGGTGGTCTTAGTGATCCCCTAAGCTTTTGCCCTGAATAACTTTTTTCTAACAAAGTACTAGTCAGTGAGTTCCAAAACTGTGCTAGTGGTGTTGCCAAAACCTAAGCAGCAGGTGTGGCTATAAAACAGTGACAAAATCTTGTCCCTGCTCACTCTGGAAGGGGTGGACAAGGTGAGGCATCCTGAGCAAGGCTTCTCCTACCTGCATGCTAACCTGCATTCTACCCGTGTCCAGAAGGAGGAACTGGCAGGCCTAAGGATATCTGTATCTAGTTTATTATGTCCTAGAGTTTCATTTTCCTTTGGGAAATCTCAGCTGCAGGCTTGAGCAAGCTCTTTGTCCTTTTGCCATTGTAGGAGTAGAGAGATAATGCAGAGCTGAAGTTCTTTTCATATTTTTCAGGTTAACAAACAGTATAAAATTAGATTGTGGTCTTTTTAGGCCCAGTTTATAGAAAAATAGTATTTCTGAATTTCCTGGGGTAGACTTGGTTACATTGTGGCCAGTGACAGTTACATCATGCTGTTGGCATATGGCAGTAGACTGTGAAATGGGGAGAAGTGAATCAAAGGCGTGTTAATATTGATACATCTATGTTGCTTGCTGCTAGAGGAATGCAGTAGAAAGAGAGTCATATGTAGTTTATAGAAGAAATTAATACATTCCAGATGTTAGCTGTGCAACCAGGCCTTGTATATACAAAAAGGGTTTCCTTAGTGACTTTATTTAATCTCCACATAAAAAGATAGGTTTTCTAAAACCTTTCTCACTATATATCAGTATAAATCAGAGATATTTTTTATCTTGAATCACAAATGTACTAAATAACACCCATGTACATTAGTATTTGTTTATTCATAAACATTTATTTGTTAATGAGAAATCAAGATGGGATGCTTGTTGAAATCTAGTGCACATGAAAATTTTGAACATAGGTTCCTCCTTCATCTACAGTTTGTGCCACTATGGTCAGGAAATTCTGGCACAGCAGAATATCACATAATTTACTTGATGGTGGATCCCAAACCAACAAACATCACAATCCTTGGACTTTGCAAGTTCTGCTATTTGCATTGGAAAAAAAAGGAGTTACCAGCAATGTACTTAAGCAGTTGCTATTGTCTCTTCTGTACTGGAAACTTGGAGCATATTCTGTTGATATTAATTTTAATCAGAAGCAAGAATGTATACTGTATTTTCTCATCACTGGGCAAATGCTGTTCTGGTGAAGCTGTTTTTAGCTTTAGTGATGTTTAACCTGCTCTTTCTGAGGCTGAACCGGAGGCAGAGGAAGCTGAATAAAATGTCATATTATATCACTTTTATATGTTGACAGAAATTAATGCCTTTCATGATTAAATATTTATGTAGGTCATATGATCTCTGCGTTCAATGTAAAATATCTTTGGCAGCTCAAGATTAACATTTTCCCTATACTTGTAGTAAACAGTTCATGCGCAATCTGTAGACTTGAAATTAAGCCGCTAAAATAACTGGTGGAAAACTTCAAATGACCAACAGATTCAGGAACATTATTTGCTGCTTCCATCCAAATCATAAATAAGAGAAGAGATTAAATTATTCAAGTTATTCACTGCAAATTATTTGTTCAGGTCTTATTATTGCTGTGGTGTTAAAATATATAATATGCATAGCACCAAAAATGTAGTCAGTATCTTACAAAAGAAACTGGACTCAGAATCTGATTTGTTGAAATTAAAAGGTTGGAGTACTCCTGTTCTCTTCTCTTCAAAAGTCTGTGGGGAGAGGGACTGTAAAGTCAAAGGAGGAAGAAAACTCTGATGTTTTTCTAGTGGTTTTCCATTGGATTGTCTGCGGGATGGGTCCCAGATCAGCTCCTGGACTAGTCTCTCCAGTCCAGAACAAGTAATTTGAAACAAAGGCTCCATAACATAAGGCATATCATATCTAGGGTAACTTAAGCAGCCCTTGTCCTTTCTGCCTCAGCCTGACCTTTCCAAGTGCAACTATGTGGTATGACTTCTCTCTGTTCTGCTGGCACAGAAGGCTGTGTCTCTTTGCTAATAACAAGCCCAGAGAAAAACAAAAACTAAAATAAAACAACATTAAAAAAAAACAAGTAACGAAGAAAGTTTCAGAATACTCCTGAAAATCTGCATACTGGCACAGTTAAAACTGGTGTATATGATAAAATAAGAATGTAAGAACAGACTGCATATCAGCATTGAGGCCAGGGCCCTTGTTTTTCTGAATTACAGCTCAAATCCACACATATGCAGAATGTGTGCTCTTCCCCTTCCTCTTAGGTCCTTGAATAAGTGATGCGCAAATCAGTTGTGTTGTCGAGCTTTTAATTTTCATGCAGAAATCACTTTCTGCTAAAATTCTTGGAGGGCATGATGCATGTCCTGCATGCCCTGCATGTCCTGCATGATGGATATTTTCCATTAGCTTTGTCTGCTCCTGGGGTGGCCATGTTCTGGAGAAGTAAATGAATGCTCTCATGGAGAATGCAGCAAGCATTGGCACTATTTCTATGCCCACGAACTCCATGTGACTCTTTCTACCTGTGTGCTGCTGTTCTGCACTCAAAGCGTTAAGTCTGAGCTGTAGCTTTCCATGCTAAGGAGGTGCGGAGAGTCATTCACAGATAAAGCCGCTTACCATATTCAGGACATATATGGCAGTACTTTGAAGTCAGTCCTTCAGTCCTGGTCTGGTGGGAAGCACTGAGGATGAGGACCCCTGGGGAGAGATGCGAACTACTACTCAGAGTGAGGGAAGAGAAACAGACTGAGAGCAGTTTCAAGGGAAATTCTTAGGTGTTTAAAAGCTGATCTTAGTCACATGAGTAAAAGATAATGTCTAGGAAAAATTAACCTGGGACATTTACTTGTGAAATGACTGTGAAATATTACGGAATTACCACCTCACATTTTTTTTCTCCATTTTTTCCTATTTACTGCACAGAGGTTATCATGGGGCTGATATTTGGTTTGATGTAAAAGAAAAGAGGACTACATAAAACCCTTTAGATATAGGCCTCATCTGCTATTTTCAAGTCTTTCTCCAACTGTTGTGGACTGAAATAATGGCTTTTAAAATATATCTCCATAGTGAGTCATAGCATCAAGTGCCTTTCCCACAAGACTCTCTAGACTGCGTAATTGGGTTTGTGAAACAAGAGCTATGCATCATGTCTGCCAGTGTCCCACCTGGCACTCAATGACAGCCTGGGCCCATCTTACAGTGCAGGAGGCTGGTGAGAGATGTCTGGGACTGCCTGCTGATGTGGGACAGCTGCCTGGGAGACAGAGCACACTACTGGCTCTTGGGGAGCCATAGCGTGTACTTGCTTCCTTGTCTGTTCCTGTGGCTCCAGCAAGTAATCCAGAAGTGGCTGCTTTTGGGTTTAGCTGGGAATGACACGCATTATTCATCAGGCTCTCTGACTGCTTAGCACCTCCAGACTCCTGCCGGCTGTTTATATTTAAAAATAAATCCTAACAATCACTGTTCAAAGTAAGGACTGACAGCCTGCAGCATTTTTATTAAAGCATGCTGTGCAGAAACTGAAGAGAACAGATAAGAGTTAACGGGTGTTTGTAAAACAGGCAGGAAAAAGTCTTCTGATTCGTGAACCTTCACCAGCAACAACTTCCATGTCAGAGGAGCAGAGATGTTGAAAGGGCAAGAGCCAAAGGCTCTCTCTTTAAATGTAGGACTTGACAGGAGACCAGCAGGGTAGGACCTTAGGGAATGACAAAGCAGATACTTAGATAGGAGGTCTGTGAGTCAAGCAGGACTAAATTGTTGCATTGCTTTGAAGGTCAGCAATGCAATTTTATAGATAACACTAGATTTAATAGGCATCCATGGCAAAGTCCAAAGTACAGGAGTGATGTGCTGAGAGAACTCTGATGTTCTAAATGCAGCACCCTCTGGGAGGACCTGAAGCTCCCAGAGACTGTCCCAGAGTTGTCTTGGCAAAACAGTGTTCCCATGAGTCCTTGCACTTTAGGTGAAATCAGAAATATCACATGGGTCCAGTTCTCAGAAAGTTAAGAACAAAAGAATTTCTCTCCTGGTTTATAAGGTACTGAACATGGGCTTCTTTTTAGTTGTATTTACCACAACATATGTCTTCGTTCTCTCTAGTTTTAATCCCTGGGCACAGAAAGTGCCTTTATGTTCACTTAAAGTATGCTGGGAATTTGCAATTGCAAACATTTGAACCATGGTAATAATTAAATTATTTCAGGAGATTTTACCTGGGATAATGAAATATTTTTATAGACTGTGAATCTTGTTGTCGGAGATTCCTTCGTACCTCCAAAATTTTATGTAGAAGAACATTAAAGCTCATAGCGGCAAAACTCTTTTTGTCAGATCTGAATAACTGCAGTAGTCATAACAAAATTAATATCTCTCCCTGTATCCCAGAGGTTTCTCTCCTCTGTCAATTCTTTCTCTGATGAGATGATCTTTTGACTATACATAAATAAATACATCTGTTCAAGGCCCCATCTTTCCTTTCACTAACATAACTGATAATACTGTATTTGTCCTTCAAAGTCATGCAAATGGAATCCTCAGGTTCTAGGTATTAAATGCTAGCTAACTTGATTATTTTCTTTAAAACATAAATGAAGTTATTACTATCCCCTTAATTTTCACACTCTTTATAAACTCCTGGCAAGGAAAGGGGAGATAGATAATAAGATACTCAAATCACTTTTTTACCCTGTAATTAGCACATGAAAAAAGAACTTATTGAAAACAACAGTTCCTCAGTCATTTGTCTTTATTTTAATTTTGCTTTGAAGCCAATGCATTTTCTCTGAAATTTCATTAGCAGCCATTCTGTAAATGAGATTCTCACTAGTAGGAACCAAGTTTGAGCACTCTATTGCATTAAAATTTAACATTTTTTCTATGGCTTAATATAACTTCTTCTTAATGCAGAAAGACTTTCCTGCAATGTTCATAGTTTAAAGTGCTGGTTCTAATTAAGAACAAAAGCGCCTAAAAGTAAAGTAATTCAGTACCTAACTCTGAGGCATCTGGTTTCTAGAATGCAGTCCAACATTTTAAGTTACCAAGCACAGAAGGCATTCGTGCTTAAGGGAAGATTTATGCATCTTGCATAAAGATCCAAACAAGTGAACAAGCCAAATGAACAACTTTCAGGACAATTTTAAATCCTCCCACACAGGCTTCTTAGGCTAAAGGGAGTATCCTAAATGAATTTTTAAAATCTCTCCTGAATATTAGCTCAATTTCTTTAAAATAGTTGACTCAAGTGTTACTCTTTCCTCTTTAAAATGATCAGTCAATGGAAAAAAAAAACAACAGACAGAAACTGTCTTTGGAATAAATACCGGATATTAGGATGGCATTTCCCCCTGTCTGTCACTGCCAAGATGAAGCAACTATTTGTGTGTCTGCTAGTGAGACTAAGTTTTGTGCTGTCTATGAAAACATAGTGGGAAGAACAGCAAGCACTTCCACCAGCTCATGGGAAGTTAGGCCAGTCCCCTGGAAGGTGAGTAAGAAATATGCATTTTAATTCACTGGGAAGTTGTTTAGCCATTTGGCTTTTATAGAGAACAGAGGCAGCACTTGACCTCAGTGTATTTGAAGAGAGGCAGCTGTGACTTCTGCAGTTAGATATAAACTCACATTGTCTGAGGGAAGTGAAACTTTTTACTTAGTTGCCTTCCTAAATTCACTGATTTGCTTTAGACCCAATTCCTTATTCTTTACTCAAACAGTCCTTGCTGCATTCATTTAAAACTGAAGGCCAAAAAGCTCTCTGTGTTGTTCCATTATCACACCACTGCTCCAGGAAGAGAACTGGGATTTTTGCCACCATTGCAAGATGAGGAGGGGAGTAGGATATATGATTTCCCAGCTTGCAGCAAACCAATGACTTGCTTTGGCTTGAAGGCACACAAAGATACAGCTTCGTGAGACTCTTGGAAAAAAAATCCTGTCCACACAGAGCTGTATTAACTATCTGTAACCTTGGCTCTAAATGTTGCTGGGGTTATATTGTCACCAGCTTTGCTCAGGAGGACTAGTGCTGCCTTCTTGCCCCAGGATAGGCTTCAGGATAAATAAATATACATGTATGATTGCTTCAGAATCCTTCCCAAGAGAGCCCACACTGGAGAAAAGCCCAACCAACATCCCTTGTGTGGTGGAGTAGACTTCTGGAGATTAAATCAGAGCAGCAGTGCTACCAAGCGAATTTAGACTCTGTAATTCTTTCTCATTCCTCTCTTCCTCGTACTGTCTCTGTTGTTATGAAGGCTGAGTGATACATAAAGGCATAAGCACTGCATATCCATGTACACTGTGAGGAAAATCACAGGATTCATGTCTTTCCAGGGCTGGACCCTGTCCATAAATTGTAAATACAGATATTTTTTCTTGTTACTTTCTTAAACTTAAAAATGTAGTCACATGAGCAAAAAGCATTCAATTCCGCATGAGGTTTAACATGGCCAAATGCCGGGTCCTGCACTTGGGGCACAACAACCCTATGCAGAGCTACAGACTAGGAGAAGTCTGTCTAGAAAGCTGCCTGGAGGAGAGGGACCTGGGGGTGTTGGTTGACAGCCAACTGAACATGAGCCAGCAGTGTGCCCAGGTGGCCAAGAAGGCCAATGG
>WAAB01013917.1:53327-64472 GCA_013389865.1 Piaya cayana
GCAGCTGGGGTGCCTGCCATTTAAAAAATAAGCAATAAGTTACATGTATCTTCATGTTATTTAAGTATTTTTTTTTAAAAAAAGAGTACTTTGTCAAACATTTAAGGTTGACAGGCAAGTCATGTTGTTTCAGTGCAGGTAAATGCTGTCATGAGTGACACTGTCTGTGTCACTATGTGCAGCGTTAGCCAGAGAATATGAGAAGACAGGCTCATGAAAAAAATATGAATGTTGTCAGACAACCCTGCGTTTTTTATTATTAAAAACTTCAGTGAATTTAGTGCTCATGAAAGTGAGAGACTGAGCTTCTCCACATATCTCTTTCAATACATCTCAGTTCTGACCTGCAGCACCCTTGCTATTCTAGTTATGGGCCTCGAGCAGAGATTGCTCAGCATGTCATATTTTGGTAGTTTTGTGAAATGGATAGCTGAAGACTTAGATGAGGTCATTGAACAAATTATTTGTGACCCAACCATGACTTAAGCCTGGGCCTCGAAGATGATGGACATTCACAAATTTAAGTATATATAATCCTAGAATCCTAGAATAGAATCATNAACATAAGAGTCAGAATGAGTGTCTCCTAGACTAAAGATGTGAAATCTTCTTCAACAGCAAGCTGCTTGAAGAACTCAACGTAACCACCAAAGGAAGAAATGAGATCATCATAAATTCTATTGTGCCTATCACATATCTTAGTAGTTATAGAAGACTAAAACAAGTAGAAGAACTCTCATCATGCCAACGAATGAAGAAAAGTATTCAGAAAGTATATTGTGATGACAATCGGCACTATTTGATATTATTAACAACAACACATTTCACCTGTTGTCTACCACTTTATATGCTTTTATTTTAAAAGGGGCTGAACAAAGAAACAACTCCATTTTTTAATCAAACCACAATGCCACTTTATGTTGTGTTGCAAAACAGAGGCAGAGATCCATCTGATCAGTGAGCAAGTGCATCTTTATTCAGCTTAGCCACTTTACTACATACCCCATTTCGTTACATCCCTCTGTCTCCACAAGGGTGACTACAGTGTATTATTGGTTAAAGGTAGTTGTCCATAAAGCTATTGCTAACATATTATTGGCTACACTACCGCGTGTGCTAAGAAATCAAGTTTTGCTAAAGTTAGCTATGTTGACAGTAGTGTGTGGCGATTCCCACCGAACTAGCTGCTGGGTCCTCGTCAGCTGGCCTTTGTTTATATTTTTGGCTCTCTGCTTCAAGGTCTCGTTAGCAGTCTCATGGCATCCAGGCCACCTTCTCTGTAAAATCTTCCCACAATGTTGTGTTGTGTTGATTCAGTTGTGTTGATTTTAGTGCTATGCAGTTCTTAAAGGGAAATATCCACCTTTTTCAGCTCTTCTGTCAGGCCCTAAATGAAGATACATTCATTTTGTCATTCACAATATTATTTTACTCATTAAGTGTGTAGCATTTAATATATTTTTTCACATTCTTATGGCACACGTAATATATATAGCATTTGTGGTCGTGTTTTACAAGATAAGTGCCTACAGACATTTTGGGTGCATGACAAGTAGGTAGCGGAAGGAAATGGAGAGATGGAGTCGGCTAGTAATAAAATCAGTGGAAGTAATTTCACAACCTTTTGCATGTTTTGGTTCACAGCATGGTCATCTGCAAGGCAGTCAGAGCTGCAAAGCAAGCAGCCGGGGTGCCTGCCCTTTAAAAAATAAGCAATAAGTTTCATGTATCTTCATGTTATTTAAGTATTTTTTTTTAAAAAAAGAGTACTTTGTCAAACATTTAAGGTTGACAGGCAAGTCATGTTGTTTCAGTGCAGGTAAATGCTGTCATGAGTGACACTGTCTGTGTCACTATGTGCAGCGTTAGCCAGAGAATATGAGAAGACAGGCTCATGAAAAAAATATGAATGTTGTCAGACAACCCTGCGTTTTTTATTATTAAAAACTTCAGTGAATTTAGTGCTCATGAAAGTGAGAGACTGAGCTTCTCCACATATCTCTTTCAATACATCTCAGTTCTGACCTGCAGCACCCTTGCTATTCTAGTTATGGGCCTCGAGCAGAGATTGCTCAGCATGTCATATTTTGGTAGTTTTGTGAAATGGATAGCTGAAGACTTAGATGAGGTCATTGAACAAATTATTTGTGACCCAACCATGACTTAAGCCTGGGCCTCGAAGATGATGGACATTCACAAATTTAAGTATATATAATCCTAGAATCCTAGAATAGAATCATAGAATAGTTTGAGTTGGATAGGACGTCATCTAATTCCAACCCCCCTGCCATGAGCAGGGACATCCTTACCAGATCAGGCTTCCCAAGACCCCATCTAACCTTGCCTTGAACACCTCTAGGGATGGAGCATGCACAGCTTCCCTGGGCAACCTGTTCCAGTGCCTCACCACTCTTGTAGTGAATAAATTCTTCCTTATGTCTAGTCTAAATCTGACCCTCTCTTATTTATACCAATTTATACCCATTTATAACCATTACCCCTAGCCCTATCACTACAAGCCTTTGTAAAAGTCCCTCCCCAGATTTCTTGTAGCCCCTTCACGTACCGGAAGGCCTCTGCAAGGTCTCCCTGGAACCTTCTCTTCTCCAAGGTGAACAACTCCAACTCTCTCAGCCCGTCCTCATAGCAGAGGTGCTCCAGCTCTCTGATCATCTTTGTGTCCCTCCTGGTCCATCTTTGGACCCATTCCAACAATTCAATATCCTTCTTACGCTGAGGATTCCAGAACTTCGCACAGTGCTCCAGGTGAGGTCTCACGAGAGCAGAGGGGGATAATCGCCTCTGTATCTGCTATCCATACTTCTTTTGATACAGCCCAGGACACAGTTGGCCTTCTGGGCTGTGAGTACACATTGCTGGCTCATGTTGAGCTTCTCATCAACCAGCACTCCCAAGTCCTTCTGTGTGGGGCTGCTCTCAATCACATCATACCCCATCCTGTATTAAAACCAGAGATTGCCCCGACCCAGGTATATGACCTTGCATTTGGCCTTGCTGAACCTCATGATTATTGCGCAGGTTCACTTCTTCAGCCTGACCAGGTCCATCTGGATGGCATCCTGTCATTTCAGTGCAGCAACTGCACCACTCAGCTTGGTGTCATCTGTAGACTTGCTGAGGGTGCTCTCGTTCTCAGTGTCCATATTATTGATGAAGATATTATACATATCCCATTTTGCCCCTTCAGAGTTAAAGTGAAAATTGCTGAATTGTGTGTTCTTTACTTCTATGCATAGAAATTGATAATCCTTCTGGTAGGAGATTACTTCTTTGGGTTGGCATTTTGGGAATTTATTTATTAGGGCAATTGTCCTGAAAGAGCCTTCAAGAAGTTGTATCACTGGGTGCAATGGAAACATCTTTTTGTTTTTTTTCCAAATGTCACCCTCAAAACATCAGTTCTAAGACAACTATATTATCTAAGTGGGATCAGTTTCTACTTCTAAGCAAAAAAAAAAAGTTACTCAAAAGGAATGAGGAACGAGAGGGGCTGGCAGCTATGTAATGTGGGTGTAGGAAGCTCCGGTTCCCTCAGAAGACCCTGGGAAATGGTCATTGGTTCTCCTGGCAAATCTCAGGTTTTTTTGAGTTCAATCTGAATTATAACTGTGAGGAAACTGGTTAAGCAAGGATTAGCAGCACTGCCTATCTTATTCACGTGAGCATCAAATCCAATTCCTTTATGAGGGAAAGTGTTGAACAGATGTGTAGGCAGCATTGCAGGGAGCAGCTATGTGATTATCCCCAAAGAAGTCATAGCTGGGGGATTGCAACTGCTGCTACTTTCACCCTGGAAGGGCAAGCTTTAAGACCCTGTGGTGCAGAGGCCCTGGCTAATATATGTCTCAATGCAGAGCCTAATCTACTTAGGCAAGCACAGAGTGAAAATATCTTTGCATTTACAGTGAGACCCAAAGGCTACAATAAATCTAAATGCCATACCTTCATCAAAATGAATACTCAAAACCATCTTGACATGGAGTGTATGGAGTTGAGTATGACATTGAGAATGAGATTTTAGGAAGAGTTTATTTAATTATTCATGCAGATATAACTGCACTTTAAAAGGATTCTATTGCCTTTTTAATAGTTTTTAAATCTTTGGAAGCTTGAGAAACTTTCCTTCTGTCTCTTCTATTTTTCTGAGAATATATGAATTCTTAGGACATGATCACATTTTCTGCAATGGCAAGTAAATAGCTTAATTACAATGTCCACCAAATTGGCAAAAGAGAATGTCATCTACCTGAAATACAACCTTCCTGATAAGGAAATAGGAACATGTTCGTCTGCATCGCTCAGGAAAGTATCTGCAGGAAGTTACTTCTACATCCTCTTTGGTAATGCCAATAATAAATGCAGAAGTACAGAAGGACTAAATAAATGATAGGATATTTAAGTAGAATGTACATGTATGAATTATTTCATTGTAATCCTACCCTGTACAGATAAAGCTATAGTACTTATTTCAAATTATATTTGTCTCCTGCTTTTTTAATACACTCATTATTTCAAATGTGCCCAAATTAAAACCCTGCCATACTGTAAAGAGATCTTGTATTCTGTTAATTCTTGAGCACCTTGAGAAGATAGTCCTAAGTTCTTAAATGAGAGAAACCAATTGTCCTTGGAAGTCTGCCATTGCTTGTCTGGAGTCCACTATTTGCAGGAGGTGCTGCTTTTAGCACCTAATTTATTATTAGTTTCAGTGGAGTTACACTGTTTTGCAATTCTGATAGCTCCATTAGAAAATTGTGATGTGGCATTAAAATTTTAACAGGCAATGCCCTGTTTGCGTTTTGTCCCACTTAACATCAGATTTTCATGGATGAGAAAAGAAAGAATATTAAGCATTCATAGAACACTTTCACAAAGCTAAATTTCCAAGGACTAAAGAACAGAAATGAAGAATTATTAATTTTTTAAAAATCAAACCCTGTTCATCTTTTAGATGTCATATTACTTTTATTTAATTGAAATATTCCACATTCAGCGAATTAAGGCTGTATGTTTCTACTCAGTGGTTGTTAAGTCTGACCTCTGCCAGCAGAGAACACAAACTGTCCTGTATGGATGGTTGGACTCAATGATCCAGTAGGTCTCTTCAAACCTGTTTATTCTATGATTCCATAATCTGGTGAGATTTTGTGACTGTAATCATAATCAAATTCTCAGAAACTATAAATTGTGTTTATACATAAGCATTGAACACTCTTTTACAACATTGTTTTCCAGACTATCAAATTGTCTGGGGACAGTTTACTTTCTCTATTTGACTATTTTGGCTTTCAGAAAAGAAATTATTTTAGGTAGCGTAACAATATACTTTAAAAAATAATTTTTTCTAGGTGGATATATTTAATACCTGCATATTTTTTTAAAAAGTGGTCGAAACAAAGTGGCAATAAATGGATCTTTTACTCTACAGAATCCCTGACCAATAAGGATAAAAGGGGTGGAATGGGTAGACTTTGAAATTTGCTTTTACAAGAGTAAATCCTCAGGCAAAATAAACAATATTATTTCAGATTAAAAAAATACACACGGAGATGATAAGTAGAAATCTGATGTCTGTAGAAGGCTGCGCTTCAGCAAGCTAGGGTTATGTTGGTATGTTTGCTTATTTTTTAAGTTTTCCAGAACCAAAATGCATGTTTAAATGATTGCATTTGACAAAGGAAAGACAAGGAAAAATGGTGCAGCATCTTTAATTTATTAGTTTACATGAGATGCAGGCTATAGCCTGTGGGTACCACATTGTGATTTTTCTACTCAAGTACATTCTCATGTTTTACTGATGAGCTATTTGCCAGACCCTTGTGTTCTGTAGAGTAAGAGTTTCATGGAACATCTGCTTCAATTGCACTATTTCTTGTTTTGTTTTGTCACTAAACTCATTTGTGCTACAGAAACTCTGACTATAAAAGAAGCTGCCTTAATCCAATAGCATATCAAGATGATAGATTCTCCAATGCTTGTGATACAGCTATTTATGTCTAATGCTTTCCATTGCATCAAAAAGTGGTATGACAATTGACACAATATTCTGTCATACTTCATAGGATACGTAGTTTTCTGACCTACTGATGTGTTTTTTAACTAGAAAAGCTACATATGCACATATGCATGTGTATCTGAGTGCAACTGTAGAGAGATAGCTGTACAGGGAGGTGCATGTGCATACCTGTATCTGCAACTGTATTGACAAGACATTGATGAATACACACATAGAATTAAAAGAAAAGTAGCATTTTCCCCATTGACAAAGTCATGTGTCACAGAAGGAACCAACAGAGAAAGTAAGTCAATAAGGTGAGAATAGTTTTGACTTGGTTCCAACAGCATGCTTTCACGTTTACACAGTAAATGGCACTGGATATCTAGCATGTATTAAAAATGGAAGGACAAAATGGTTTACAAGGACATTATATGGAAAGTTAAAACAATGTCCTTCTTTGTTAGTTTACAAAATATTTTTTCTTGTCCCATTTGATAGTCTTGGCTATTCAGAGCCTTTGAAAGGAGTTTCAGAATTTAAAGTTGCAGTTTCACTTTAAACTGCCATATAGTGGTTTAACTTGGTTAAAAATATTGCTGATAAACATAAAAATATAGTGGTAAATAGCTTTTTAAACCTGAAATTATGTCTTCAGGACATGACCTTTGCAATATTCTGTAATAGTTTGACAGAATAAATGCAAGAAGTAAAAAAAGAGAGGGGTTTTATAAAAAAGGAAATGTGGGATAAACATCCTTCCCACAAATCTTTCTTATATTCTTTTTCTTATTTGTTTTTTGTCTGAATAAATGCTAAAGACTATGGTATTGTGACTGACTCTTTTTAAGGCTCTAAGGCTCTAATCTGTTTTTTTCTTTTTTTTTTTTTTTTTTTTTTTTTTTTTTTTTTTCTTTTTTTTTTTNCTGATATTCACCCTGAAAAAAATGCTGTTGGGAACAAAGAAACTATGAACAGAGACAGAAGCTGTCTTTAGTTTTACTATTGTTATTACTGACAGGATGTGTAGCTTAATTTTACTTTTTTTTTTTTTTTAAGAAATAGGGTTTATCATTGTATGTGAATTGCCATTGACAAGGCTGGTAATTAGCCTCATATTATTTTCAGCATAGTTCATATCCACACATCACAGGACAGAAAATGGGAGCCTTAGACAATCAGAATCCTTGTAGAAGATCATTAGGAATCCCACTGTGACATGCCACGTGCAACCTCGTTGATTCAAATTAGTCATCCACATTGTTCTATATCTCAGACTGCAGGAGGTTTCAACTTATTTTACAAAACCACAATTGTTATACATTTATGGTCAGAGTAACAAGTAATGTTCTGCACTCTCAGAAGACACCAAAGACATTTTAATATGTACTCATTATACAGCTCTGCCTGCAATGTTATTTAGAGTTTCATCAGTGTCTGGGTAACAAAGCTCTATTTTCTCAGCTTTTTACAACTGAGCTGTAAACATGAACTCTCAGTTAAACATAGCACTGTATAGAAAGTATTATCTAGTACTCAGGGGGTTGATTTTCCTTTTCTTTAAAAAAAAAACTATAAAGAGTTCTTTGATGATACACACCTTTGAAATGAATGTATCCTATTGCTGATTTTTGAGTGTGTAGATGTAATACAGGTTCCAACCCTGCTAAACCCACCGTGGCTTGACTGATAAATTATAAGAGCAAAAATGCTCTTTGCTACAGTCCCAAATTACTGTGAGGTATATGTACCTTTAAAATAAAGCTTACAGTGTAGTTATAAAATTGTCCTTTATGATAGCTCTTTGATCACATTCAAGTATTTATGCAAAAACTTTACTGGTATTGCTGGTGGCAATATGTTTATTTTTAACAAATGTACCTCCCTCACATCTCAAGAATTTATGTTCTTTATTTCTTACTAGTATTTACTGATGCAAATCCATCTATTTCAGTAGATGACTTACACTAGCAGAGTATTTAGTCCCACTCAGTATCAGGTCACCAAACTCAATAATCTCACAAATACTTGGGACCATGCTATGTATACTGCACGTGTAAATAATCCAAATTTTAACTTGTTCTCGGTAGAGGCAGGGGCTTTCCAAAAGATTCTAACGTGAGAAGGGTATATTTGATATTTCTTTTCTAGAAAGTTCTTGGAATTTTAATGTACTTAAAGTAGACTTTTTTTTTATGTTACATGTTTTTGGACACATATCCACATACACTGAAGAATTATACATTTGAATTCTCATTCCTTTGTGCACAGAATCAGAAATTTGATATATAACTTCAAGAGTATACTACACAGCATCAGAAATTCAAGTGCATTGAACAGCTAAGGGGACCAGTAATAGGATATGAAACCTAGGTTGTTGGTTCAAATCTAATCCAAGTTGGAAGTAACAGCAATTATTGCCATCTAATGTCTTTTCACTGATCTGTATGAAATGAGTTTGTGGCCTCAGTGTAGTTTCTAACAGACAGGTGTCTAGATCACAGCTGACACTATTGTTGGCAGACTCAGTGTAGTGACCAAAGCCTGAATGGCTTTGCAGGTTATGCTGCTCTTTGGTGTCAGGGCAAAACTCAAGGATTTCAGCAGGAGAATATATGAGCCACTGAGTTTTTAGAAAATGTTATATGAACGAAAAGTGTTTCAGTCTTCAGTCTCTTCCCCAGGAATCCTCTTAAGATCCAATAACTTTCTTTCAGTTAAACAATAAAGATGAAATCACTCTCATAACATCCGTATTAAAAACTAGCATCCAAAACACAAGAAGACAGACCTAAAAGGAAAATGACAATAGTTTCAATTCACTAGCTGAAAATCATGTGCTTTAAATTTATTCAAATGCCTAACAACAGAAAAATTCCCTTTAATGGCTTACAAATCTCTTCTGCACACCATGCCATTATATGCATATACAACATGACATGTTTCACAAATGACTGATGGTAGTAGCATTGTGGATATAATTTGTTTCCTTCTACTTGCAAGAGAACTGGGAGAAATCTTTACTGGCTGGGTATAATGCTCAAGTGACCCCCTTGATGTGATCACTTATGCCACTTGCGTTAAAAAGCTCTCTCCTCTGTTTGGGTATGCTAGATCAGAAAGTATGTGTAGAAAAACTCAGTGGTGGCTGTTTGGTAGACATGGCTTTGGTGTTATATATCCTCAAGGATCTTCAGAAGTCTCTCTACAACTCCTGTTACTACAGTGAGCTGCTAAATAATGTGTAGAGATGCATCTTTGGTAAAATCTCCAATTTAAATTCACATGCAAAATCCAATGGAAAATCACTATGGTCTAAGCAGAAAAAACCACCATAGAGACATGTAGAAAACATCTATTTTTTGAGTTTGATCCAGTCAGAAAAAGAAGAATTCTGAAAAATTACACTATTTATGGGCCTTCCCAAGGTTAACCATGCTATAAAGAAACAAGGACTTGTATATAATAAACAAAAATGTATGTGCTTAAAGCAAATAACTGGCAATTATGTACAGTTTTGATTATGGGAACTACATTTCCACAAAGGAGAATAATTACAAGGAAAGTAATTTTGTTGGGTTTGTTTGGTTATTGTTTTTTTTATGTGTTTTTTTTTTGTTTATTGTTTTTTTTGGTTTTTTTAATGCTAACCTTCTACAATTTTACCTGAGTTTCAATTTAGTAGAGATCCGGGAAATTTGTATCAATGTTGATACATATATAAATGTTTGTATAGTAAGTATCTGGCAGGCAATAACACTTCTACTGAGGATTATTTGGATCTGGATTCCACATGATACTAATTACTAGGTTGTAAAGCCACTGGAGAAGAAAGAAGTCCAAACAGAAGAGCTAACATATCTTTTCTTCCTACAGGTGATAGATGTTATTTGCCCTATTATTACTTATAATATTTATGGATCACTCTAAGAGTGACATATGTGAATTTAATATATTCATGTAAGATATTATATACATGGGAGAAAGACAGAAAACATTTGGGTCTAATTCTTACATATTTTTATCATGAAAATTGAATCTCAGGAGGTTTGAAAAGTAAAATGAAAATAAAGGAAATAAGGAAGGGAAAGAACCCAAAAGCAATAATAGAAAAGAGGAAGAGTGATATTGTTAATAAATGGAGGATTAGGAGACTCAAACAAAAGAAGACTTTAATATATGATAGAGAAGAAAGAAATGGAAGGACTTTTAAATTAAATAGACAGTTCATAAATTAGAAAATCTGTCAAATAGTATTAAAAATCACACTTAGCATTTCACTAGGTAATATATTATTAATTTATGTTATGATATATGATTCACTGTAGTGCTAATAATTTATATTTTGTGTAGAATTCTGAGTCTAGACTTCCAGCTTTAGTAAGCTTCAGAGTTTTGTCTGGCTTTCCTGCCTCTATGTTTCATGTAGTGATCAGAAATTTGTAAAAGAAGCATGAACCCAGTGTGAAAGAATTAGAGCAAATGGGCAGGAGATTTCCTTGTTTAACACAGCATTTGAGGTCATAGCTATATTGCTGGACTCACAAAATTATTATTGAGAAGTTATTTGTAGGGAGAGGAAAGCCCTGCAAGTTCTCAGTACTAATGCACTCTGAACATTTCTACAGCTCTGAGCAGGGTTTTAGCCACCAGGCTGTGGCTGACATACGACAACTCAGCTAAATTCCCACATACCACTTTGAAAAGGTGGAGGTAGAGGCATGAGGGTCTTTTATTAGTTTGTTTAAGAAAAACACAAACCCCAAAGAGCCTGAAAGTGTCCTGTGCTGCAAGGTCAGCTTAATCTTTTTCACTTCCTAAGCCACTTGTCCTACTTCTCCTGAAGTCTCCTTAGAATCATAGAATAACCAGGTTGGAAGAGACCCACCAGATTATTGAGTCCAACCATTCCTATCAAACACTAAACCATGACCCTCAGCACCTTGTCCACTTGTGCCTTAAACACCTCCAGGGAAGGTGAATCAACCACCTCCCTGGGCAGCCTGTTCCAGTGCCCAATGACCGCTTCTGTGAAAATTTTTTTCCTAATGTCCAGCCTAAATCTCCCCTGATGGAGCTTGAGGCCATTCCCTCTTGTCCTGTCCCCTGTCACTTGGGAGAAGAGGCCA
>WAAB01013917.1:64732-83811 GCA_013389865.1 Piaya cayana
TCCCTTTGCAGAGCCTCCCTACCTTCCAGCAGATCCACACTTCCACCCAGCTTAGTGTCATCTGCAAACTTGCTAAGGGTGCACTTGATGCCTTTATCCAGGTCATTGATAAAGACATTGAACAGGGCTGGACCCAGCACTGAGCCCTGGGGAACCCCACTTGTGACTGGCCTCCAGCTGGATTTAACACCATTTACCACCACTCTCTGGGCCCGGCCATCCAGTCAGTTAAGGAAGAATTTCTTCACAGTGAGGGTGGTGAGGCACTGGCACAGATTTCCCAGGGAAGTTGTGGCTGCCCCATCCCTGGAGGTGTTCAAGGCCAGGTTAGATGAGGCTTTGAGCAGCCTGGTCTGGTGGGAGGTGTCCCTGCCCATGACAGTAGGGTTGGAACTGTGTGATCTTTAAGGTCCCTTCCAACACAAACTGTTCTATGATTCTTCACCAAAAATGTGGCTTTGATTATTCTTCAAAACTCCCCTTTCCTTTTCTGCTTTACCTGCTCCCCTCAACACCTCAGTTGTAATGGCCATTTGTGTCAGAGCACACAGACCTTTAGTTCGGTGCAGTGCATGCTTGCACTGCTAAAAAGAAATTGTGTTTACAGCTAGAAACCAGAAAAAATAATCCCCACACTGAAATTGCTGTTAGAGCAGTTGGAATTCTTGTAATCAGAAGCAACATAGTGCGTAAGTGGGTAGTGTGTTTTAAGGGCAGAGAAGAGACTTTCCAGAAAAATGGGTAATTAAATGGAAATGTGTGGCTGTGGGTGTGTTTATACTGTGTAATGTGATTGAGGAGAGAGACTGATTAGAGGCATACAGTGAGGAATCTCATAATCATAGCAGGATGAGGGAACCCTGTTTATCCCCACCACAGCCCAACCTCAGGATAGCAACCGAGAGTTCCGCAGCTGCTAGGGAGGAACCCAGCCAAGACAGAAACCCTTGAGCTGTCAATAAATCCAGACATCACTGCTGCTGCTATTGGAAAGTGATACACCAGAGGCTGTCATCTGAGTACTGCAACTGCCAAACTTGACTGCCTTTGGCCACAGCTATTGAGTTTGTTGCTGCAAGACTATTGAGTAGGAAGAAGGGTAAAAACTGCCTGCACAGTGGGGAGAGAGCTACCAAGTTAATGCTCAACTAGTATCCCGGAAGTTCTCAATTTGCATTGTAATTGTTTTGCTCAGTGGGAAAATAGATGCACCAATAAAAGTTTAATTTATAACTGTAACTTTAAGTGAATGCATGCAGTATGGAAGTTGTGTATTTGTAGATTTATGATGAGTGACAACTGTATGCCTATGTTATAGAGAACTCAACACATGGAAAATAAAATATCATCCCAATAAAATTCTTTCATCTGCTTTAAGTAGTTAATCAAACTCCAGAACCACAGCTCGTACTTTTGCTGGGTATCATTTAAATGCGAAATAAGAGAATGACAAAGAAAAGGAACGACATGTTGGCTGGGCAAAGCACTAACCAGTGTCTGGTTCACGGTGATTTTTTGTTTTGTTTTGTTTGTAGTTTCTTTTGTTTTGCAGATTTACCAAGATAAGGTATTATTTGAAAGCCAAAATAAGAGCATTTTGAAATATTGCTGCATTTTTTTGGTAATGATACTAGACATTTACTTTCACTTTGAGGCAGTTTATGTGCATATCTTCTAACATCAACATTTTCCTTTATCTTAAATAGTTTATTTCACTCCTTGACATTTATCCTCTTGATCTATTTATGACACTGATGCTCGCTCCCTATGGTCCCTTGTAGCTGTTTCCCGTTACTCCTTTCCACTAGTAGCTTTCATTTGAGTTCTTCCTAATAAACCATACTCCTCAAAGCCCAATCTGCTGTACAGAAATTTTGCTTGTATAGATATTTCAGTTAATACTCTTGAAAAAGCCTTGTACCCCCAAGTGAGCATGGCTTATAAAATAGAATCCCTATTCCCCTAATCAGTCCAGGTCCTGCTATGTGTAGCTGCTACAATTGAAATTAATCTTTTTGTGACATGGGTTAATAGAACCATGCACAGTATTTCACATAGGAGTGATGGAAATGAGGAGATACAGTTACTTAAACAATTGTAAGAATATTTCCTTGTTTTGATTAGAAACATACCCTAGCATCTTAAGCATCTACTTCTACTCACTTTCACAGACACGATCTGGTCTTTGCATGGCATTTCTAGGTGTTTTCTTCATGGCTGCATCATTCCATGGCTTATGGACCAGTGGACCTTATGATAAATTAATATTGTAAGAGTTGCCCTAGACAGGGCACAATGGTGCAAAACTCAAGAAAAATATATAAGAAAAATAACCATCTAAGACCTTCAAATCTATTTTCTATCCTGAATTCCACTGCTGGGTCATAGCAGAAACTCCTCCCAAATCCTCTTCTTAAAAGGCAGATGTCCGAGGTGCTGCCAGTAAGAAATTTGTAGTTTATATGCCACACCTCCTGGCTAGCCTACCAGTATCAGTTCCCTGGTTTGGGTCTTCTCATGGCCAGCTATTCTGGACTTCTGGCCTTTAAATATCTCCCAGATGCCCTTAGAAGATACAAAGCAGCTCAGTAAGGAGAATACTGGCCTTTAGTAATAGAGATAACATTACTGAATTGTTGTCCAGAATTGGCCTATATTTTTCAGTTCCAGATATGAACAATTGCTATAGCATTCACTTTTCAAACAGTGAAAAATAAACAATAATGAAAAATCACTACAGAGTATGATCACATTGCAAAACGTGCTTAATTTCTAAACTCACTCACTATTCCAGCTGCAAAATGACATCAAAAGAACAATAATAGCAGTTTAAAGAATAGTACAGAGATGTTCTATGTAACCATGAGCAGCCAATGTAATTTTTATGTGTATGAAAGTTTTGCATTCTTATACTACATACATTTCTTTCTGTATATAGATACAGAGATCTTTTATGAAGATATAAATATCTTCTTTTACATATCGCAACTGAAAATCACTGTGAGGAGAACTTTGCAGTGGAAATAAACTGTAACTTCAGGAAGTGTACCAGTTTGAAAACTCTTGGTGAAAAAGTAGGTTGTGAAAGTTGAAGACTATTAGCAAAAGAGGCAATATGGAGGGAGAAGAAATCCCAAGGGATTTTGAGAAAAATTGAAATGCGCATTTTTCTGTGGTATTCCCTTGATGCTGAAATTACTTAACTCAGGCTAGATGTTCTCATTCAGTTTTGGGGTATAAATATCCATCTTGAAGGACCAACTTCTCCTTCACTTCTTATTAGGTTTATAAGTTTATTAGCTTATTAGTTTATAAGGAAGAAGTACAGAACATGCATAACAATGAGTTAATAGATCTGTAGTGAGAAAACTGGGAGAGTCGTAAAAGAAGCAGTCCTCAAGATCCTGAAGCTAAATATGTTATGGTATAACAGGAGACAATCTGATGATCATAAATTTTGATTGTTTGGGCTGAGCTAAAAATCCAGAATCCTTAGGGGAAAGGGAAGAATGGATGTGGTCAGCAGATATACATCACTTAAAACTATATAAGGAGATAAGTAATATTGCCAAAACAGACAAAGACACTTTGATGAAAACTGAAGAGGTTAAATTCATGCATGCCTATCTTTAACTTGTGACTGGGCATTCACAGGAAGAGGGAAAAAATGAGAAAAAAATGCAAAGGAAAAACTTATTTGAGCTAATATAATGTTAGGTTTCATACTGAGATATAATGAAAACATATCTAGATGTATGCTTTAGAACAGGTGTACTGGCCTCTAGTAAAATGAAATAATACATATTCATGCAGAAAAGTAAAAAAAAATTAACCTCTTTTAAAATATACTGAAGGTCTTTAAAAAATTTTTTTTAAAATGCCAGTTTATACTTGCAATATGTAGGGAAGTGTGCATAATACCTAAGACCAATTTTAAATTTCTGGAGAGTTTTTCCCTTTTACTTTGAATGGGGAAGAGGAAATCTATATAACTGAGATTTCTTAGTTTCGGAAATCCTGATGACTACGTGTTGGAATTTTGAGTATCCTCAGTGCTGTTTCAGTTGTGAGCTTGAATGCTTTGAAATATTAGAGTGGAGTGTATCTTTTTGTGCTTATGTTGGAAATCTGAAACCCTCATTATTTCTGCATTTGTTAAAATACAGCTCTCTGTTCAACATACAGACAAAGCAAAAGGCTTTGATAAAACCTGATCTACATTCAGAGATCTGCTATGATCTCAGGTTTTCTAAAGTGACACATTGCAAAAGGCACAGTACTAGTAGAAAGTACTAAAAGAGGCTACTTTTAACAGCTTCTCTTTACTTTTTTTTGCCAGCAGTGTTTTCATTTACATACCTGAATCATGTCATTATTGTTGCCTTTGCTCTGTCTCTTTCTGGCACTTCAATAGCTTATCACCTTTTCTTTTTTTTCTTTTTTTTTTTTTTTTAATAAACATTGTGCTCTGTACCTCTCCTGTGTTGATTTCCTGAATTAATATTCATTATTCTTCTTTTCAAGACACAAGATCCTCTGTTGATGTTTGCTTTACAATACTTCTATCAGACATACTTCTACAAAACAAAAGGTCCTTTTCCTTTCAGATACTTAGGTAGGAAAGCAGACAGTTATCTACCACATGCCATGTAATATGATCCTGTTTTTATTATCTAGATACAGTATTCTTGCTTTCCTAAGTTTTACTATCTATATTTTTAAAGAGAAACAGCATAATCACTATCTAAAGCAATCCACAAAGCAAGCTCACTGGTCCAAAACACATGTAAATGTTATTTGTAATATGTTTTTCTGCATTGCTGTTTATTATTTTTGTTCAATTTCTCTGTTTAGAATGAAAAATTGCCACTAACAGAGTGCTCAAATTTAAGTACATTAAGAAGTGGAAATTTCTTTTTTTAAAGTGTTCTCATCTGTACAATTCCAGTAGAAATGAAACACAAAAATGAAGATCCTTTCGAAGATATAACCAGAAGAGATGACTGTTTTCTTTTTCTCTATCCCTTTCTCAAAAAGAAAAATAAAAAAACCCGTACAGTATATATTTCATTCTCAGAATGCTCTATTTCACCCCTGTTTTTCTACATTATGTCTCTCCTTGTTTTCTGTTACTTCCTACAAAGGACTTTGTTGGCCTTTTCTAAAATGGTAATAGCAATAATTAAACAATAATCCCCGTGCATCTGTATTTCACAAATACTCTTCCACCTCAATCAGAAGAGTCTTTTGTCTCACTGATAATTAGCCACTGCATCTATCACAGTTCTTTTTTTCTTTCTTTCCTTTTTTTCTGGTCAGCTGGTCCATCTGTCAATCAGAGGACTAATATGACTGTTTACTGCAGCAGCCATCTTCTATTTTTATGCACAAGACTACCACATTCAGCTCCTTTGAAAGGCTTTTACTTGTTTCAAATTAAGTTGTGCATAAAACTCAATTTCCACCTAAAATTATTTAATGGTTGTTTTTTTTTTCATTTCCCTTATTTAGCATTTAGTTGTCCACTTATATGTAGACTGTGAACTTTTAGTGCCCCTTTATGAACTCAGTGAACAGCAACATTTACAGACAGGATGGAGCTTCCTGCTGCATGACTGTAAAGGAAAGGAGACCTTTATATGCTGGTTATGTAGCAGAGATAAAAACAAAATGGGTTGCTTCTTTTTATATTCCCTGCCCTGACTGCCAGCTCCATCACTTACCCTACATATACCTCTCCTTGTCATTAGGCCCCTGCATCTTAGCAATATATGGCCCCTTACTAGGGCTTTATCTAACTGCTGCCTATATGCAATCAGGCTGTCAGTCATTTAAGAGAGAAAGTGATTGAGCTCTGTCTTGCATGCATATATTTGCAACATTTAGACTCTCTGCATAGATACCATGAGAAGATATGTTTCAATGCAGGCTTGCAATATACTCAGAGTAATGCCTGTCTAGATCAGCACTGTTCCAAATAAAACAGAAGATGTGCTTTTGTATTTGTGTCCATCGGGAATAATCCTACCTTCCTCTTTATCTGTGGTACTGACTCTACAACTGTCTTAGTTACAAAAAGGGTAATTTCTATTTTCCTTTTAAAACTAATTTTTCCTGCAATGGAGTTGGTTCCCTGGCATTCTAACATCCCCATCCACTCTGAATCAGGTGAGGATTGTGCCAACAATATTTGCATCCCACCTTCATTATCTGTAGTGCTGAAGTACAGACACCCTGCACTGAAGTAATGCCTGTTGGACGCTTGCATTTGCAATACAAGACCACCATTGTCACAAGCAAGAGAAGCATGACTGACTCCCAGGCCACAATTTCCAAATGACCAGTGACCGATAGTGTTATGGCAAGACGCAGTTGATGAAAAATACTTGACAGACGGTATTTCTAACACCTAATATTAGGAATGTGTTTTTTATGCTTTAGGTGCCCATTACAGTCAATGGAGAGAGGTAGGATTTAAGACCTGTAGCTAGAAGCCTGCTAAGGTGAATATACAGGTAAGTACATATATAGAGGTGTGTAACGTTTAGTAACTTTTCAGTCACATGCTGTGTTCTCTTCTCTGGGAGAAATTCTTTACACAGTAGCTGTCTTAGGTCATACTGCCAACCTAAATTTTGTTGCTGAGTTCCTGTTGCGAACTCTTCCCAATCCACCTTAAATGAGGCAAGGGGCAGGTATGTAATCTAAACAGGCAAAAGGATGAAAAGGGTCACTGTGGGAAGTCCTAATTTTCATCTTCCCTACACCTGACCTCATTCTGCCCAAAGAACCCCAGTGAAAGACTCACATTTCAAGGTTGCTGCTTGGCTTTCTCAGCCCTGGGCCTTCATCAAAATTCCTTCAGTTGCCTCCAAGGGAGATTTAGGCATATGTTCAAGAGGTGAGTGAGAATTTCAGACTTTATAATCTGTACTTCAGGTAACCTGCACCTGTTTAAAATTGTTTTAAATTAAATCCTTAGATAACCTGCAGCTTTCTGGAACCCCCTACAACACAAGGGGCAGTGGCATCAGGGATTTTGGGGTAATTTTTTCCTTATGTTATCCACACTTGTGTGTTAACTTGCACTGCTGCTTAATAATGGTATTATTTGTTAAGACATCATTAATAGATTAGCACATATGAAAAACTTGCCTCTCAGGCACCTGGATGTAGACCTGACTCTCTCCATTGTTTCTACAGAGATTGCTGGACAGTACTTGATAATGAGCACTTGGAATTTCTCATCCCTTTGGTGTTGTAATACAGCAATTGCTGCCTAAACCAGTGCCCATTGTTTCTTACTGACTTTGGTGGATATTGAATCAAGCAGTGGGTATTGAACCAAGCCATTTATGGAACAGTTCCATTTTGCTATCCAGCCAAGTGGATAAAGCTTCTCATTCTTTCTGTTAGTCCTTAGCATTATGGGCGAGGTGATTAAAAAAGATACAGTTTTCCAGGGACCATACTTTTGGAAATTGTACCTTTATATGTCATTCCAAACCATCAAGTGAATACAGCAGCCCTGGACATCTAAATCTGCCAGTCAGTCAAGATTCTGGATTTTCATTCCATGTACCAAACTGAAATCTCCAGTTTTTCATGAGAATACATGAGTTAGCTAATAAACTAACCAAATATCTTTCACTTAACAACAAGTGAAACATCCATTTTTGATCCACTGCATTCCAGCATTTGGTTCCTCAGTCATTTCATATAGACTTCTGGTAACAATTAATACTACCATAAAAAGAAAATAACAGGGAGAAACATGCACACAAATTGAAAGCAGATATCTGGATGCTGTTGTCCCACAAACTTAGATCAACCGCATGTCTGCCTGGAAACTTGTAACTAGCATTCATGAGTGATGTTATAATATAAAGTGTGGTGGAGAAATGACAGTGGAGCCTGTTTGTACTTTCTGGAATTAATATATATGTGCAGATAATTAAAAGAACAATAAAAACACGTAAGATGAACATACACAAGGGGAAGGTTTAAACATCATCCAAACATGTCATATGGTATGGGCCTTAGGGAAATAAAAGCTTACAGGATACTGGCAGACAGTCCTGCGGCTGGTACCAGAATTTAGCAGTTTCACTGCTTGAAAATAAATCCTTTTAGTTAATCTGTCTCTGTGGGTGGAATTACACACACCACTCTTGTTATTGTTAGACAGAAATGCAGGATGAATTCCCATTAACTTTGTTGAAAATGTAACTTACAATCTTCCCTACATAAACCTTTATTTATTAGAAATGTTTTTTAACATGTCATGGTGAAATCTTATCATGGTAACATCAGATGTGGCTTGTATTAGGGGGTACACATTTCACCCTTGATTTGTACCTGCAACTCTTACTAGTATGACAGGGCATTTACCATGCATATCAAGAAGGGAATATGTGATATTGTGAATTATTTCACCCATTGTGTATGAGAGAGTAAAATTTTAGCATCCACATTTTAACACCTGGCACATTGAAGAGCTTGCTGCAGACAGCCAAGGTTATTCAATGGGAATGTGACTGCACTGTAAGCCTTCCCTTTACCATCTGGTTCATTCTGGAATATGGAATATATATCACAATTACATGAATAAATGAAAAGATATGCAAGTTAACTGAAATGTATGTGTTTCTCTGCTTTTCTGCACAATGAAACAGCCATCTGGGAATCAGTAGGTCTCACATTTCAAGAACAAATCAAAGCAAGCAGCAATTCACTCCATGATGTGTGCTTCATAGAAAACTGGACTTCATTATCACAGACTTAATCACTTTGGAGTCTTTTTTTCAGGCACCCCCCACCCCCCACCCCCCCCGGCCTTTTCTCTATGGACACAAAACAAACCTGTCTGGAAATACATGGAGACTACCTTTATTAAAATTTCATTTGGAACACAGTGTTGTTAAAAAAATAAGAAAAAAGGAAAATGGGAGTACATTTGTTTGCACTCTCACCTTTCAGATCTCAACTCAGAGGTGGGTCTGTAGAGAGAGGAAAAAGAATTGCAAGATGCATATATTCTTTTTTTCCTTCCCCTTCTTCACCTCTGTTTATTTTATAAGCATATTTTTCTTTTCCATATCCATGCAGGACTATTGACTAACGGAATGGGTGACACAGATCCAAAGCATATGCTGTTGTCCGGCAAAGCTTAATGGAAAGTGGATTGAACGGGAGGGTGGGAGGACAGAGGGGGGGCATGTGAAGGGCGAGAGAATCTGTCAAGAAAACAGCATCAAAGCTTCCACCATCTTGTGGCAAATGTAACATTTGAAGGCAGAACTTCCCTCCCTGCCCCTACCCCTCCCGGTTTTCCTTTCTGTTCTGTGGAAAGTGGGTGCAAATCCTTGCAATAGAAGACAGTGGAGATTTGCTGTGGGAAATCTCTTCTGGGGCTGATCTGGAAGGAGGGGATGCTAGGATACACTGGAATGAAAAGGCAGACTTTCTGCAGTTACACTGAGTGTGACTCTGGGTACGCATGCTAACAGCAATTGCATACAAAGGCAGAGAATATATCTTACAAAGTCATGATAGTGCTTTGGGAAAAGCAGTTTTAAAACAATGGATTAATGTAATTTCATTTTATATATGACATTTTGCAGCCTTTCTAGAAAGAAAAGCTGTCTCTGTTAAACAAAACACAAAATATATAATTTCTGGAAGATGTTCAAGCACATTTACTCCTTGTCCAAACTTCATTAATCTCCTTGAACACAAGAGTTGACTAACTCTGTGGGCTTTTAGCCATGCTCTTAAAAAGAAAAGTTAAGAGCAAATATTGATGACTGTTGCAAGGATCCTTCCTATGCTTATTTCTCTAATAAAACAAAAACAAAAACAAGCCTCAAAAAGTTTTTAATATGATGTCGTCTTAAAGAAGACTTTTTTTTAATGCCTGCCAAAAATGAATTAATATGTAAATTCCTTCTGTACAACAAAAAGACTGGTTTTGTAGTGGCCATATGTTGGAAAGTTTTTATGTACAATTGCCGCCCAATGCAGGAATGAAAGAGTAAACTTCTTTCTGGAAAAGAACAAACCTACAAATCTCTATGTGGTACATTGTTTGACCTTCAAATAGTCATGCAGTCATAGCAGGTTGCCATCGATCTGGATCCAAAAAGGCTTCAGTTTTCAGTGCTCTAATTTTTGATATGTTGAACACCATCAAGACCCACAGAAAACAATGATGGTGTGGCTTCTGATGGTTTGAGATCAGACCCTTGATGGGAGCTGAGAATCATCAGCCCTTTGTGATTCTAAACTCTTAGAAAGCAGCAGAGATGGAAAACTAGTTAAAACTAGAGCTCACTTGAACCCCTGTTGTCTGAAGTCTCTTCGTGAGTGTTCGAAGAAAATCTGCTTTGAATATGTTCTCCCTATTTCAGTTGTCTAAAGAAAAGTCAGGGTCAGAGAAAGGGCACAGTAAATTCTGAATATCTGAAGATATGGAGATGCATATCCACTAAATGCTAACATAATTAAGACATGACATCATCCTTCAATCCTTCTGGGTGCTGTATCTTGTATTGTAAATTCTTATCTAGCTTATAATGGTCTGCTGAGGGCTTACTTATTTTTTCTCTCTGCACCTCAGATATGTGTATTAAAAAAATTACAAAAATCAAATTGACTTCATAATTGATTTTTTATGGATGTTATTTGTTCTACCATGAATATTTCATATTTTTTTCTAAAGTATATCATTATACAACTTGCAACTGAGACAGATAGCTAGCAGTGTGTACATGTGAGTCAATGTTATCCTTAAATTTAAATTCTTTGTTAATATTTTGCAATTTTTCATTAAACATTTTATTTTTCTAGCTTTAAAATCAAAGCCAAGTTTACCGTGGTCTTCAGCTAGAACAGCAACAGATACATTATCCCCTTAGCATTTTTCTGTGGCGGACAACTTTTTGATTCATTTTAAAAGTGGCAATGAAAGAAATGGTCCAGAATCGTTAACATTTTTTCACATGTAAAATCCTTAATTCTCATGAATCATTACACTGAGGTTATTGCATAAAGAGGAGTTTAAAGACAGAGCCTACTTTTCTCAGCTATGTGATTTCTGACTTTATCAAGCTTACATGTGGTGCATATTGGGCGATGAAAAAGTGGCAGAGAAGATGAGGATGGTAAAGACCTTTCAGTTTCCCATAGCGTAATATTTATAGGGACAGAGAGGAGAGAAATGATTATGAAAAGACAAATACTACTCCACACCAGCCTCTCCTTGGGGCCTGATTAACCTGAGTCTAGTGGCAATCATGTTGGAAAGCATATTAGAAAGTGCTTATGTATATTTGCAGCACAATGCAGGAATGAACTGCATGAAGAGAGCGTGTCAGAAACTACTTTTGTATAACTTGCAAGTAGATTCTGTGCAATGGGGACACTTGCCTACCGCTGAGGTCTCTGGTTTGAAACAAAGCTTGTGTGTCTGCACTTCCTTGACGACAGGCTGTATCAGGTTAGGAGCTGCGTTTCCCCAGGCATAGTGTACGTCCAATGGCTTTTGCCACCTTACTTTAACCATCTAGAAGTTAAGCTTTTTCTCTCAATTAGCTTTTTGCACCCTGTTGTATAGTCAAAGAAGCACCTCTAGATGGAGTTAATTGCATCCTACAGTAAACAGAGTTTGGAAAGGCCTCTCTTCATTGACAGCAGGGTCTAGACAGCTGATTTGGGACTGAGACAGAATTTAGGTGAGTTTAAGGGCACCTGGAGCCAAGTCCTCAGCATTAGCATTGCCAATAACTAAACACAATCTGTGATCAACTTGCATCACTGCAGACTCCCTTCCGTGAGTTTTCTTACTGCATGGTTTCCTGAGCTATACTGTCACATGCTTAGATAAAGCAGGGCAAGCCCACTTGGTGGGAACAGCATTACCACCCAAGGATTAGCTATGTAACAGCAGATGGCAGAAAGCTGTTAACCTTTTGATTTGGTAGGTATTAAGAAAGAGGGTAACAAGAATTTTCCATCACTAAGGACGAATCAGGCAGCATTAGCAATGGATAATTTGAAGGGTTAAGAAGTCTGCCCTGGAGGAGTTTTTTTAAAAAGTTAATCTTTTATAAAGATTGAAAGTTTCACGGCCACAAAGTTTGCCTCAGAGAGATTTAGTTCTTTAGCCTATGATCTTGCTTCTTGCCAAAGGACATACTAAATGTGCATTTGCATCATGCCTCCATATGTGTTTCACATATTTTACATGTGGTGTCTAAATGGCTCCTGTAACCTTAGTGTGTGGATCACACATTTTCCGCATATGCTTTGTGTGGCTTGCGTCTGTTTGAAACATTGTTTCTGATGGTAGAAAACATTATTGTTTTACAGCAGGCTCTAATAATTTAATTCAAGCAGCAGAACTTGAGAAGAAGCAGTGTGTTTTCAGTTTTGGTTTACATTTTGTGTTGAGTGCTACTCATAATTGCACACCAGACGAGAGATTCATGGCCCAGGCTAGAGTTTTCAATTAGGGAGATCAAGGATTTTTTGTCAACTTGATTATTTTTCCAGTGAATATGCTGACTTGTCAAAGTTGTCATTTTTGCAGGAAGGTAGCTGATCCAACTATTGTTGTGTTCTGGAGGGTTTTCTGGGTAACTGGTTGAATTTCTGCTTAAAGTTAGAAAGCCAACAAGCCACAGACAGGTACTCACATGGGATTTGTGGAACCTGGGCTTAATTTTTTATTCTGTAAGATTTAGAGTACAGTTTGATCACAGCTCTTCTATTAACCCTTGTGAGTGACCTGATGTCTTTGGCTGTGCAGTTAGTTTTTCTCTGCCTCAGTAAATTCTTTCTGCAAAGTGGGAAATGTCCCATAGAAGGAACCTGGAAATGGCAGAGGATTTGACCAAGTCTGTAACTTGCTTGTTTGGACAAAGATTTAGGAGGTTTTTTGCCAAAAACCTTGATGCACTGCATGATTAATTATTAATACAAGCAGACTTTCTTCAGTGGAGGAGATTGAAAGCCATCCTTTGTGCTACTGGATGGACAGAGCTCTCACTAGACCTATCAGGTATGTGCATACAACAGTTTAAACTTAGTGAGACTGAATAAAAATTTGAAACTTGGTTTCTTAAGCAGTATTTCTGAATAGCTGCAAAGTGGCAAAAAGACTGTCTATGAAATAGGACTGTTCTTTCTGAGTGACTGCTTACTACAGTCTTGCTAACATCATTACAGCTGTGCCCAGAGAGCTGTCTCAGTGTAGGAAGAAGTACCTGTTCACCTGAAGAGTTAATGCACTGCTCAGCTTGCTTGTACCAGCCAGTCACAGGTAGTATATCAAGCATCCACATTTGGGCTAGCCCATGGCCAGTTCTTTCATAGATACTGCACATATTAACAGTCTCTCAAGTTCTGAAACTGCTCTCTGGTCAAAACTACAAGGAAAACAGAAAATGTTTCTAGGACCTAAAATACATGTGGGAGGGAAGTATCTTTTTCAGTCAACAAATCCACCCTGAAGCATTCACAAATCCAATCTTCCTCCATTTAATTCCTAGAGTTTCCAGGTACCCAAGGGATGTAACTATGCTATAAGCAGGTATGTCAGGGGAACTCAGATACTGTGGAGATATTTGAATTTGTATATGACTCTATCCTTCATCAACTGAGTGATGCTTATGAGCTACTGTATTTATTACCCTTGCTCTGTCCCTTCTATATCTACATGTGGTTCCTCAAAAAGCTCAAACATTTGTCTCCTTGGTTACTGTAAGTAGCTTGCTTTAAATTGCAGGATATTTTAAACTTCATTTAATGCTCATTATGATCAATAAAACTTTTTCTTAATTTCATATTTAATTGGTAAAAATAACCCTAGTACTTCAACTTCACATGAAAAAAGGCACGCCAGTCTGTATTGCTGCACTACAGTTGCAAACCTACAGGAGGAGAAAGCTTTCCCACCATATTTGCAAAGAAACAGGACAAACTGAAATTATTGCACTTACAAAAAGGGGGCCTGATATAGGTACAGAAATGTTCATACTGGACTTGCATGTAGCATGAAAGAATACATATTTTGAGTCTGAGCAGGAATGGCATACCCCTTTGGACAGAGAACAAGTCACTATTTTCATGTCAGAAGTCGAGCTTTTTATTTACTTACTTCCAGTGTTTTGACATCTGTTTTATTTTGTTTTTCTATGAGGAAAAAAAGGAACACATAAATGTAAAGTGGTGTGATCAAGGTGGCAGAAGGTACGTTTATCCTCAGCAGGACAGAATTCAGTATGTGAGCTCTATTTCTAACTGTGCGTTCTTTGCAAGTCATGCTATGAAAAAATCTCAGTTACTTTAGGTGTTTAGGAGTACTGTATTTTTACTTAATTTTATTTTATAGACTTCTGAGTGAATCTCTTTTATATATGCATTTTATATATTTGCTTTTTCCTTCCAAAACAATCATACCCTTCCCTATGAGGGCAGAGGGTCCTAAATACAATGGTTAAACTCATTGTGGAGGGAAGTGTCATGTTAAAGAAAGTCCATGAAGGAGAATCCATACTGCTCATGGACCCTACTTGATAGAATATTTCTTCACAGCAGATTTATAGGGGTTTCAGGTCTGACAAAGGGACAGGGTCAAGGAAAAAAATGTTAGATATCCCCTCCCTATGAAGGAACTGCTGTTGTACCATGTAAGTCACAGTGACACGTTTGAGTCTGGGGGTAGGGGAGTGCTTTCCAGCTCTTAGTCCATCATGTATCCCCTGCACATCAGCTGTTTACTCAAGCTTTTCACAGGCATGCAGTATTTGGCTCAAAAAGAATGGACTCAAGCAGGAGAGAGGATCCTTGAAAACATAACATTAAGCATAAGAAGCTATGATTCTCCTTTCGTCTCCTTGATGTATACATGCAAAACTCATTAATGCTAACGACAGTCTAGGAATGAGCCATATTATACCACTGCTACTTTATACCACAGGCAAAGCAGGAATGTGGCACCACTCACCCAACAAGTTACCTAACACAGAGTTGGCCTCATGTTGAAAGAGATTTGAAGCTGCAGGCAGTTAAATACACAGCCTGCCCCTGAGGACTGCCACCGTAAATAAGCATGTTAAGACTCTCAGTCTTTAATGAAGAACAGAAGGAATTTTCAATGAGTAATCAGAAACAGCTCTCAAAATCAGGGATAGCTGAGTGGTATGCATATTTTTATTTGGTGCACAGAAAATGTATTGTTTCTGAGCTATTCCTATAACTAGACTCACTGTACTGTTAAAACCTTAGTGGATCCTGCAGTGTTTGTGATTCTCTGAGCACTGAAGGAATTAGAGAAGGCCTTCCAGAGTAGCTAGAGGCACCACAGTGAGAAATGATTACCCACTTTAAAACCAGCCATGAGCAATTAAAAAGAAAAAAAAGAATAAAAGAAAAGGAGAATAGACGCACATAAAAAAGACTGAGTCCAAAGAAAGGAAAAATGATTTAAAATATCTATCTGCTACAATCATTCTAGGCACACTGTGAGACTACTTGTGCTGTAACAGAAGATGGAGAAGTAAAAAACACTTATCTAATCGTCTGCAAATTATAGTAAGAACTACATTAATGAGACCTAAGGATGTATCCCTGTTAATGAGTCATCAGGATTCTCAGGAATAAATGAAATTCCATGCTCGTGCAATAAAATGTCCTTATATCAGACCAGAAAGACAATATAAGTCAGAGAATATGGAAATAAAAAATAAATGTTTTAGTAAAAACTACAATCAGTGATTCTCATGTCCTGAAATGATAAACATCTGTAAAAAATTTAGATAAAATATCGATGGTCCTGCATAATGTGATACCGATACAAACATACATAAACAAACAAGAAGCAGAGGCTTAAAGCTGCAAAATCAAGGAACTGAGAAATATGACTTTGTATTTAAAGAAGTAAATGTGAGGCAACACAGAGAACTGTGGCACATAAATGCAAGTACTTTGAGATCATACATAAACAATTTTCTTAGCATCTCCTCATCCTGTACAATTCTAGTATCAATTCTTCATTCCTATATAATGGTCATTTCTTATTCTGTGAACTCAAGGTTTTGACGAATTCATTTACCATCTACTGACCTCTCTCTCCCACCACCATTTCAACAACTTTGTTGAAATTTTTGGGAAGAATTAAGATTTTGATTTCATGGACAGACTGGAATGAGAAAAACTAAAGTACAGTTACCTAACAGATACATAAAACCAGAAATGTACTTCCTATTTCTAATTAAAAATTCTATATGGATTTGAACAGTTTTCCTGACTCACGTGTATTTACTGAAGGGGTTAGTCACTATTTAGGTTGGTCATTCAAGACAAAATATTATCGACTAATAATACAGATAATAACTTTTCATAAAACCACTTATTTCCTATTGTAAAAAGCTTCATTGTGCAAAAATAGCAGACATTGTATTTTCAAATTCCCAGAGGCACGTAAGACATTTGCATCTGGTTATTGTTTAGATCACTAAAGTACTGGAGTCAAAAAAGAATGGGAGTCAAAGAGGAGAGGAAAATCAATGACTCCTATGCTAAAACTTTCCTTTAATCATTAAACCTATTCAGAAATTGTTTCAGAAAAATCACAGGATTTTATTTTGAACATGTAAACAACTGCTTCAACATTACTGAAATGGTTTGTTTGTGTTATCTCATCTAAAATTAATACTTTAATCTAGGTAGAACTCATAAACAATTTTGCCTGTTATGAAGATGATCTTTTAAGCAAATGTATAATTTGACACAAAATATCTCATCCACCTCGTTTCATTTCAGTTATCCTAAGGAATGTCAATACCATTGACACATATGATAACCAATTTGGTCTTTTATTAGATTTTTATTAGCTATAGGGACAGAATTTATTTCATTACTAAAGAATTTTTGTTCACCACTCTTGAATTTCTTCTTCTTTCACGAATTCTGGCAAAACCAAAGACATGAAAGGCAATGGAAATGTACCTGATCCTAGGAAATCTTAATATGGCCAGGAATGAGCAGTGATGAAGCTTTAGATCTCTTCAGTTCCTTCAGTCAAGGGTAATCTCTCTAAAAATTACACATACATGTAAAAAAGTCATTAAATCACTTCCTTACAGTGATTAACAATGTTATGAAGTGGACTTGTTCTGAAGCATCCACATATGTCTCAACTCCAGCTCAAATGACTTTCTTCTCACTAGCCTCCTTAGACGATATCTTTTTTTCCAGTTGTTTCTGTAGCAGTTTATTCTGCTTCCCATCATCCCATATGTTCGTCAGAGTCCTTTGGCCAAGCCTTTTAAACTTCTTCATCTTTTTAAGAATAATTAATTTCAAGTGAAAGGAAATCAGGGCATAACCGTTACAAAATACATTTAGAGAAAAACTGAGAAAATGGGTCAGTTTAAATACCAAATGTTCTTGGGCATATTACTAATTCGTGCTACTTTTAGAAGGGTCTCTTGACAACATAAATCCTATGTGATGCAGCAGCTGTTATGTTAACTAATATCTTTCCATAAAAGCATACAATATGGTTGTGTAATCCCTAATGTAAATTAATTTGTTCAAGTTAAGTCTGCAAAGACACTTAATTTTTTTCAGCTTTTTAATTGCTCTGTAAGTCTGTGCTTTTTGTACTTGAAAGGATAACATGGCTTCTTTTTTTTGCTAATCTGTTGATTTTGCCCTTATGTTGATGTAGATACCTACCAGTTATAGCTTTACTCTGGTATGCTTCCTGTGGGATATTGCAGGGGCAGAAGTATACACCTGAGATCAGGCTTTACTAGACTTTCACAGATCACATTATTTATTTGGGCATTTTAACTAATTCAGTTCAGTGCTCAAAAACACTGTAAACAAAAGGCAGCAAGCAGTAAAAAGAAAAAACTTAGTAGGTATGTGCTTTTCAGTATTCTTCTCCTAACAGTACTAATATTTTCAATGTCATGAACAATGTTAATCTTTTGCCTTATTGTTACCTCCAGACTTCAATTTACATGAAAGCAACAAGCCCTTTTAGAAGTGAAATACACTGAGCAGTTACTCAGAGTTAGAGATGTGACTGAAGTGGTTGTGCGAGCGTAGCATTGTCTCCCAAAGTGCAAGCAAGGCAATTAATTCTGTGAAAGGTTTGAATAGCAAACATTTGACAAAGGGTTATTTTTCTAGGTTTTATTTGTCTTCATACAAAACCTGTGATTTAAAAAAAAAAAATCCAACAAAATATGCCAATCCCTGGACTTTGTAGATTGGTGACAAAATAGAATATGTAGTTTACAAAGTTTATGAGATCATGAATTTGTAGGTCATGAGTCTGAGGACTGTCTTCCATGACCAGAGAAGTCAGTGTCACACTGCTTAGAGAAAGTGTCACTCAATGTGAGTCTTTCACCGCTACTGGACCGCTAAAGATGCCTGATCTGGTTTCTGGGCCCAGTGCAGAAGATTTAGCCTAAGAGACTGTTACACAGGCTACAGATGTTCTAGACTTGTTTCAGTGAGGAAAGCTTTCATCCTGATATACTTCAATGGCTTGGACTATGTGAAGTTCTCCACCAACCTCTCCTTCTACTTGAAATTTTAGAATGAGTGAAGGAAATTTGTGCTTTTAGAATGAGAATAGCAAGAGCTGGATGTGGGAAGTTCCATTAAACAAAGCATATATGTAAGAGTAAATCATATTCAGGCCTTAGGAGCAGTAATGGAATCAAAGCTTTTTGTATGTTCATCCATGTTCACAATAGGAAGCTGTGTGATATCTTACATAGAGTTTCCAATTTGTAGCTATTAAGGAAATTGATTTCAAGTTTTGTAGAAACATTTGCAGTAATGTGTTAGGTAAGACTAATACTTCATCTAGTGTAACTGAAAAAAGTTCCAGGTAGCTTTGAGGAAAGTAGAAGGAACTTGTCTAAGTTACAAAGTCTAAAACACAGACCTTATTTTGAAATAATTATTTGCAATTTTGTATCTCTTTCAGGTTATTTTTTTTTTAAATCATATTCATTGTTATAACTATGTGTATTTTTATTTTTCTTAGTAAA
>WAAB01013917.1:84185-122280 GCA_013389865.1 Piaya cayana
AAAATGCATAAATAACACAAAGCTGAAAGTATTTATGATTTCCTAATTTAACTCTTATCTTGTTTAGTTGTTCTTTGAAAACAGAATTTTATGTTGAGTGTTTTCAATGTAATTTTATCACAATGAAATGTTGTACCTTTGTCAGCCCTGCTGTGAACTGCATTCACTGACGTCAATGGAAGGAGAGTTCTCGTTTATTCTCTGTGGCTCTCTACAGAGAAATAAACCACCATTTATCTATTATAAACAGCTTAACAACATCTTTCATTTAATCTAAAACTTTTCCGTCATAAAGCCATCTTTCAGCTTTGATTTAAACTTTCTGCAGTATCCAATGGTACAACTGGCAAAATTCCAGGAAAATGAAGATTAGGATGAAATTTCTTTGAGAAAACTTTTTAAGCATTTCAATCAGAACACCACAGGCAACTTGTCAAGATACAGCTATTCAATATCACTCAGCTCACATTGCTGATAGCTATCGATACACTGTGAAAGAATAGGAAATATGAATGAACCATTCAGTATAATAGCATTTGCCACCAGTTAACAGAAATGTTAGACACTGGGGTGTCCCAAAGAAAAACATTTAAGACATCTATCATATTTCTTTAGTGAGCAATTTCAGTAGACTTTCATGAAAAGTCTCAGCTCAAATTTACCAAAATAGTTCACATGCATAAATACTGCCTATCATTTACAGCTGAGCAGATGAGAATGCACAAGACATTCTGCAGCTTGTTGTTTTGAATCTGTATAAGTGCCAAACACAGGACAGAGTATCTTGGGACAGCATATTGGGTTTTTACTCTTCTATTGATGGCCTTACGTAGAATTAAATATGAGCAACATAGGAGATGTAATACAGTTTTATGTGAGAATTTTAAATTTCTGGCTTATGAAAGAGGTAGGCAATGCATGGCCAAACTAGAAACATTTGTTGGGTAGTTAGTGGGATATGGGACATGGGGAGGTCCAAACCCAGAAGTCATTACAGCTTGGTGCATAGTGTCATCATCCACTAACCTCTGGATATGAGCCATTCTTTACATACACGTCACATAAAATCAAGAGTTGCTCTCTGCCATGCTTATAAATCTGTCTTGTAATGATTCAGGCTCTACAATAAGATACATCCATTTAAGAATAGAACATAAAGACTAGATAAGCAAAACCCATTGCACTACTGGCTAGCTTGGCCTGTTGGATGTGGACAGGGCTTGAAGATGTACCATAAGGAGAGATCAGCAAATATGTGTGCAGTTACTACCAGCACTGTTATTCTTCTGTCAGATTCATCTACAATACAACTGAAAAAGGGGAAGAAAAATATACAATAAGCTATGTTAGGCAAATCAGAAAAAAAAGCATATTCAGTATTAGCATTTATTTATTCATTATGTAGTATAGATGAGGCAGGCCATGGATTAATGCCCGTCTAGATATTTCCTGATTTGTACAGTAACTGCTTATAAGCAATTAATGTATAACTGCATCTTCTTTGACTTCTAAAGGTTCATATTTGTCAATATAGTAATGCTTTATTTTTGAAAAAAGGACCATAAAGCAAAAGTTGAAAAAAAAAGTCACAATTAATTAGAAAACTCTGCATGAGTAGCACTGGATAAATACTACAAAAAGAACAAGCATAGATTTTTTTTCTAATTCAGCACAACAAAGCCTCATCAAATTCTCATTTTTATTCAATTTTCAAGAAACTCACATGTAATAGGAAGGTTTTTAACAGCAACCAACCACAGAATGAGTATTCATAAAATTATCTGGAAAAAACTATGTGGTTGCAAGAAATCTTTACTCCAGATTTATTTCTCACATTTCATCACAGAATCACAGAATCACAGAATCACCGGGTTGGAAGAGACCCACTGGATCATCGAGTCCAACCACTCCCACAAAACACTAAACCATGTCCCTCAGGACCTCGTCCACCTGTAACTTAAACACCTCCAGGGAAGGCGAATCAACCACCTCCCTGGGCAGCATATTCCAGTGCCTTATGACCCTTTCCGTAAAAATCAATGCAAGGCAGATGAAAACTTCTGTGATCTGCATAGAAAGTGACTGAGTGTTAGACATGATTACATGTATGTATACCTAGTTACATTAATGTACACATTTATTGCATAATATTCCGACCGTCTCCACGAAGTCTCATTTGCACGGAGTATGCTATGCAGTTTAATGGTGTTAATTAGCCATTGACCATAAGACTTTACTGGCATTTTCTTGTTTGTGTATTTGTTTTTCTGTAATTTGACTGCAATAGAATAGCTTAACCTTAATCTATTTATTGTTATTTATTTATATTTAGTGTTCCTTTTGCCCACCATGTAACCTAGAGTGGATCCAATTATATAAGCTCATCTGGAAATCATCTGTGCAAGACCTATAGCTGAGGAGGAATTCAGGGAAATTATGCTAGGTGTTGCTCTTGCTGTTGTGCCGTTTTGCTGACATTTGATTATTCCAAGATGATCTTTAGGAATGTTGCCACTATAACTACCAACATCCTTGTAAGGTTGTCTAGGAAACCTTTTCAGTCTGAAGATCTGTTGATTAAAGAATTTCTGCATTTTTTTTACTGTTGATTCATAGAGTGGATAATTGGGTTTTGGTTTCCTTAGTGGAAGTTTTTTGCAATTGTTATTAGACAGTGCAATGCTAAGGGGCTTGCATTAAAAGCAGTCAGAGTAAGAGGGTATTGGTCCAAATGAGAAACATTTAGTGAGGGAAAGGCATGTTGCATATCTGAAGTTATTCTCTGGTATTGGTTGTTTTTCGGTTTTAAATCAGGGGAAAAAATAAAAGAAGAGAAATGAGAATCTAATTCTCTTAACATTTTATTAGGGAATTTGGAAGTCAAAGATGACCAGCAAAAAAAGCTATTTTAAATTATATTCAAGTAAGCATGGAAGATAGTAGTGGTTGTTACCTGAGATTTCTTTGCATGTTGGTACAAAGATGTGGCTTAGAGTGATGAGCTAAAGAATAATCAATTCAGATTTATAAGGCACAAAACATACAGATTAACCTCTTCACCTTCTACAACAAAATAACAACTTTTGTTGAATAGGGAGAGCAGTGGATGCTGTTTACCTGGACTTTAGCAAAGTGTTAGATGCTGTTTACCACAGCAAGTCATGCACTAGTCCTGAACAAACTGGCAAGATATAGATTAGAAACATAGACTCATAGAATGCTTTTGGTTGGAAAAGACCTTTTAGATCACAAATTCCAACCTTCAGTACAGTCCTGGTAAGTCTGCCAGTAGACTTTGTCCCCAGGTATGACATCTACTTGTCTTTTTAACACCCCCAGGGATAGTGACTCAACCACCTCCTTGAGCAGCCTATTCAAATACTTGGCAACTCTTTCAGTAAAGAAATTCCTCCTAATATCTGACATAAGTTTCCCCTGGTAAATCTTGAGACCATTTCCCCTTGTCCTGTCACTAACTACCAGGGAGTAGAGATCAACTCCCACCTTGCTACAACTTCCTTTTAGGTAATTGTAGAGGGTGATAAGATCTCCCCTCAGTCTTCTTTCCTCCAAACTAAACAACCATGGTGGAGCCCGAAATTGAACACGGTATTTGAGGTGCAGCCTCACCAGCACTGAGTACAGGGGATCACTTCCCTAGTTCTGCTGGCCACACAGTTCGGGATGCAGGCCAGGATATGATTGGCCTTCTTAGCCACCTGGGCACACTGCTGGCTGACATTCAGCCAACTATCCCCCAACATCCCCAGGTCTTTCTTCTCCAGGCAGCTTTCCAGCCACACCTCTCCAAGCCTGTTACGTTGCATGGACTTGCTGTGACCCAAGTGCAGTATTTGGTACTTGGTCTTGTTGAACCTCATGCAATTGGCCTCGGTCTATTGATCCAGGCTGTCCAAGTCCATCTGTAGAGCCTGTCTACTCTCAGGCAGATTAATGCTCCCACCCAATTCAGGATCATCTGTAGACTAACCGAGGGTGCACTCGATTCCCTCATCCATGCCATTGATAAAAATATTAAACAGAACTGAACCTAGCACCGAGTCCTGGGAAACACCACTTGTGACTGGCCTCCAGCTGGATTTAATTCCATTCACCATTTCTGGCTGGCCACACAGCCAGTACGTTACCCAATGAAGCATATGCTCATGCAAGCCACCAGCTGCCGGCTTCTCTAGGAGAATTCCATAGGAGACAATGTCAAAGGCCTTACTAAAATCCAGGTAGACAGTGTCCACAGCCTTTCCCTCATCAACTAGGTGGATCGCCTGGTCATGGAAGGATATCAGGCTAGTCAAGTAGTTCCTGTTTTTTCTGAACGCATACTGACTGGGCCTGATTGCCTGATTGTCCTGCATGTGCTGTGATGACACTCAAGATGATCTGCTCCATAAACTTCCCTGGCATTGAGGTCTGACTGCCAGGTCTGTAGTTCCCCAGGTCCTCCTCTAGCTCTTCCTATAGGTGGGTGTCACATTCACAAGCCTCCAGTCAACTGGGACCTCTATGGTTAGTCAAGACTATGGATAAATGATTGAAAATGACTTGGCTAACACTTCTGCCAGCTCCCTCAGGACCCTTGGGTGGATCCCATTGGGGCCTATAGACTTGTGTATATCTAGGTTATGTAGCAGATTGATAACCATTTCCTCATGAATTATAGGGCTTCATTGTGCTTCCTATCCCTGTCTTCCTGCTCAGGGGACTGTGTACCCAGAGTACTACTAGTTTTCTTACTAGAAACTGAAGCAAAGAAGACGTTAAGTACCTCAACATTTTCCTCATTCCTGGTCACTGTTTCCCCTTGCATCCAATGAAAGATGGAGATTCTCCTTGGTCCTACTTTTGTTGCTGATGTATTTATAGAAACATTTTGTAATTGTCCTTAACAGCAGTAGCCAGATTAAATTCTAGCTGGGCTTTGGTCTTTCTTTTATTTTCCTTGCACAGCTTCATGGCAAACTTGTAGTCCCCAGTTTCCCACTCCTTCTTCCAAAGTCCCTAAACTCTCTAGCCAGGCTAGCCTTCTTCCCATTTTTCTGAACATAGGGATAGGCTTTAAGGTTTCCTTCTTGAAGAGTGTCCAGTTTTCCTGGGTACCTTTGCCCTTCAGGACTGCCTCCTGAGGGATTCTGCCCACCAAGTCCATAAACAGGCTGAAGTCTGCCTGCTGGTAGTCCAAGGTGTCAAGTAGTCCAAGTTCTACTACCCGCCCTCCTTACTTCTCCAAGAACTGAAAACTCAAACATTTTACTATCCCTGTTGCTCAAGACAACCTCCAACCATGTCAAGCCCCAAAAGACCTTCTCTATCCACAAACAGTAGGTCCAGCAGGGTGTCTTCCTTGTGGGTTTCTTCATTAGATGTATCAGGAAGGTGTCTTCCACACACTCCGGGAACCTCCCTCTGCGGTGTTGTATTTCCAGCAGACATCTGGGAAACTGAAGGTCCCTACGAATACAAGAGGAAGTGAACATGAGACTTCTCATAGCGCCGATGGAGTATTTTATCTATCTATTCATCCTGGTTGGATGGCCTTTAACAAACTCCCACTATGGTTGGATGGGTGCTCTGCAAGATGGGTAGAAAACTATCTAGCAGGTTGCATTCAGAGGATGGTAATCAAATGGCTTTCACTCAGCCTGGCAGCCTGTCACACATGGGGTGCCCCAGGGATGACTAATGGGCCCCAAGCTGTCCAACTTCTTAATAAATCTCCTGGATGATGGGATTGAAAGCACCCTCACCAAGTTAGCTGATGATGTCTTCTGGAGTGATAAGTTGAACACAGAACAGGGATCCACCTTACAGAGAGATGGGGATGGAAGAATGAGAAAGGAAAAGCAGTATGCAGTTTAACAAAGACAAGTCTGAAATCCTGTATCTAGGACAGAATAACCAAAGTGTCTAGTACAGGCTAGGATCTGTGTGGCTAGAAAGTAGCCTTGCTGAAAGGGATCTGTAACTCCCGGTGGACAACAAACTGAATATGAGTTAGCAGTGCACCACTGCAGCAACAAAGGCAAATCATCCCACTCTGCTTGCTGTTTATCAGGCCACACCAAGAGTACTGTGTCCAGTTCTGGTACCCACAGTTCAAGGGAGGTGTGGACAAGGAAAGGGGCACAAGGAGAGCCACAAAGATGATCAAGGGACTGGAAAATCTTCTTTATGAGGAAAGAGTGAAGGCTTGTACTCTGGAGAAGAAAAGGCTTAGGGGCCATCATCACAATATTCCAGTAGTTAAAGGGCAACTACAGAGATGACAGAGGGTATCTCTTCACAAAGACCCACATGAAGAAGAACAAGAAAATGGGTACAAGCTGGATCATGAGATGTTTTATCTCTACATAAGAAAGAAATTTCACAGTAGAGAAAAATCACTCATTGGAATAACATCCCTAGGGACCTGGTAGAGTCCACATCACTGGAGATTTTCTAGACACAATTGGATAAGGTGCTATGTAATGTCATCTAAGTTCCCCTTACCTGGAAAGTTTGGACCATATGGTCTTTGAAGTTCACATCCAATCTGGGTTGATCTGTGATTCTATAGTTCTATGAGTCACCTCTGCTTCATTAATGTAAACTCAAGTGGAGTCTCACTGTTGGGAGGAAGAAATTATCTACTTGTCCATGGTTCAACCTCTGAACACCACTTATCTCAAATCACATAAGAGGATTTTTCTAGAGAGCTCATCTATATGTAGGATGTAGCTTTGAATGCTGTCCTTTCAGTATTTGTATTGCAGAGGTAGGTACGTAGTATTGACTAGCATTTTGTTTGACTGAGACAGATCAACATGCCTGTTTTCCAGGAAGCAGCAAGTTTTTTTAACCAGCTGTGCTGTCTGTCTGGTGAGGGAAGAAGGGGTAACAGAAGGCTGCAGCTATTTTTATTTAGAATGAATGCCATGAAAATGAATTTATGTCTTCTCTTCTGAACAACTGCACCACCCTACTTCTGATAATGCTCATTACAGGAGAAAATGGCACTATTGGGGAATGCTGGCCTTTGACAGTCCGTCTTCCCATGTCACTCGATTGGAATTTAGAGTGATAAAGTTATGAGATGACACAACTTTATGTAATCAGATTTCACTGACATTTGGGGTGAGAAAAATTAACCAAGCTGACCAAATAATTTGTTGCTTTAATAGTATGAAAACTGACACAAACCACATGGAAAGAAAGCACAACTGCCTCTCTCGTTTTGAATTACAGGATTCCAGTGTTGTTGTAGGACTCATCAGTCAAAGAGTATTTAGCCTCCAGGAGTTTTGTATTTTTCCAGCATGAATGAATTTCCCAGCTGGTATCTTTGTTAATTTTTAAAGAAAAAAAATACATGCTATAAATTTCTTGCCCCATGGCCCAGTGAGAGCTGTATTATCTTTGCCAGTAATGGACCACAGATCTTGTGCTAGCTCTACCTTGTACCAACTGCAGAAGACCCTACTACTGACCTAAAAATCTTATCAACTTGTTAAGAGAACACGCTCTGTGAACCAGAGCTTGCTACCGGGTTTCTCTTTGTGTTAATATGTGAAATAACAGTGAAGATCTTGAAAATATAGACAGAGGTTGAACACAGAGGTCCAGAACCTTAGACACCACAGTGGTGGTCAGCTGGTGGTCAGCTAGTTGCTGTTGGAGAAGTGCGGCTGTTCAGTACTCCATCATGATGCAACATCTAGTTCAGGGCCAGTGACCAAGGGCTAAAGACAGTCTACAAATTCTAATACTAAAGAGCCAGATCTCAAATCTGGGAGAAATCATCAAGATGTGGAGTGTGTGTGTGTGTGTGTGTGCGCGTGTGCATGGGTGCTCTTTTTCCTCTCCAGATGCTGCACTTTTCTCCTCTTCAGTGCCTTAACTCCTGAGTAAAGACCTCTGGCATATAAACTCAGTCTGGCTAGTTACTATTTTTGGCAAAAGAAAATATGAGATGAAAATAAAAATGAGATCACTTATTTGCAATTTTTACAGTGGAAAATTCTTTGCTGAAACCGTAGGAATTGATCCTGTCAACTATTCAAAGCTTTTTCTGATTTTCTGAGATGCCTCTCACCTTTATTATATTCACTGCATGATGAATCAGGCCCTTTGTTATCAAAGAGTCATATGGAATAGAAATCATCAGATTCAACACTTTCCTTAGCAGCTGCTGAGGAGATCATCAATGTAACAGAGAAAAGAGGAGGTTCTGGTCAGCTAAACCCCAAATCTCTACTTGTCTCCTTGTGCAGAATGGATGTGGTTTGGGATATACTTATTTTTGAGGCATCAGGCTCCACATTTAGACTTGGGCCTTCTTCAGTAGATAACTTCTGAAACAATTAACATAATGCTTGATTTTTATTTCCTTGTAACACAAAAAAACATTAGCAGAAGCTTCAATGATGGGTAAGCCATGTAGAAAAAAACCATGGTTTACTGAGGAACTTGTAGTAGACTTGATAAATACTGCAGTCCTTTTTATGGTCATCACCACAAATTACTAATTTAGAACAAAGAAATGCAGATCTCTGGTTTCTCATAACTATTCCACTTCAGTACACTAGCTTATAAACATGTTATTTCAGCTGTGCTCTCAGTCGCATGATATAGTCCCTACTATAATTAATGTATACTCACAGTGTAGAATTGTCAATAAAATATGCTGTAATTGCTCAAATATCTGTCAGTGATTGTCCATCATGCCTGTATGATAATATGCAGTGATAATATCAAAACATTGGAATATATTGTCAGATCTAGAGCCAGTCTTATAAACAACCATTACAGTCCTGTCAATTACATCAGAAAAGATACAGATATTAGGACATATATTTGTCGGGGGTGGGGGGGCTCAAAATGAAATTATTCCATCTAATGTCATCTGTGAAAAGACAGCAATATCTCTCACAGCAGTTGAAGAATCAGAAGTCCCTGATTGTTAGATGCTGAAATATTCCCCAGTGAATATTCTTTTTGAAATAATAAGATACAGAAGTGCCACTTCCAATTCTCTGCTGTCAGCCTGTAAGACCAAAAATCCTGTGGGTACCACAACACCTGCATTTTGCTAAGAATTTTCCTAACTTGTGAGATAAGACACCCTTCACCAGGTGATGGGATTTTGTCTTTATCTCCAGAGGGACTGGGATTTCCTCTTTGCTGCACTGCTTTTCATATTTACATTTTAAGGAGAAAGTTAAAACAAACAAACAAGTATTGAAACAAATTACAAAGTTACTATAATGTCATAGTTAGCACTTCAGTTCTTTTTATGTTTTGCAATATGGAAAGACAATGGGATAATCCCAGTTGACACAATATAGGAATGATTTTAAACTGTGATAGACTGCTGAAGATAATGTAACACAAAAGTTTTGTAAACAAAACACACATACAGACAGGAAATATTTGTATTACATGGTGCAACACATATATACATACATAGATATACAAAATTAATATACTATTTTGCCTCTATACTCTTAGAAATTACAGAATTAATTTGATTCCAATTTCTCGCCTGCTGTCACTCAGATGTTTCTAATTCCAGGGACTGTTTTCTCCCTGAGGGACTTTGTGGGAAGTTGCTTTCCTAGGGACCCTAGAAAATAAGAACTACATTGTGCAGAAAATATATATCACTGTTCTTGTGGAAGCTGTATAAGAGGAATTGATTTAGATAAATATATACCTGCAAATTGATAACGGGAACAAAGAAAGCAGAAAAATTCCAAAGCTTTCAAAAGCCTTTTTGACATTGCCTTTCTGCACGACCAGATATAAAGTGGTAAAATTTTTGCACCAGTTTTTCCAAAGTCAAACCAAAATAGGGCTGTATTTATTAAAGATCCCATAAAAATGATACTGAATTATAAAATGCCTAATAATACAGAATTTATAGTGATAGCGTGACTTACATTTGCAATAAAACAGTGAATCTATCTTCAAAGGACTGAAGGCTTGATTTTACTATAAGAAATTATACAAGTAATAAAAAATATCATTGTTGAGGGATTTGTTTAAACCAGATCATGGGTCTCAGCTCTAAGTGAATTTATTTTGAACCTTCTGAAGCAGACATTGCAAATTTTAACATTCTAATGAGTGAACTAAAAACACATATTTCAAAGAAAACAGCAGTCATAAATTACATTTATGACACATGAGGTTGCTGACTGCTGTGCAGGGAGCACAGAGTAATGTTGCTAATATGCACTCTAGCTTAATTTTCTCAGTTCCCAACATGCTCTAATTCTACACTACAAATCTTTAAATGGCAGTTATATTTTAATTAATATGATTATGTGCTGCCATTAGCAGACCCTACCCCAGCACATTTCTCCTGCCAAACCCATGAATGCCAGTAAACCATTAACATAAAAGGGTTGTTTGCTTATTAAATTCATCTACACAAATAGGCAAGGGTTGCAATTGTTGATTTGCCATTGAAAGAACAGAACACAAGTGAGTTGCACAGTAGCTGGCAGTTGCAATTATCTAGTGTAATTAAATCTAATTTATAAGCCCCCTCTCAAATGAGAAAGTAACAATTTTTGTTAATTAACAAGAGCATTTGTAAAGCTCGTTAACTCCATCATTCACCATCTGCCTGGGTACATGAGAGCATGCAGTTATTAGTGTGGGACGTGTTGCATCTGTGTATTCATGTAGAAATCTGTTTGGAAAGTCTAATGATTGAAATGGGAGATAGGGATGGATGTTATATTACAATGAAAAGAAGATCTACTGTTTTCATTTATCTTTGCAGCAATGCAAGTGCTTTGTCATTATCTTGTGCATACGGTTTCATTATTCTGATACAGCGCTCTGTTACATTGCCTCATACCATCATCCCTACAAGCCTGCAGGATACAAGAGCACTTATCTTTCCTGATGACTGTTGAATCATTTAAAACAAGTTATTAGTGAAACAATTAAAATGATATTGGTTCACAATTGTATTGATAGCTGCCAGGCATAATGAAACATTCTGAATAGCAGTTGGGGGTTCTCAGAATGGGTAGAAAATGCTGTTAATCAGAGACAAGAGAAACCTCTAAAGAAAAACTAAATTGCAAGAACACATTAATTGTATTGGAACATTTCATTTAATTGAGAACAAAGGGAAGGTAAAAATCATATTATCAATGTTTTATGAACATGAAGGAATAAGAAAATTACTATGTCATTTGTCACGTATCATCTGTCGGAAATGAAAATTGAAAAGGCTGTATTTAACTTTAACAGGAGCAGGCCAAATACATCATGTCATTACACATTTTGTTTTTTCACTGGAGTTGCAATAACTGAAAGGAATAAGTTTGGTTTTTTTTTCCCCCACTAGACTGTGAGTGAGTAAGCAATAAGCAAGTTACAGTCTGCTAGTCAGCCATAAGGGAATGGGATATCTGTGCTGTCATGCCCATTTATGGAAGTCTTGAGAAATTGCTACTATAAAATCAGATATGAACAATGTGCAAATGACACAGCATACACAGTTCTTTTTTTTCATATTTTCTTAGGAAGATCATGATTAATACTGTGAAATTCTAATGCTCATAAGAACAGGATGTTTAATACTTCTGGTTAATAATAGGCATATTTGCCTGATCCGGTGCTCCATTGTAGCTACCAGAAAGGCTCAAATCAGATGATTCCCGTTTATACAAAAGGCCTTAATGTGTTAGCAAATGTATGTAATTTAAAGCCTCTTGCCCTGCACGATGTTATAAAGCATCTCTGAGTAAATGGGAATTGGACCCACTGAGTTGATTGGACACTGGATACATTTATCTTAATCCCACCCTCCATCACCACTGACCTCCTAATATTGGACAGCATAGAGAAGGCTTGCTACTTATACCAGGTTACTGGGCACCCCTGAGATCTTTCCCTAGGGTTACAAGAGGGATGAACAAATTTATACAGAAGTTGAACATCATCCTTTTTTTTTTTAAACAGTAATTGGTATGAAAGCATGTGAAAACTATTTTCAATGAAGAAAAGTCTTTCAGATTAAATGTAATTAAACTCAATTTTTATTATTTCCTTTTTTTCCCCTTTTTGAATATTCCTAGTGTGCATGGACAGAAGGGAAAGTTGCCATTCTCCACCTTCTGGGCTGAATTCAGAAAGATAGTAACCAGATTCCATGTATGACATTTTTCTTATTAGGACTTATAAATTTTCAATTAGACATAGTTAAAACATTGATCAAGTTACTTTAAAGTAGAGCTGATATTTCCTTAGGTTCACAAATGATTGCACTATATGTATTTTTTTCTTTCTTACTTGTTATTGTTGAAGAGATAGTGTTTACAGATGTTTTTGTGTGTGGAGCATTTAGTGAACTATTTAGTCCAGAAAATCTTTTAGAAATTTGTTACACAACTTTTTCTCTCTCTTTAACTTGCATAGTACATTTCTCCTTTTCTCTGTGGATCACCTAACCATTACAAGTTAATATCTTGTGTCAACTTGGAACTTACTGAGTTTCATAAAACTCTCTACTTTCTTATTTCTGTAGATATCTTCCTCTCCTCTACTATTTTTAAGCTGCTATGAATGACAAACAAACAGAAATAGAGTTGGAAAAGTGAAGAGTAAATCATATCAGTGCTATTTGTTGCATTTGTCATCTATTTTAAAATTCTTATCTAGTTTATTCAAAGATGTGACACTGGATCAACTAGGACTATAAATCATTAGTATGGCTATTCACATATTTACACCCAAAGAAATGAAAAACACTACACATATTATACAGACATAATTCCGATTTAAGGGCCTGGAAATAACATGTATTACTGTAAATTAACAAAAGCAGAAGTGTTAAAAAGCGTTTCTATTGGTGAAAGTTTTAAACTAATTCTTTTACCTTAAAGAGAATCAAATTAGACCTACATTATGATTATGACTTAATAGAGCAGTGATAAATGTAAAATTAATGACAAAGAGTTATTTTGACAGTATTTATGAAAATGAAAAAAATGTTCTCCCATTCTCTTAAAAGGAGAAAAAAGGAAGGCAGAATCAAGTTAGGAGAGACTGAAGGTCAAACCACTGAATAACAGAGAAAAAGTAACACTTGTAGGGTGAACATGACAAGTAGCTGAGACCAGCTTTTTGAACACTAGGAAAAAAGCATGCAAATTTTGGTAAGAGAATCTTCAAAAAATCAGCCTCTAAAGAATCCTGAGCACCTGCAGTTTTTAACTGCTTTAACTGGAGTTTTCAGTATTAAGCACTTGCAGAATTCATTTCTGTAGCTGGGGGGTTAGGGGTTGGGGAATCTCACTATGTATGTGTTCTGATGTTTTGGGGGTTTTCTTTGAAAAAAGATAGGTGGAGGTTTGCCCCCCTGGAAAGGAAAGAAGTATATAGGCCAGATTTATTGGCAGCCTAGCAGATTTTACGTTCAATTTTCATTTTACATTCAATTTTCTGCCATGAGCATATATATACATCAGCTAGGCAAGCACTTTCAGCATAAAAAAAACCTTACTTGTATATAAATATGTTGATTCACATGCAAATAAGCTCATTCATACATGAATACACATGTTTGCCCGGATAAAATATTCCACACATTCATGACAAAGAAGTAGAAAGACCAGCAATAACAGAAGATGATCACAGCAAAGAGAAGAAAAAAAACCCTAATCAAAATCCTGTCATGGTCTGAGCAAAAGTATTCATAAAAACATGGTTCCATTAAATTTCTAATGTCGGCTTTTGCTTATTTAGTTGTTATGCAAGGGTGGTTGTTCTCATAAAAACCGATTTTAAATATGAAGACTGCATACTTGTGTCATAAAGAGGTGTGGATGGAGAAAACTTCTTAAGTGAACTGCAGTGATGGAGAGCTACACTTTCACTAATTTTGAGCTAGATATATGTACAAATATTTGTATAAAATAAGGGTGTATATCCCATCAAAAGCCAATCCCTGCTTTCCCACCAACAGCTCATTTATTTTAGGATGATAACTAGGCTTTCAAATCCATGGTCTTATGGTAAAGAAGGGTTCTATGGCACTGGTTTATCACTTAGATAGTGCTACTGCACTGCTACAGAGACCAGGAGAAAAAGAAATCACATTAATTTTGTGTTTATTTTTAGATGAGATATGAGATTTTGCTAGCCATATTTTTTGCTCTAGAACATAAGTTCTTTTGTCTTTTCTGGTCTTTGGAAATAGCAATAAAAATAAAAATTCTGTATCAACACTGTCTGGCATAGTTACATATACATATTTCTCATTTAGGATGAAACAGAATAAGCCCTCCAGAGAGACTTTCTGAATTAGAAGGTAACTGCCACAGTGGGAACATTTTTTCCATGCAAGACCAGTGTGGTCTTTTGGCTTAAAGAGCTCTACCCTTTCTCTGGAAGTTACTCCTCTTTCTGCATTAAGCATAGCACTCCCTGGCTTTCCTACTCTTAGGTTAGACAACTTCTCACTGTGAGGGCTTCTCTCTTCTGGCCATTCAGTTAGTTCTTGCTATGCTCATCCCATCGTATAAAACATTTTTGGATGATGGGCTACAAACAGGTAAAAGTTATTCTTAGTATTCAGGATTTTAAATACATACTTGCCTTTAGATCCCTGGAATAAATTTCATTTTTTCATGGCTTTGTTACATTGGCAGCATAACTAGTAGCTGTGATCATGTTGTCAGGTGAGAATGAACTGTTCGTCATGCTCTCATGCCCCCTCCCCTCTCCTTCCACCTACCCTTTTCCCTTTCCCCTTTCCCCTTTTCCCTTTTCCCTTTCCTCTTTTCCCTTTCCCCTTTTCCCTTTCCCTTTCCCCCTTCCCCTTTCCCTTTCCCTTTTCCTTCCCCTTCCCCTTTCTCCTTTTCCCTTTCCTCCTTCTCCTTTTCCCATTCCTCCTTCTCCTTTTCCCATTCCTCCTTCTCCTTCCCTTTCCCCTTCCCCCTACTCCTCCTCTACCCCTTCCCTTCCCCTTCTATCTTCCCCCTTCGCCTGACCCTCCTTTGTTCATTTGCAATTTCCATTTATGTGAACTTCAACTCTTTACTAAAAATGAGATAAAATATTTTTTTTTTCCTTTGATTTTGCTTTGGACTTTTGGAAATAATTTCTCTTTCATGTACCCAGTGTACATCACAGCTCCTTTTTTGCACTTCAAATTCATATTGAGGAAGAACAATTTATTCTTTGTTTTAATATTCTTTATCTTCATGAGTTTAGCTTGGCTCTTAGCAACTCTTTCATGTCTCTAGACAAAAACATAAAAACTTTTTACCATTCCCTATAGGCTTACTGTTTTTCTGTGTATTTTTTCCTGATGTGGTTATTCTTTCAAATGTGTCGCAAACNGAGAATGAACTGTTCGTCGTGCTCTCATGCCCCCTCCCCTCTCCTTCCACCTACCCTTTTCCCTTTCCCCTTCCCCCTTTTCCCTTTTCCCTTTCCTCTTTTCCCTTTCCCCTTTTCCCTTTCCCTTTCCCCCTTCCCCTTTCCCTTTCCCTTTTCCTTCCCCTTCCCCTTTCTCCTTTTCCCTTTCCTCCTTCTCCTTTTCCCATTCCTCCTTCTCCTTTTCCCATTCCTCCTTCTCCTTCCCTTTCCCCTTCCCCCTACTCCTCCTCTACCCCTTCCCTTCCCCTTCTATCTTCCCCCTTCGCCTGACCCTCCTTTGTTCATTTGCAATTTCCATTTATGTGAACTTCAACTCTTTACTAAAAATGAGATAAAATATTTTTTTTTTCCTTTGATTTTGCTTTGGACTTTTGGAAATAATTTCTCTTTCATGTACCCAGTGTACATCACAGCTCCTTTTGTGCACTTCAAATTCATATTGAGGAAGAACAATTTATTCTTTGTTTTAATATTCTTTATCTTCATGAGTTTAGCTTGGCTCTTAGCAACTCTTTCATGTCTCTAGACAAAAACATAAAAACTTTTTACCATTCCCTATAGGCTTACTGTTTTTCTGTGTATTTTTTCCTGATGTGGTTATTCTTTCAAATGTGTCGCAAACTCCTTCCTAGAAGTGTTTTCTTTTGCTTTGGATATAGCCTGAGATGTTAAACTTGAAGAATTTCCAGACTTCCTAAGAATTTAAGTCTCATTGCTCCAAGGTATAGCTGATCTCTCTAACTACTTCCCTTAATTTATTAAAACTGGTCCAGTGGAATCAGGAGTCTTAGCAGCATACTATATTTTTTTTTCTTTCTTCTCCCAGTTCTTCTATTGAAATGAAACCAGATCTTGCCTTGAGAAGATAAAAAATTCAAATTTGCTCCTGAGTCCTCTTTTAAGAGGTGGAGATTGAGTCATCAAGTCAGGCAAACTTTAGGTACAAATGTTTGTTGTGCTGAGTCAGGCTTGCATGGAGTCAACTTTCTTCATAGCAGCCTGTATGGCTCCGCATTTTGGACTTGTGACCAAAACAATGTTTTGGCTGCTGCTGAAAGGTACTTGCACAACATTGAGGTCTCTTTTTCTTGCTCCACCCCCCTGCCCAGTGAGTAGGGGAAGAAAATGAGAAGGGACACAGCCAAGACAGCTGAGCTTAGTGGGCTAAAGAGATAAACCATACCATATGCTGTCATGCTCAGCTATATAGAACATGAATTTGGTCTTTTCTGGGAGACTGCCCAGGCATTGGTCTTCTTGGGAATGTGAAAAATGTGATTGATTTTGCACCATTTAAGGTGCTTTGTTTTCCTTTCTTCCCCCTTTCCCTTCACTTACTAAGCCATTTTTGTCTCCACCCATGAGTTTAGTCACTTTTGCTCTTTGTGTTCCTTCCCTTATCCCACTGTGGGTGGTGAGCAGGTTGCTGTATGGATACCTAGCTGCTGGGTTAGCCTCAACCCACAGAACGGTTTATTTCAGAGAGGTGAAAGCCTAAAATTTACAAGGAACTTCCCATAATTCCTGAGTTCAGAAGTATGCCAGTACTGTGAACAGCATGCTGCTAAAATAAGTTTTAAGACTTTTATTTTAAATAGATATAATAAAACCACCAATGATACTGCAATTGTCCTTTACCACACTCTTCTATTACCACAGCATCTTCTTGGAATATTTCTGAGACAGATATATAAAATGAAGCTGCCTCTATATCCTTACTTTGTAATATAATAGCTTGAGGTGTTTTAAATGTATGGGATGTTGAAGTTTGAGTGGAAGGAAGAAGCCTCCTGTGATCCAAAACCTCTGTGAATGTCTTATATTACTCCCTGTTAGAACAGTACACCACAATCATTCTGTGTGACTGGAAAGAAATCTTGAATTTAACCACTTCTTGGCAGTGTTAAGAAAACGCAGCCAAGCTGAATTACCTCCCAGGCCCAGGCAGTGCAACCTGCTCCCTAAATTGCCTCTGGGCTAGCCTTGCATTTCTACTGAAGTGGCTGGGTTGATGGAAACCTGAATCCTAGCATGCTGTGGTTGAAATCTGTGCAGCTGGAGAAAGCCAGCATGTAACAACTGCTGGGAACAGTTTTTGCTTATATGGGAAGTAGTCCCAGCCACTGCTTTAACTCCAGTGACCTATTCTCCCACACTGAAAACTAGCAAAGAACTTGGTAAGTCACAAAAAAAACAGGTTTCTGAATTTTAGTTGGCAAGCGTGGGAGCTCAGTAGCTACTGAGAGTATAAGAACCTTAGGGCAGGAGACCAGTTGTGAGTGCTGAAGCACATAATTCTTTTCTACAAATATCATACTGTCTATGACAAGTGTTCTCTGCAGAGAAATTTGTCCTAATGATACCTATACCTGCTCACAGACGCTGACTTTTGTTTCTCTGTTTGACACAGGACCGCCAGGTGATGAGTATTTAGTGGTGTTTGTGCTTCAATTAGAATTGCTGGTCTCAGAACTTAACAAAGTCGTTCCTAACATCCTTGCTGAATCAGACCTTTTCTCTTGCAACTCCCATCCACTGTCAGGTAAGTTCAGTAGATGAGAAAAGCGTGCCTGTTTTCAACAGAGAGAGCATTTCTTCAAAGTGCTTCTTTCTGCATGTTGATCTGTTACATGTATGCCTAGCTAACCCTCTTTTAAAAGAACATTCTTAACCTTTGACTGGGATTTTGAGGACAACAGCAGCCTCTGCTGTTTTGACAGACTGTCTTTGTTCAATTGGCTTTTTGGAACTTGTGCCTGGTATATTAACCATAGATGTGCTCACTCTCATTTTTTAATTCGTAATGCACTTCAGTCAGCCTGGCTAGCATATTATGCATCGCTTTGTACACTACAGGGCGTTGTATTAGCATGATGGCTGGTAGCTTAGCTAAGATTTATCAAAAAATAATTTGAAGTTGCGACATCTGGGCTTGGGAGCAATGTGCTCTCTACCCAACTACTGATGTAACTCACACATATCAGAAATGAAGCAGAGGGAAAAAGATATTTTCGTTCTCTGGTACCATTGAATTGTGGAAGGTTTCTCCCCTTCCAGCCAGTATTAATCATGTGAAGCTTTCACAAACAACTGTACTGTTTATGTTCTAATTTCTACGCACATCAGGCAGAAATAGGATTCCCCAAACACAACACAGCAATAAACACTGTTTAAAAAACATAAAAAAAGACTGACCAGGCATGCAATATGCTTCTTGCCTCTGTATAAATCCAGTGTGGATGAGGATGATTTGATTTACTTTCCATATCAAAAGCAATATCTTTCCTAAGGCAATATTAGAATATAGAATAGTTTTTAATGATAATAGACTGTGTAGTGATGAGTTTTTTATATAAATTTAATGATTTTTACCGTAGGCCACTCCTGTTTGAAAACTTCTATGAAATCAAATAGATGATAGCTAAATACCACCCTCCCCATCTCAGCTGTAGGTGAGTGTTATTTTGAAAAGGTACTCTCTTAATTGGACTGATTGCAACCGCTGAATGTAGTAGTGACAAGTTTAAGAAAGAATAACATTTAAGGATTACTGCCTTAAATTAACCATCCACAACTTTGTAGGCTCAATTGCAGTTTATCTTGTTAAAGATAGTCAAAGTTAGTATTCAGAGATCCTTCTTACATTTTCCAGGGTCTCTCAGCCTTATTAATTCAAATCTTACTTTCAATGTATGCATGTAGCCAAGATAATTATTAGAAGGAGAGATCAAAGCAAGCATATTATAGTCCTATTCCATTTTCTGCTGATGTGAGTGATCTGCCTCTTCTTTGATGTTGTATGCTTCTACAGTGAAAGTACAGAGGATAAAAATACTACACCATGTAATCTGGCATTTATCCCATGAGAGCAGAATTCCAAATTGTGACACATGTCAAGAAGTTAAAAAAAATAACTTAAAAGAGCCCTGTGCTTTATACAGTGACATACTCTGCATTTAAACACCATCAAACATCATTTTCCATTACAAATTTAGTCCTCTATATAAAATTCAAAGAATTTCTGTAACTCTAGTCAAAGCAAATGACAGCAATACTCATAAAATTGCTACTATATTTACTAGTGGTTACACTAAGACTGCAGCTTAACTTAAGTCGAGCCAAATTCCTTTTTTTTTTTCCTTCTCCTTAAAAAGCTGAAGTAAAGACAAAATGAACATCTTTGTGCAGGCACAGATGCACTTCTTGTACAATTTGGTTTCATCTCCATCAGTTTGTTTACTCAAACTGAGTTTTGTCTCTCTTTAGAAAATACCAGTGATTCTAGGTGCTGAATCCAGTACTGATGCACACTCATAGGTTTCTTCCTCAGAATGAGGAAGGAGGATTTGTCCTTTATTATTGTATATTGACTAGGTAATTGCCCTGCATTTCTTGTCAAAATTCTGTCATATTGACACATATATTGGAAGCTGAACTCATCATATTTCTGTCTTTGTAGCATAACACTTCATTATTTCAGAATGTAAAGAGCAGAAAGAGTGTCAGTTACAACATTATAAAATCCGGTCTTCTTAGATTTACTGGAAAATGTTAGAGTTCTTTAATCAGTTCAAGAATATTTCCTTCACTATTGAAATCAGTGAGAATTTTGTTATTATCTCCAGTGACCACATAGACTTAAGAAATTCATGTCTATTTCTTTATGTCTAGAGGATGAAGCCGGCCAAATACAAGCTTCCTATGTTGCCTTTTGTTCATGCTTAATATTGTATTCATTCCAAAGAGATTCCTTGTGCAGTTAGAAGAATGTCCTTAATTTTCTTTCCATAGAATCATAGAATAGTAGAATCACCAGGTTGGAAGAGACCCACCAGATCATCGAGTCCAACCATTCTTATCAAACACTAAAACATGCCCCTTAGCACCTCATCCACCCGTGCCTGAAACACCTCCAGGGAAGGTGACTCAACCACCTCCCTGGGCAGCCTGTTCCAGTGCCCAATGACCCTTTCTGTGGAAATTTTTTTTTTTTTTTTTCACTGTTTTCACTACTTATCCACGTTTTCTTAGGTCTGAGTACAATAGGAAGCAGAAACAAAACTGTCAAAACACAGAAAGGAGAAAAAGCTGTTCACAAAAACCAGCTGGAATGAGAAAGATCCAGAAATATCACTAAATGCCCTAATTCTTTTCCAGCTTTTGCAGTTATGAGATATTTGTGTATTTTAGATAAAAAAGATAAGCTAATATATGGAACCAGAAACCTAGATTGCTTCTTTTGCGGTTGTTGCTAAAAGTGTCATAATCCCTTCACTTTATTATTCAGGAAAGGTCTGTTTCATTTCCCTTTCTTTCTAGGAACACTTCTGGGTTTTGGTAGAATTCTTCCCCTAGGAATGAAGGCAAGTCTTGCATGCTAGATTTTGTAATGTAGAGCTTTTGTTACAGACTGAGAACCAAACTCCCAGCCCTCTAAAGTTGATCTATATTGCCAGTTTAGGATTTCCTTAAACAAGACATTCAAAGGCAAATATTACTAGATTTATGGCCTGGAATCCTCTTAAACTCCAAGTCACACCTAGGTGGACATGAGTGCAAGGAATATTCCTTTTCATCTATGTCTGCCTTGAAGATTACCCTGGATTCTCTCGGACTGTCATCTGGCACAGGGATTCATGCTCCTGCTACAGCCAGTCTTGATTACTGCAAATCATAGGGCTTAGGAATGAAGTTGCTGAAGAAATAAAAAGTGCTCAAGGTGGTTTAGGGTGCATCTACTTGTCTGTTCAGCAATATGGGCCGTATTGTTCTCCCTGCACAGTGCTCCCACTGAATCCAGAATCCAGACGTGTTTCTGAAGAGTCTGCTGTGATGTGTGGTTAGAATGATCATAAGGTGGAAAGTAGGCTTTCTCTAAAATAAAAACTCTCATAGTAATGTCTTCTGTTCTTCAGCTAATTTCTTTTTCTCCTCAGAAATTCATTTCCAGATCCTCCATGTTAGTAAGGTGCAAGTCTGGCTACTCCAGCTGTGGCTCACAGGTTCTGTGTTCCTTGAAAGTCTGATTCATAGCTAGTTACTGGGACATAGGTGATTGTTCCATGTGATTCTCAGTATTTTCCTTGGAAGGAAGTGGACAAAGTGCTCTACATACCAGAAGAGTATTCAGAAACATTTACAAATATTTTGGAAAGCTAACAGTGAAACATTATTGGAAATAAATTCCAGAGTTTTCCCTCCTAGAGAAGTTTTGAAAGAGTAAATTATAATCTGAATCATAAGTACTACTTATTTTTCCTGAAAATTTACAAGTTCCCATGCAACAGGTATTCCAGCTTCTCACTGATTCCATTTTTCAAATTTCTTGTGGATTCAGATGTGACTGTCCCAGGAATTTGCAGAGTGAACATTCCCAGGGCACAGAGCAAGAAACACAAGCATAACATCAGTTTAACTGCTGTGAAAGGCTCAGGGGGCTCTTTGTACCCTCCCTGTCTTGAGTTTGGAAACACCAGCTATGCAAAAGTCAGAAGTTCTTGGCTGTAATTCCCAGACTATTTTCAAAAGGGTGATATTATACTATATTTTTCTTTTCAGCTACAAAGAATATCCTACATTCTTGCACATGCCCATTCCAGCAATCCACCTTGTACAGTATCATGCACTGCTGCATGAGGAGAGGTGTTCTCTAAAGAGCAAGCAGAGTCAAAGAGAAGTGATGATAATGCATTTATTTGTCCCACTCCAACTTTCCCCTTGGTCAGAGAGGTAATTTTCTGTTATCAATGTGGTTTTTTTTCTTTTAATGAAGGAAAAAAGCTGACTTTACACTTAGAACCAAAGCATGGCAGTGCTCTCACAATGTATCATCCCAGGAGAAAGTGAAATGCACTTGTAAATGTTGGAGAGCCACATACGAGTAGGTTGCTTTCCTATAAGAAGAACTAGATTATTGAGAAATGAACGTGTTAGAGGTGGTAGACAGTTATTTGGGAAACACTTTGTGTCAAGAAGCCCGAGAGGTAGGAAGGATACATAATGAAAGTAAGACTGACATTTAAACAATTCATTGTCTAATTAAATAGTTCAGTTAAGGAGAAACAACTCCAAAATCCCTGTTTTACTGGGGAGTATCTGCAGATTATAACCTCACTTCTAGTGACCTCTACCCAATGGCAAGCACCCGAATTCCATTCTCCCATCAAGGCACGTTGCTCATAATGAGTCAGTGGTGTTATATACATGCCTCTGAACGGCTAAAATGAGGCTACAGTACCCGTGTGCAAGGTGTTGCACTTCCAGAGTGTAACTGGGTAGCGACTGCTAATTAATATGTCTAAAATTTTGAACTATCCAGATATTTGGAGGACCCTTGACATTCTTCCCCGTTTTGAAACTGAGAACTGCAATCAGGTGGCAGAAGATGGGGTGCACACAGGAATAAATTTTGCTATAAAAATATGTATTCTTTACTTTTTCTGAGTAAATGCCACAGATGCCTACATAAATGGTGCATAAAGCTTTCATGAATCAGGCCTCAGGCTAGACATTTAAGTGGTCCCTACTGCATTCATATACAAACAGTTGCACAGTATATTAAGAGTCGCAATAATAGAAAAATAGCTATAAAATATTAGCATGATTCTACTTTTATTTTTATGGTTCCTTGTCTTACTTGACTTAATTTTTCTAAAAATAAAGAGAAAATCAGTAAAATATTACAAGCATGGATAGACTGGAGGGGTAGTGAGCTGAAATTGGGAGGCATTTTAGACTTTAACTATTCATTGATTATACTGGAAGAAAGCTTAAGAGAGAAAATGTCTGGGTCTGGGTTATACTGAATACATTTCACATACAGTCCTCCTAGTTATCAATTAATTCAACTTACTTCCTCATCATTTATCCCCCCCCTCAGACCTGATGGTTTTATGACCTAGACCCAGGCAATACCCTTAGGCAGTCCATCTGATAATTGACACATTTTCTAACACAGCATAGTGATGCCCAAGTTAGTGCTTTCAGGCCGTGACTTCAGCTTATTGGAGACTGCAGCAGGGACTCCTTTTATCCCTCATACATCAGAATACACTGACAGTTCTCCCAAGCAGGGACGAGGCAGATCTCTCCCTCAGGAAAATGTATGCAAACACCTCTGGAACACTGTACTGGTTGCTAGGCATCACACTGGTGACATCTTTATGATAAACATGGTATGCAGAAGAAGGCCTAATAAAAGAATAACAAATTATTACATCCAGAGGGCAATTTTACAAGATTAACTGGTATAATAAATTACTGCTGTAGTCAGACTACTGTGTTACCTATTAAGGTATTTCACAGCAGAGTCTAAATGAACCAGCCTATGAAAACAGAGAATGTCTCACAGAAAATAATAAACCTATTCTTATACTTTTTTAATACTTGTCATGATATCTATTTGTGGTATTTGGCTTGCTGCATGGTAGCTTCAGCAAATGCTTGCTGTAAAATAAAGCTATACATGCAATTCATACCAAGATGTCTCTGTTCATCATTATTTTTTCTGTGCTGCTGGACATTCAGTACCACTGCAATCTACATAATATCACTTTGAACAAAAGCCGATAGCATTTTATTTATAAAACTATTTTCATACATAAAACATTACAAAGAAAATGCCAGAAGCCAAATACCTTTCACACTAATTGTCAAATATTTTTTTCTGCATGCTTTTTATTACAAAAACCTCCATTCTCACATCCTCTTTCTTTTTCTTTCTCTCATTCAGCTTTCTCTTTTTTCTTCTTTAATTGTCTGAATATTTCAAATTTGTCCATTACTAATTCTTTTTCTTTTTAATTTTAAGGCTTGATATTTTAATTTAGAATATTATAGCCCTTTTGTTTTAAAGACAGCTTTATGAGGAAAAAAGACCCCTCATTTGAAACTTAATTGACAGAAGACCCTGTATATTGTCATGCTCTATTCTTATACTAATGCAGAAATGAATTTACATATGCATTTCATTTTCAAATGAATAAGATATGTTTTCTTGTGGTTACTTCAGTCGAAACCCCAAAATTTCCCACAACGCATAAACCGCAGAGCCCACATTCAGAGTTCAAAGGCCATGGATATACTGCAATTTGTTGTAAACTGTCCTATGTTATTCTAACATAATACATTAATGGGATAACATAGCTCCATATCAGCAAGCTGCAGTCTATTTGCAGGTGGCTATGATATCGTATTCTTGAAGTTCCGCCAATTTGATATAATATGCTTTTGTAACTGAAGCCACCAATCTCTTCACCTCCTAAAAGACATGAGTTGTTTACCCTGGTTTTAGTTAGGAGTGCTTCTAAGCATTGATCTGCTCCAGTCCTCTACCAGACTGAGATGTGTGCATTTCCCTTCCCTCTCCCATGCTAAAGGTGTGGTTTATGGGATTGCAGTCTGATGTAAAGCAGCACCTCCCAAAAGCCCTTTCACACAGTTGATCAGAATTACTTTTCCACTCCCTCTAGGAAAGGAAAATTTCCAAAAGGAATCAGTGTCATGATCTTCCTTGGTAGCTTAATCTAAAAGATGGGTTTACATACATACAGACTAGCATTCTACCGGGATGGTCAAAAAAGGCTGCAGAATTGCGAATGATATAGAGGAAGATACAGAAATATTTGCAAAAATGTACCAGCAGGGTAGATCTACCCTGGCAGTTCTGTGGATCCCCAGTCACTATGCAAATTAACAACTGACTTTCAAAATCCTCTGTTATTTGCCTGCATAATTGTAACAGAAATATGAGTGTTTTTACTAGTGGGTTACCCGAGTTCACACACAAACTTTAATCTGTGTCAGCGCTTCTTGCTGAACACAAATCTCCTGAATCTCCAGCAAAAAGTATGAAGCAATGTCACAGTGGAGGGATTAACAGGTGGTATAAGATGAAAAGAAAACTTCAACAGAGGGAGAGCCTGAGAACAGTACACATCTTTCAAAGCACTGCTAGTAGGTGACACTCAGACATCATCATTGGCAGGGATCAAGTGGAAGGTTCAAAGCAAACTCTTTTCCTTTAGCAAACAACCTGATGCTTCTGATGGGTGGAGGCAATAGAAGGTGGCCAGGAGATAGTGTGCTGGAGACAAGACACCACATAAGGGCTGAAATGAAAGACTGAGATGTGGGATGCGACCAGTCAGGGTAGTGCTAAGTGAGACAGAGATCAGAGACAGAGAGGGTGCTAGCATAAGATGCAAAAGACAAATCTAGAAAAGACTTTGAAGCGTGTGGATTAATTTGAACCCATGAACTTAATCAGACAACATTCTTCAGCTTACAGGTGGCTGAATGTATGTATTCAACCTGGTCAGAGGGTTATCAGTAGAATTTGTACTATTTGTAGAAAAATGTCACGAAAATGCAAGACTACTAGGTAAATGCAAGACTCAACACTGTTTAAAAGACAGATAATAAAAGTGTTTCTGAATGGTAGCAACTTCTGCTTTAACAAAACATAAGCAGTGCTATGGAATTCCTCCATCAACCCAAAATTTAATTAAAATAATTAAATATAATTTAAAAGCAAATAAATTATATAAATTAAAAAACAGGGATTACCAAGAAGTATTACATTGCTTCTTTCTTCTTTGCAGATCTGTAGTATTGAAAATTTTGGTTTTGTTTTTCAGTTCAAGACCATGCGGTTTTTCAAAACTAAAGACATCTGAAAATATGAGAAGGATCGGTACTGATTTTTTTTTTAATAAATTGCATGCAAGATTCAGTGCCTTTCAGGTATTAAAAAGAAGAGGTACATACCTGAAACAATTTTCAAAAGATATTTTCACAGAGTATTCTATTAACACAAGTATCACTAAATTTTACTTCCAGTCAGCTAGATGTAGTAACAACTTATATACCAAGAAGAGTGTTCAGTGTCCAGCTGAAGAAACACTTGCACTCAGCATTCAACACCATTAAGCTCATTTGTTAAAGTAGCCAAATAATTAGAACTCTAAAAAATTTCTCTATAAAAAAAATTAAATTTTTTTTGTTCTTTAAACATCACCCTTTCTCTCCAAATCCAAACTATAATTTAAGAAGTAATATCTATTGGGCTACTATTATTTCAGAGTATACAACATGAATACCTAGTACATAAATGAGCAGTGCTAGATGTTTATTTGTAAGTTTTATTTGATGCACTTATTTAAAAGGGAGAAAATAAGCCACTGTCAGGAATTCAAAAGCAGCTGGATGGAGCAGTGAAATGTGTTGTGCATGAGCATATGGTAAATGCAACTTTTTCCTAAATGCACAGTACTTGGGACCTAGTTCTAAAGCGTTATTTGAACAAGACCTTTATCTGAATGATATGAGGGGGAGAATATTGTTCATCATCAACAACCATTCAAGGGAAAATTATACTTGGGAAGAAAAGGTAGCTTATCGGCAACTTGCTTATCAGCTCTACAGGCAGATCCTTGCATGCAGAATCTTCTCTATCAATGAAGCCAGACAAGATGTTTGGGAAGAAGTCAGTCCCCAACACAGAGTTCCCCTGACCTGTAGTGGTAAAATGTAATCTATTCAATCAAAGGTACTCTGCAGCTAAACACCATGCAAATCAGAAAGATTCTCTTAAGCAACTTCTGATGAGGTAACTGGAAGCACTGGGCCAACATTTTTTTCAGGGATTTAATCTTCCATTGTTTATACACTTATTATTGTATCTTTAAGAAAAAGAAATAGCCAGTAACATCTGTCTGCAATGTTCAATTTGAAAGAAGTCTTATCTACTATTTAGAATTTTCTTTCTGGGCATTATATAAAGGAGAAGAGAAGATCCAGCCAAGAGTCATTATAACAGAAAACTCAAAGTAAGGCAATAATTATTTGTGATGAATGGTATCAAAAGTTGCACACAGTTTGTGTAAGTATGTTATAAACTGATCAAACTAGATTGTCACAATGTCTCGGGGTGTCCTTATAGCATATGTATTTTAGATATCTTAACTTGATTTTGTGTTTTGGGAAGTCATCTGAATATTAGTAGACACATCGTATCAGGTCTATACCTATAACAGAAAGCAGGAATATGTAAAAGTTACAGACCATAAATGGATAACATCAAAATCTTTATACTGCATATAACCACGAAGCATCTCAAGTTATATATAACCAGTTCTTAATACAAGATAGTGGCCTTCTGGAAACACATTTAATCACAAATTACTTGATCCATTTTGTAGATGATATGTTGTAGTACCTGATGTTCCCAAAAATTTATACAGAAACTTGTTGAAAAAAACAAAAAGAAGATTATGTAAATTTGCCACTTGGAAGTTCTTCCCACTCCCATTAAGCCTACTGATCATTCTGATCGGAGATACAAGTCAGTGTTCTAAAATGAGAAATTATATGACACCATAGATTTTTTAAGAAAATCCAGGCTAATGGGACTATTTGTAACTCTTGACTACTGCTATAATTTTGAGATTTTAAAAATGCTGAAATCAGAAAGAAGAAATTTTCTGTTACCTATACTCCAGCTATGTCACCTACCACTTAATTTTTTACAGAATTGTATGTATCTGCTAAGGGAGGAGAACAGCTGGAACACAGATATCATTTTGTCAGCAGCAGAAAAATAATCTGGTTATAATGTACTCCCATAGCACTGTTGGAAAAAACAATTGCTTGACCCTTATTCATGGTATTCTAGAACCTCACTATTTGCATTTATCCCTTCAAGGACAAATAAAATCACTTTCCCACCAATGTGACAACAGTAAGGGAAGTCAGTAAGCTGAGCATGAATAAAGAGTACTTAAACAATTGCTCTTTCTAGCCTGAATATAAAAATGTTTTTTATTTTCCAGAACTGAGTCTGAAATCAGACTGAAACTCTGGACTTGGGAGCTTCTACAAGATTAATGCCAGTTAATTAATGAAGGCAATCAGGATAGCCTTTACAAGGTTACATAGTTTTATTTGAAAACAAATGTCACATTCCATCTCACAGGTCCAAGCAAGCTGCTCACCTTGCGTCCAGAAGAAAAGTTTGTCCTGACCAGCAGAGGCAACAAGAATAAATTCTTCCTCAGAGGCTGCTGTCTGTGGAGAACAGTGAGGATGCACCTTGTTTCTTTGTGCCTCTCCTGCCCACCTTCAGGTCATCCACCCTTAGAGAATCCAGGGTTCTGTTTTTTAAGGCTGCAGATATTGCAGGATGAGGGATTAGAAATTAAAGGGAAAAAAAATCTATGCATACCTAGAACTTGGGTTAATTCTGTTTCTTTTTTAAAGTTCAGTGGACATGTACTTCAAAACATGTCATGAACACACCCAGTTTTTACAGGAGCTGTTCCAGGATGAACATGCAAACCCAGGAGATCACTATAGATCCATCTTTGAAGGTCATTCAGATTCAAACATTCACTCTCAATCAATATTAACTAATCTAAAGCGACAACAGCTATTATTTGCATTTTATCCACTTTTGAGACAACACTGTACACTGGGAGTATTCTGAAAAATTATCACATGTACACAGAGATATTTGTACTCAGAGTCAGACCTAAATTGCAGAAGCCTAGATGTAGAAGCCTAGATGCNTGGTTGATTCACATTCCCTGGAGGTGTTTAAAGGACAGGTGGATGAGGTGCTGAGGGGCATGGCTTAGCGATTGATAGGAATGGTTGGACTTGATGATACTGTGGGTCTTTTCCACCCTAATGACTCTATGATTCTATGTGGTGTCTGCCTATGAGTTATGAGTTTGAGTTCCCTATAGATGCAATGGAGCTCTAGTTAATATCATTAACAAAGTCTGGAGAATCATTCAGATTGCAAATGCCTATTTTATTCTTGAATAGTTCTCCAAATCCTTTTGTTATCTCAACCTGTTTTAAATTTAATGAGAGCTTATAAATCTAGATCTCGTTATATATAACAACCTAAAGGCACCTGTGAGTTCAGGTCATTCACTTAAGTACAAGCACACAGTGATATCCTTGCTGTCTGTTTATGGCTTCCAGGTACTTGCCTAAACAGAGCTCTCTCGTGCCTTTTAATATATCCAGGAGTATTTGAGACATTTGCATGAGGCTTATGCAGCACTATGTTGTATGTTCAAATTTCCATGTCTGGATGAGTCCTTAAAATAAACCACTTTTCTTTTTGTAGACCACAACACTCATTCTCCCTTAGAATCATGAGAGGCACACGTTCTTTAACACCTGTGTATTCCATGCACACAGCTTGATGATAACGTTTTACATAATAACTTGACTGGGATTAATGAGTGTCTGTTAGAAATGGCTTTGAGCTGTAATTGGCTATGACCGTGACCAGTCACTTTGTTTCAGGGCTCTGGAGGCAATCAACAGCCCTGCCTATCCCTACCTGGACTCCCTGGGGCTTCCTCCAACCCTCTCCCATAGTACAGAACCCCATTTCAAACCAGGCTAGGGCCTTCAGTCTTGTCCATGGCATATCCTAAACACCTTCTTGGACTTCTCCCATTGACCTTGGACTTGGCTCATGCCTCTCTCTGGCCGGTTAGTGCTCCCACAATATTTTGCATTGATGAACCTGAACAGACTGATTTCACCACCCTGGTCTCCGTTTTGAGACACAGTGTGCCAGACAGTTCCCAGCTGTCTCATGCAAATAAGAATCCACTCTGAAACTGGATCATCGTCAGGCCAGCTGAAAAAAGTTTTGGTTTCAATTTTTCTTTTTAATTTTATTTTTTTTCCTTTTGGGTTCTTCTTTTGCAAGTCATTTTTCAGAGGCTAATTTAAATATTTTCTTTGCCAGTTGGTCTGAAGATAGTACATGGATGAGTGTGTATACTTAATTCTTCTTCCTCTAGAAATTCTGCAGATTCCAGAAGATGGGGAAAAAAAATCTATCATCAGAGCCTAGTTTGCCTCTATCTTCATGTTAGGGAATTTTATAAAGTATGTAATTGAAACGACGTGTCCAGAATGTTCTGCAAAATTTGTCCCATGCATCAAACAGTAAAAATATTTAAATGACATTATTAAAATCTTAACAAGTAATTTGACACAGAATAAGCTAACCTCTGACAAAAAGAGAGGCTGAAAAAGTGTTCTCTCTGTAAGGTATTCTCTCAAAAGATTTTATGATGTGCTTCTAGAATACACCTCAGAGGCATCTACTACTATCCATATTGGAGGACTCAGGAATGGAATAAATGGGACACTAGTATAATTTTGGATATTACTTGTGCTACATAGAACCCTTTTTGATTAAAAAAAAATTACATATCCCTGGCATTTGATGTCCTCCTGTTTGTGGTAATGTGTGATTGTCCCTCAAAATATTTTTTTTTCAGTTTGCAGAAACCCAGATGCATAAAACTATCTCTGTTCCTTGTTGGCTCCTACTCTGGGAGCCAGTGTATTCTATGAAGCCATTCTTTTCCTGCTTTTGTAGCTCCTAGGATAGCTTTTTTCCCGCAGACAAAGTCAAACATCTAAGTTCCTGTTGTATGGGAATCACTTCTTTTGTGATGCACCAGTGCCAGTGCACAGTCCAGTGTCGGACTTAGCACGGTCTGTCACAATGGAGACAGAGGTTAAACAAGGAGGTTTATTCAGTTCTTTTGGGGAAGAAACACATCCATTAACAACTTAGAGGTTTAAAGGAGTCAAAAGGCCCATTTCAAGAATAAGAGTGTCAGTTTTCACAATATTGAACTCTGCAGGTACACAAAGAGTGTCATGTGTTACCACTGCAATATGATAGCCAAGTGTGGGGATTGCTTCCTTCAAGTCTCCTAAAGAAGTTCAGGCTTCAGACCCTTTGAAAATATTGCAGATGCAGGTAGAATTGACACAACTGAACCAGTGCCTGGTGAACTAAGAGTAGTTCAGTAAAATGAGGCTGTCTTCCAGGGAAAAAAATGTCCCAGGGTGCAAGTGCCATTGTAGAAACTTACTTCAGGAACAAAACAAGATGAACTGCATTTATTTATGCTCAATTCTAAGGCTGAGAGTGGAGAACTAGGAGTCAGTCACATTCTTACTCAAATAGAAAACTTTGTTTCAGTTTGCCAGGTTCTTAGAGACATTCATGGCAAATGAATCGTCACCACTGGCCAGCATTTGCTTTAAGTTTAAAAGAAATTCCTTTCAGAGCAGATGTAGAAGCAAAATAGTAATCACCTTAGAAAATCTCATCTGAATAGTGGGAGAAACAAAGCAGATGAAATGAAAATTAGGAGGAAATCAGGGAAACAAAGAAAAGAGAAACAGAATATTAGAATAAAGGTTACAGTACGAGAAGAGGTGAAAAATGGTAGGATGAAAAAGGGGGCTTAAGGACTAGGATTCCCAGCAATGCTTTACATGTTTTGCTCTACTCATTTTGACAAATTGTGGTGACAATCACACTACCTGTTGACTATTATCTTCACTGATCAAGAAATAATTTCAAGCAGAATGTTAGTCATAGCTTTAGCCATTAGATTTTATCTGTTTTGAAGCACATTTCACATTAGCTTTGGTCATTCAGGAATTTACTGCAAGGAATCTGTTTAATCAGCAATCAGCATCTCTCAAAAAGTACTGAATGTCAAGAAATTTACCTTCTTTTTCTGTGCTTCCTACAGACTCTTTGATTTGTATTTCAAACTATTATAAAAGCCTGTAAAGCCTACCTCAAAATCTTCACTTGTCCTTCTCTTTCTCTGGCTTACCCACCTCTGTATGTCTCCCTTCCACCCCCTAATCTCCTAAGGTCATGTAAGAAATATTTCTTATTTTCTTCATAAATCTGCTAACTGCACAGGTTCACACTCCACATGTTCCTGTTACGGATATGCAGAGTGACAGAAACACATGATCAGCCTTAACCAGTAAAGGCGCTGTGTGTACAAGCTCTTTCTTGATGAATCAGGGACAAGGTAATCATGTTCTTATGAATTCACAGGTTGTCATTTGTTAAGACCTGAATGAATATCTGAAGCTGTTTTATCTATATATTTATTTTATGAGAGCTCAGTAAATCTAGTTTGTAAATTATCTCATGTTAGACTTAGAAAAGTGATTCCTACAACTAGGCTCAAAATTTCAGAAGAACTCTCTTCTCTTTAAAATATTTGAATAAAATAGTGATGTTGATATCTTCTAAAAACACAACCATTGTTATTAGGTAGTTAAGCTGGAACTCTTTGGTGTTGAGCTTTTTTGGAAATCTATTCCAGAAAACATATCTATGTTTTCACTGCTGCTCTTTCTTGTTTTATTTTGTATCATTTTGCCAGTGAATAGCATTGTTATCACTCTGTTTGAAGAACAGTATTTTTATATTTTCTGCATTTTTATTAGAACACATTTGACCTAATTAGAAATGTAAAATCAAGACGTATGATAGCAACCCTAGAACCACACTTCAAACACCATTACAAGCATCTCAGGAAGGGGTCAGAGAAATAAACTACAGCTCATTAGCCTGAGGCTGTGAGTGGTCTACCAACCATACAGAAAATTGGCAGCCTTTCTGTCATTTGTCCTAAAGGAGCTTGTGTATTAAACTAATTTTTAAACATGGCTAACAGACTGGCAGTCCAGTCAGACTATTTGTTGCACATGTAAAATAATGGAGTTATTTAGATTTCATAGAAATGCTATCCATATATGTTTTACAAATGTGCAAGCACTTACATGCTTCATAGAAAATCTTCAATATTGGCCTAAAATTTTAGAGGAGCCACTTTTGTGTAAACTGCCTAGTTAGGAAAAAAAAAGTATATATATCTAATCTACAGAAGAGAAATAAGTTAAAATGCATATTGAGATACTATTTGGATGGTTAATCCTTAGTGAACTTGGATTTGATTTTTTTATATTACAACATTCTTAAGAAGCATACTTAAATGTTTGGAATAGGAATGAAAAACACTATTGTGTTCATTATTCTATGCTACACTTTTCTAATTCATGCACACATATATGTAAAGACTGTGGCATTCATCCTACTTCCAAAATTACAGTTTTTGAAGTTAAAAGCTTTTGTGTTGGGCAAAAATTGCTGAGCGAGTTTTGTTCAATACTAACTTGTATTATCCCTTTATGTTCTCATTAAAACTGGTGATGCAGCACAATTACTTTGTTGGTGACAACGAAAATGATTTCATTCTACTTCCTGATTGGAATTTTTAGATTATGCTAATCCACTGTCCACAACCTATTTGAGATATAATATAAAATTTCCATAACAAAAGAGAACACTATATGCACAGAGAACATTGCTATAAGATGAAATTGAAAACAGCATATAAAACAATCTGTAACTAGAGAAGAAAGGGAGGTAGGGGAATAAGGGAAACAGGGGAATAAATAATATCTAACTTTACTTATAGAAAAGGGAGACCTATAGTCTAATTTAGTTATCTATTATCCCCCATCTCCAAACCAAAAAAGTTACTTCACTTTATATGAAGGGTCAGTAGGTTGAATTTTATTTTTTGTATCATATTAACACTAGGAAGACTAGTGTTAATATGATACAAAAAATGCCTTCTGCAGAAGGCATTTACTATCCTTCCATCAAAGTTAGTTCCAAAGGTCTAGTATCAGTAGTTTCTTAGGGATATTTCATATGACAAAGAGTATGTTCAATACTATATAACATATGATAGGTAACTTGAATTATTTACTACTCTTTCAGGCACTTAAAATGTTTCTAAAAATCAGATTGTGAGTTCTTACTCTCCCTCATCTCTGTAAGTTAAAGTTTTAGTAGTTTTTATGTAAAAAAAACCCCAAACCAATCAAATGAAGAAAGAGTAGTTGGTTTTGAATTATGAAAATGGAAGAACTACTAGCATTTAAAAAAAAATGTTTTAGAAACACAAACTGGAAACAACATCCACAACTGATATGTTTGGAGCACAGACACAGATGATTACTAGATTTAACATTTAAGTTAACATTAAACAGCTAACATTTAATTGCATCATATAGTTGAAGAAAAATGTTGATTTTAGTAGGGTTACTTATGTACGTTAAGTAAACGCTTTCAGTTGTTAAGCATGCAACAATCAGAGCTTGTAGAACTGAATTTTTGTTACTTACTTTGTCATTCTTCCCCTCCCACAAAGCAACTGAAACTTTAAGCTCTCTGTTGTTGTTTCCACTGTTTGTTGAGGACATCCATTCCAGAGGAATCCTCTCTTCTGTATATGCCATAGTCCATGATCACACAGAAATACGTGGTACCATACATCTAATTGTAGCTACATCATAGCTGCAACCAAATCAAAGTCAAATTTTACTGCTCTCAATAACTGAAGAATTTGGATTTAAATAAAATCAGTTGGCAAATAGCAGCAGGGTGGGTTGCTGTCGTATTCTCTTCCATCTTTACATGTGTTAGAATTTTATCTTTAACATATTTTCCTTTTTATTTTTAATGGGAAAAATACATACATGTGATAGAGATGATGAGATACAGTTGTGGTTTGAATTGTGAATAATCTAATTCAAGTTGTGAAATATCTTAGTTTAAATCTTTCCAAGATTATGATATAAAGAAAGCCAGTTTATTGCACACAAATATAAACTGTTGTCCCAAATATTTGTACAGACCTTTTGATTTCTTCTATTTTAGTATATGACAAGGGGTTCTGAGCAAACACATAAAACAGCTGGTGAAATGAAAGCTATAAAATATAGTGTCCATAACTTTCAATTTTTCAGTCTTTCTACATAAAGCTAAAGCATGGCTTAATATCAGATGAGTTTGCAAAAGTCTCTTTATGCATTATCTATCACTTGTACTTAAATAGACAGGCAGTGTGCATAACAATAAATGAAATGGAAAAAGGCTTTTCAAACAAGTAGAAACAGCCTTCCAAACTCTGTGTAATTTTTCTCAAGAGCTACAATCACGCGGGCAAATTCTGCATTCCTTTCCTTAATGCAGACAAGGTTGTTTAGATGAATAGTTATCAAAGTATTTAAAAACCCTTGATCAATTGGGACCATCAAAAGGAAAAGATATCATAGCCAGATTTCTCTGACATGATGTTTTAGTTGAAGTCAAGAATTATGGGTGCTTTTAAGTAATATTAAGCAGCCTAAGTTGTATTTAGTAAATCCCAAAGCCAGGAAAATGGCCCAGAAATCCAACATTCAGGAGTACATCAGAGATCTAAATCTTCCATAGAACAATCAAGATGTAGCCTACATTGTTTTCAATTGATTTCATACCTGCATTAAATGGAAGTAGTAAAAAGTCATTGGTTGTCTTCACTTTACATGTAGATATTTTTGGTTAAATGAAAGTTGTTTGAATGTTCAAAAAATTCTATGTCATATGCCTGCCCTCCTACTTTTTCCAGTATCATGAAGCAGAACACCTAAAGACTTTACCTTGTGCCCTATAAAAGCTTTTCCTCTTCTGTGCAGCAGTGCTGGGCCTTCTGTGAACACTATAATGCATCAAATGAGAAAAAATAATACAAGCTTTCCCTGTAAGGTTAACTTTGCAAATTGAAGGCAAAACAATATCTTCATAAAAAAAAATCTGAAGAAGGTATACAAGGACTCTTTATACGTAGGAACAAAACACAAGTAAAAGCATGCCATTTTCACAATAATGTAGGTGGAATTAATGTTACAAAAGGTCTTAGCATGTTAAAATGGACCATTTAAATCGCAAGACAATTGTATAAAATACTCACATTAGGATTGCATTTTCACCTACACAAATTTAAAAGCAGAAAACTAGCACTATATCTTGTTGAATAAGTATTGTAACTAAGAGAAGTTTCAAGTGAATTGTCCTTATAAAATCTCATAACTAAACCTGTTGCAAGCTCTTAAATACTGAATTATTGTCCTCATATTAGTTTAGACAGCTGAAGCAAATCCTGCTATCAAGGAGTTTACTTCTCTTTTTAACTATTTCCCTCCCTGAGAGTGCAATAGAAACAATTAACCAGATTTCGCTTAAATGCTTGAAAAATCACCAGCTGTTTGTTTTTTTTTCCCAGTCACTTAAACATTTCATTCTTGACCTAGATTTAGCAAGCAACACAGACAATAGCAGAGCTTTTTTTCCCAGGTAAGTTGAACCTGTAATATGGCAAAGATTATCTATAGAATTCTGGATTTAAAGTCATTATCCATTTTCCTGTGTCCCTTTTTTTTTTTTTTAATTTCTGCACTAAGACTAACTTAATTATCAAGAAAATAAGAAGATATCAGTGTGGTTTGAATCAACTGAGAAACATACAAGGTACACCACAGATCTTTAGTTATCTCAGCTCTAGCCTCATACAAGTCTGCTTTTCCCAATCTGATCATCCCGCCAACAGACCCTGGCAGGACTTTTAATTTCTGTGAACCTTAGCTGATGTACGTGAATCAATGTATTTGCATATGATGTGAAACTAAGACATTTTTCATGTTATAGATCATAATACTGTATGGTGGTGGACAGCAGCATCATGTAATACATGGGTAGTTGACTGGCAATGGACTAAAATGGTGGCTGAGACAGGATTGCCAATCTACTTTTCACATTTTTATTAAGATTTTCAACGGGGACCAACACACAGCCAGCTTCACTTCTTCTCTCTTCTTCCCTGTGTCCTTGCAACAGATTATTTAAATCATATGAATATTTAATGCAAGTGTCTCATCATTTATTGTTTATTATGCTTGAGGACAGGTCCATAGTTGAGATAAATTCACAGTTCAGAGCCATTGATAGATGTCTTCCGTGAGCCTTTTCTGAAACATCCTAGCACATTTTAGCTAGTTTTGTAGGTCCAGGCAGATTTTTACTCTAAGGAATCAATCCACAAATGCCTGCCCTTGAACAAAACAGAAGACACAAAACCCTGCAGAGTTCAGAAAAGAAAATAATTCAATATACTCTCACACCTGTAACTCCAAAAGACAATCTCTATGCTGAAAAGCTCTTTGACAACCTTCAATGGTGACTGAAGATTTTTAATTATTATTAGAAGAGAGCATTTCCCACTGGCAAAGGACATAGAGAATGGAAAGTTTCTGTTTCTGATGGAGCCAATCATTCAGAAAAAGCAATAGTTAACTGGAAAGTGAAGCCAAATAATGTACTCAGGATGTTTTCTGAAGAAATCAATCCTCTTGAAATAACACCAGGAGGAATATGAGGTGGATGAAACTGATATTTAAATTCATTCCATCATTCTTTTGCATCAGATAAATCCATGATTTGGAGTTCTGCCCAAAGGAAAAAAAGATTGGCACTCTTTCAGTAGACAGTACTGTAAAGGGGAAAAAAGAGAAAAGAAAAAAAAAAAGGAAAGTGTCTTTTCAGGTATATGCTTAAGATGATAAGAGATGAGAAGTTTAGTTCATAGTAATTTAGGGAAAATTTCAGAGCAGGAAATTCACCTCTTTACACCTTGGTTTTCTCATCTTTAAAACGGGAGTAGTAAGTAGTATTTAACGAGTGACAAACATAAAAATACAGTTTTACTTCTCTTTAATGAGGGCAGCTGTATAAATATTAATGATTGCCTCAGTTTTACAGATGTGGTGTCTGAAATTGAGAAGTGTTTCAATAAGTTTAAAATAGTGAAAAGTGGTTTTGACTGAGAAATTCTTGTAGTGAACATGGTAATAAAATTTGATTGGTCCCTCTAAAATTTCAGAGTTTCTTTACCTTCCTTAAACAAATGAAAAACTGTTGTTTTCCTTCTAGTTCTTTTTT
>WAAB01013919.1:0-11324 GCA_013389865.1 Piaya cayana
TAGGAATGGTTGGACTCAATCTACTGGGTCATTTCCAACCTGGTTTTTCTGTGATTATTAATTTTTTTCCTTACAAGCTGTATACCCAACAGAAAGCTTTAGACTTAATATATTATGTTTTTGTAAGAGCTTTAGCTGTATTCACAAGATTCTTTCTCTTGATAAGCTCTCGTGTCTTCTGCTCATTTTCTCAGCAGAATTGAAGAAGTTTGAAAAATCAGTAAGATACACAACTTGTTGGATTCTCATTTCATTATGGTGACTGCACAAGAAGGGAGTACTCAGTCTTTTCTAAACTGAGGGCATTTCATAAAATAATGCAGACAATAAGCTTTGAAATTGTAATTACACCTGATGTTACAACACTTCTTGTATTCTCTATAGAATTACATTTTTACAACATTTTATGAGATGGAAGGTGAGTTTTAACAACAGGTAGAAAATCTCTGGCTTTTCTCTCCCATGCTACCAACTCTGAAGATTAGTGTTCATGAATATAGTAGCTACTTTAGCAATATGCTAACAGTGTAATTGTGTTTCTTCTGTGCATTCTCCTCCTCTCATATTTTGAAGCTTATCTATAATATGTGCTTTCTGATATTCTTGGCTTTATTTCATTAGAGAGCTTCATGTAATCTAGGAAGCACTGTTAGAGCCCCAAGCTTTATTTGATAGTCAGAAACACGTTTACCATTTGCAAGGCTTTCCCCAGTGGTGGTGATGTGAAATAGGTGCTTCTCTTAATTTTTTTTAAGCAAAAATGTCTACCAGATTAAATGTATTGGTTTTTACATTTTCTGAGTAAATGAGTTGCAAATACTTTTCAACCATCTCAGTTTAATATAACATTATAAACTTGTTTTATACATCAGTATTTCACTTGTTGTTCAGAGCCTTCATTTGTACTTGCTAAACTATTACATAGTTTAGTGATGTCCACGGCAGGGGTTTGGAACTAGATGATCTTTAAGGTCTCTTCCAACCCTAACTATTCTATGATTCTCTGATGTCATTAGAGTATCTTTACCTTTTTTGTTTATGAAGATTTTATGAGGGGAAAGTGTTTGCTGTACTGGAGAGAGAGATCATAACCTATTTATTAGGCTGTGCAAATTTCCTTCCCTAAGTCTTTTTTTCTGTTGTATTGAAACATGAGAAATCTGGACACTTACTATGACTCTTTCTTCAGAGAAGCTTTTGCATTAGTGTAGAGTGCGGAGTACAGACCTGATGAGTTTGGGGGGTTTTGTGGCTTCCCTCAGAAGAAATTGCTCCCCCACAAAGCATTGCAGTAGGCAGCATTTGGCTCTCAGGAGTCCTCTGGTGGGCCTTGCTCTGAAATGATGGACTGCGGTTCTTGACAGGCATCTGGATACTGGTCAGGGTTGCACAGTTTGAAACAAAGTTTGACAGTTTGCTACTGAAATAGTACTTAAGTAGATGGGGATGTGAGCTAATCATGTACTTATTTCTGTGCACTAATGAACTTCTTTGTTTTCTTACAAAGGATACCGTGATGCAGAAGTTGGTTGGATACAGACTGTAGAGGACCTTCATGAAAGGGAAACTGAGAAGATGGATTTTTCTCCTTATGGAAATGCACAAGGTCCAAGCAGAGTGGCTCAGTTCCTTGTGATCTATGCTCCGAGGAGAGGCATTCTGGAAGTGTGGAGCACACAGCAGGGGCCTCGGGTTGGAGCCTTTAATGTGGGGAAATACTGTAGGTAAGAAGCAGTTAGCAGGTAGGCATATTGGCTGTGCAGCTGCAATAAAGTGATACGTGGATAATGCCAGCAGTAAAAGTGGAAAGTGCTGGCACATGCTTTTTGCATTGCCCACAGTATTTCTGCTGAATGTAGCCTGTTGTTTTATAGAAGGGGATTTGGTAGTTTCTTATCACTCTGCAGTCTTTCCTGATAAAAGCATTTAGCATTCTTAAACCTTAGCTTTATAAGTATTTCTTCTTTCTGTTCAGTGTGTGGAAAGGGAAGGTTGCTAACTTTGTTCTTCACTGTAGAGTCTATGTTTTTTCTTGGTTTCAGGTTATTGTATCCTGGTTATAAAATAATGGGTTTAAACAATGTGACTAGTCAGGGATGGCAGCCCCAGACTTACCAGATATGCCTTGTTGATCCAGTCTCTGGAAGTGTGAAAACCGTCCATGTACCTTTCCACTTGGCACTGAGGTAAGGACTTTCTTTGCTCTGTATAACCAAATTAATTTCATTATTAATTTTGGAAACAAAGTAAAGAGAGCAACTCTGGTGTTCCTTCTCAAGCTGAATAGTACTCTGATAGTAATCACATTGGTTTGTATACATTAACTTGGTTTTATTAATGTGATGTCACCTTAAAGTAGCATAATTTTTTTTTTTTTTCTGAATCACTCACTTTAGTTCTCTTTACTCATACATTTAAAATTATTTCCCTTCAGTGACAAAAAGAGTGAGCGAGCAAAGGATATGCATCTAGTGAAGAAGTTAAATGCCTTACTCAAAACGAAAACCTCAGATCCAGGTAGGTTCTCTTCAATCATTTTTTTAAGACGGTATGTTATCGTATCATTGTATTATGTCCTGTAAATGTACAAATGCAAATGTGGCTGTGGTGCATTTTGAAAGCTGTATGTGCTATGAATTATCATCTTTAAGTAGCTTGTATTGTTTTATGAACTACTAGATTAAATTTATTTTAACAAGGATTAAAGATAAGCCTCGTCTGCCATCTCAACTAAACCATACCTTGAGCGCGTATATAAAACATGGTCTATTTGCAAACCATTATACCATATAATGTAGTTCAGCATCTGATTCTAGATTATCTAGCCTTCTTTCTGTAAGTAATATGTATTTTTTAAAATTAAGACAGATTTGGAGTGAGAGAAGCCACTAAACTGCTATTTTGTTACATTTTCCCCAGGCTTATTTTGACAACTCTTGTGCTTTCATCTCTGTAGTGTGAACCCAGGGGCATCCTAACTGTGGTGTGGGTTGACTTGCTTTTCAGAGTGTTTTGAGAAATATGAATTAAAGTAATGATTGTAGCATTGTTTGCAGATTTGATTGAGGCTGAAGCAAAGGAGTTAATACTGGATATCAAATACCCTGCTACAAAGAAACAGGTGAATATACAGAAGTCAGTATGCTTTAATGTTATAAAAAAAGTTGTGTTACCAGATTAGAGGGCTAAATCTTTCTTTTTATATCTTTCAAAATATGTTGGGTTTTTTTTTTCCCCCAGAATTACTTGAAGCAAATAATTGAGCTGTTTTGCCTTTTTAAAAAGTATCATATATATTGCTTGGAATTAATTTGCCTTGTGACCTCCCCAAGGCATCATCCATGGTTAAATTGAAATAATAGAGTGCAGACTTTTATGTCAAGTTAGTATACAAGTATATGTGAAGACAAAATACAGATCAAAAATCATTGTCAAAGTGCTACTGTTGGCTTATCTTATAGGTTTCTACAGTACAATTAAGTAAATGTTTAATTCTGTTGAACATCCACTTAACAGGCTCTGGAAAGTATACTGACAAGTGAACGTGTACCACTTCCATCTCTCACGAACATCACTCAGACATTAATGGATAATTTAAAAAAACAGGGTACGTGGATATTTTGCAAAAATAGAGAGAAATTTGCACTTTGCTTGCAGCGGTGTATGACTATCAAAACTGTTCTGTTTCACAGGGAGAACATACATGATCTGCTTAGTTTTGCTGCTATGTCTTGCATGGTGTTGCTTTTACATATTTTTTAATGCAGACTGCAAATAGATTGCTATTAAGTCTGCTTTGCTATGCTCACTGTGTTCCTAGTAACTTGCAATTGTATTATAAAAGCTAAAAAACCCAGACCATACCACTGTGCGGGATACTTGCATCCAGTAAAAGAAAGTAGCTTTCTCTCTAAAGCATCTTCCTTTTTAACTTTGGTCTGTAGAAACTTCATTTTGTCCTATCTCTCCAAGGAGAGCATTGGGGTTATGGTACTTTGGATCTGTGAATTTTAAGCTACTGGAAGCACAAAACTCTTATCACTGAGGATGTGAGCTTTGGCCAAATGCCTAGTATATTCTCTTAGTAAGCTTCGCTAAAGTTATTTCATGTGCTTTTCAGAGCAAATGCCATACCATTACACATTCAAAAACTTGTTGCTGAAAGTCAGCAAGATTGTTCCCTTGGAATGGTACACTGAGATCTTTCTAAATTGAGAGAACCTTCTTTGTGCTTGAGGTGATCCCACTTTGGAGACCCAGCTGGGCAATGAGGAACAGAGTGGAGAGCACATGCCACTTCCTTTGCAAGCGTTGGATTTCTCATCAGTAGTAGTCTGTGCATTTTTATTGTTATCACAAGATAAATTACAGATTGTTAGAAGATGAAGCTTTAGCAATAGGAGTCAAGAAATCCCTACTGCTGTTGTGTGGAAGTCCTGAATAAACCATTTGGTTAGAAAGGTGGTGTCCCTTGTCCTGCCCTAGTGAGAATGTGTCAACACATTTCTGTAGTTTCAAGGCCTTGGGAGGAAATCTTTCTTCCATTTGTATCAGTGGCGTTTCTTTTATTGTTTTCTTGAAGTAAATAGAGGAGATTTGAGAGCTTCACACATGCAGTTCTCTATATAGTTTTGTTCTGGCATTCTAAACCACTAGCATTATCCATTTCTACTAGAACTCCTTAAAAAAAAGCAAAGAAAAACTGAAATGCGCCCTTTTAAGCTGAAGAGGGATTGACAGAACTGCATGTTTACTGAGGTCTGTTCATTTGAGTTTTTATGTTTCATCATTAATCTCTTACTGTTAACATTACTTTCTCACAGTCACAATTAATAACAAACTTGACTCATGTTCCAGTCTTCCAGTTTCAGAAGATTAGTGACATATCTTTCCAGTTGTGCTTAAAATAGAATGTGAAGCAGATGCTAGGCTCTGTGAATGCTGTGGTTGTTAAGAAAAAATCAAGTGACTGTGTGGCAAGCTCTGTGCATTTTTCTTTTGTAGGATTTTTAATAGCGAAGTATCAAAAGTGTTTAAGAGCTCAGGAGGAGAAAATTATGTTTAGAAGCTGTGTCAGGTGAAGATATTTTCAGAGATACCTCTTGTGTAGAAAGGTTCCTTTAGGATCTCTGTTTAATGCTTTGTTTTGAAGCTAATAAGTTGGAATAGAGGCTTTTTCAACTTTTTGTTGGTGTTAGTTTCCCGTATTCCGATTGCTTTAATTGTTACTTAAATTTGAATGTCAATAGATACATGAAATATCTGAAGGCTGTAGAAATACAGAAGGTGGTGTCTTACAGAGATGGCATTGAATTCATATTAGTAGACACCAAACTCTCCTCTGATGCAAGGAATATGCTTAACATATTGGTGGAAGCAATGAAAGATTATAGTTTGGAATTCTTGATGAATGAAAATGTTTGAGACTTCGTGTCTTTCAGTTTTTGACAATCACTTGTTTGGCCTTAAAACAGGAAAGGAGAATAGCTTTGCCTTTGTTCAGTTCCACATTATTAGCCTTCTTCCATTTAAACATTAGCTTGATATCTTTCTCTAATACTTCTTGTAAAAATAATTAGTGTTTTATACTGCTGTGAATTAAACATAATCATTGCAAGCAGTACTGCATCAAAAATTTACACGGAGAGACATAAATCCTCCAGTTCTAATAAAGGAGGAGTTTAACGCAGCTATGAAGTATGTTTCACTGTTCCAGGCTATATATTCAGTTCAAATGCAATTTTCTTTCTCCTCAGAGCTTGAGTGTGTGGATGAAGGACTGCTGCAGTTCTGTGCAAACAAGTTAAAGCTGTTACATCTTTATGAACTAGTTAGCAAACTGAATACCCAAAGCATACAGAAAGACGCTCCACCTTCAGATAATGTGAGTAAATTAAAAATTCAGGTTTTTTACAGAATTGAATAACAATTTAGGCATAAAAATCCACTTTTAAGGCCTCAGGTAAAATAGCAGGTCAGAAAGTTACCCATTTCAGTAGTCTGAAACTTCTAATGAAATGATTTATAATGCTTTTTTTTTAACCCTGTACAGATGTCTAGTATTTTATCTACCTAATATTCTTTAGTAGTCATATAAAGTTGAGATAGAAGTGCAAACAGAACCAGAACCTCCTGATTTAGGTCCTTTATCCAAACTACATAGCACATTCTTAACTTTGTTTGACTTTGAAGGCCTGTTTCATAGAATTGTAAAAATGTTACCACTTCTGTAGCATCATAATTCTGCTTGCTTTTTGATATCATGAGGTTCAACAAGGCCAAGTGCAAGGTCCTACACCTGGATCAGGGTAATCCACAGTTTCAATACAGGATGGGAATGAAGTGATTGAGAGCAGTACTGCAAAGAAGGACTTAGGGATGCTGATTGATGAGAAGCTTAACATGAGTTGGCAATGCATGCTCACAGCCCAGAAGGCCAAATGCATCCTGGCCTGCATCAAAAGAAGCATAGCTAGCAGGTCAAGGGAGGTGATTTTTTCCCCCCTTTACTCTGCTCTGGTGAGAACCCAGTTGGAGTGTTGTGTCCAGTTCTGAAATCCTCAACATAAGAAGGATATGGAGCTGTTGGAACAGATCCAGAGGAGGGGGCCACAAAGATGATCAGGGGTCTGGAGTACTTCTGCTGTGAGGACAGAGTGAGAGAGTTGGGGTTGTTTAGCCTGGAGAACAAAAGGCTCTGAGGAGACCTTATAGCAGCCTTCTAGTACCTGAAGGAGACGTACATGAGAAATGGAGAGGGATGTGATAGGACAAGAGGGAATGGCTTTAAATTGGAGAGGGGAAGATTTAGACTAGACATAAGAAAGAAATTCTTCACAGTGAGGGTGATAAGACGCTGGCACGTTGCCCGGGGAAGTTGTGGATGTCCTTTCCCTGGAGGTGTTCAAGGCCAGGTTGGATGATGTCTCAACCCAGACAAAGGGGAGAGGAAAAGTGGTGTCTGTTTGTCTGTGTAGCGATCCAGAGATTTAAGGGGTACTCCCAGGGTGAATATAAAATAGTATTTATTACAGGAGGCACAAAAACAAGCTGAGGTACTCAGCCGCCCGGAGTTACAGAAATAAACCCCCAGTGGCTTAAAACCCCTACGATCCAAGTGGACACGCACACCGTGAGGTCAGGGGGAGAGGGGAGGTAGGGAGAAAAGACAGAAATAGAGACGGTATCACCCTGTGGTCCGGTCGCATGGTTTGGCCTGCTCCGGTGCAGGTCTGTATTTCAGTGCAGGCGCAGCAGAGAGCTTGGAGAGGAGCACTCAAAGCTCCTGCCCAGCACGGTGCCGTGCGTCCCGTCTGCATGGCCACGAGGTGACTGCTCCCTGTAGCGACCCCCTGCCCCGCTGGCCACGTGGCGTCCACCCTGACTCTCGGCCACGTGGTGACTGACTCCACCCCCACGCTTCCCCTTCCTTTCCGGCTCCGTGGGAGAGCTGCAGGGGGTGGGGGGGGATGACAGGGGTCGGGCGGACAGGAATAGCTGACTTCAGGGGAAGCAGTGTGGTTATAATGCCCGCTGTGACGAAATGTTTGAGGCAAAAAGCATTCAGGCTGCCCAGACAGATGGGGCCTTGAGTGGCCTGATCCAGTGGGATGTGTCCGTGCCCATGGCAGGAGGGTTGGAACTGGATGATCTTTAAGGTCCCTTCCAACCCCCAAGCCGTTCTATGATATCATTTTTAAAACTTTGTATACCTTATAAAAAACATATGGAGTGGTGTAATATAGTCTTGTTTGCTTGATAAGTGATTATATATAGTATAAGCAGAATCTAAATATGGGAAATACATCTGTTGAAGTCCTTGAATTATGCTAGACAAGGTCTTCATTTCAACTGTATGAATAACTGATTTTGAGATTGTTTCAAAATGAAGTATTTTGACTCTTCTAACTTTTGTCATAGTTTTTACTGTGTTATGAAAAATGCCTATTTGCATTAGTCTTGTGATGTGGGATTTTTTTGGCTTTTGCCTTTAGGACTTGGCCAAACTGCTTCGGATGGAAGAAAAAGAATTTCATAGGCTCCGAACTTTACTGGAGAACTATAAGAAAGAAAATACCCAAACTACTGCTCAGTTTGCTGATGAGAAGGATGACTTATTGTCTGTGAAAATGTTCTTAGAATATTTGGAATATGAAAAAGATGTGATTAGTGTGAAAAATATGGAAGATGGAGAATATGTGGCTTTAGGTAAGAGCTACTGTGAACTGTTTATCAAATTAATTAAAGACTAACTATATTCTAAGATGGTATAAATATTTTAGTCTTAGTTTAGGGACCATACCAAGCTGTCTTGGCTTGAAGTCATTTGTGACAGTGCTAGTTCCAAACTTTTACCTTTACCCATAGGACAAGTCTTTCTACCTGGATGCATTAATAAAAGTTAACTACATCTGTGAACGTAATTACCCTAAAATCCCCCCGTTCATTCATTTATTAATGCCACAAAATGGCAGCTTGAAGCAACTTGAGGTAAATCTGTCTCAAAAACGCTGTCTTTCCAGACAATTTATTTTCTGGGGAAACTTCTGTGCAAACACAGATTTCTGTGCGCAGATGTTATATGCTGCTCACATAGTAGCTTGCTGTTTATTTTTGTTTTAATTGTCAGACTTTGAGAGAAGTTGAGATTGAAAAGTTAAGAAGAGCTTGGCTTTCATCTGTGTGAAAATCAAAGACTGTTTCTAAGTAATCTTAGAATTTTCATTTTCACTACCATAACACCATACCTGGTTTTAAGAACTGAGGTGTAAGTTCTCTTCTCCCCATGGCTGTGAACAGGCTTGGACACCCATAACTTCATAGGGTGTTCAGCTGCAAACAAATGTAATTGAAACTTGAATGTCAAGCTGAGCAGTTTAGATGATTTCTTTTAGATCTTGCTTTTCCAATTTGCCTCTGACTGACAAGGACACTCACACTTTTGTAGTGCTGGTAAAGTATGACTTAAGTAGTTGCTTGTTTTTTTAATTATTTGAAATAGAACTACTTTACTATATAAGATACAGCATGCTGCCACACAGTTATGGGTTACGCCATGGATAAACTCATCTGGCATGTGAAGCCATTCTTTGAATTGAACAAATGTACAATGCAAATGTACAATACAAATGTACAAACAGAGGTTTGTTATAAATCCACTTTATGCACGACTCATGATGTGATAGGAGCGCTTAACTGTTCTTTGTACTGAACCTTCTTTTCCACTAAAGATAGGACATCAGGGTAATCTGGATGTAACTTAGTCCATTATATTGCACTCAGTAGGACCTTATTTTTCATGCAAGTGTAAGGGGAGAGGCTGTGGCTTTAGATGTCATTCATAATGTCGACTGATTTTTGCTTCAGGCAGCTTTTTCTTCTGGAATTGTTTGTGTGGGAAGAGTTCCACAGAGGAAATGTGTCATGCATTGGAATCAGCAGGTTTTAGCCCTCAAATCTTGTTGGTAACGTATTTCTTATGTACTTTACAACTTGAATTTAGTGTCTTGGGGAAAAAAAAAATAATTGAAAGGAAAGATTTTGAATGTTGACCTTTGGATTAATGCTGTATTCAATCTGTGTTGAAATATCCCCATGTGCAGTTGTTTGGGTACTTTTCCACTGAGTAGATGTCAAAGGGGAAAAAAAAAGAAGAAAATATTCGAATATGAAATGTGGGTATTCTAGTGGAAATATTTAGAGTATGCGCTTCAGACTACTAGAAGGTTTGCTGAATATTTCTTATGCAAAGAAGCAAAAATTATGAGATTAGTTGATTTCAGGTATTGATGCATTTGTTACCATTCCTTTTTGCAAACAAAGAAGTTTTAAAGAGAATTAAATATAAATTTTTCAGAATTTTTTTCAGTCATCTTAAATTTCATCTGCATGTAATTTCAGTCTTTTGCAGCTTTTCTTCCATCCACTGCATAACAATGGAAATACTTATTTCAGCATTACTTGCCTCTGTTAGGATTTTCAGCTGTAATATTAATAATGAATGATGTTTACAAGTTGAGATTGCTAACATATCAATGTTAGCTGCTCGTACTTTCAAAAGAATATTTTCTAAGGTATCTTTAAATGAAAGGTACAGGTTTTATTGTTTTATTTCATACCCTGTGGTAAGGTGCCTTATACAGTATATTTTTAGTTCTATGTTAGTGATAAAGGTTCAGGGATATAACATTTCTGCTCCNTGAATATTTCTTATGCAAAGAAGCAAAAATTATGAGATTAGTTGATTTCAGGTATTGATGCATTTGTTACCATTCCTTTTTGCAAACAAAGAAGTTTTAAAGAGAATTAAATATAAATTTTTCAGAATTTTTTTCAGTCATCTTAAATTTCATCTGCATGTAATTTCAGTCTTTTGCAGCTTTTCTTCCATCCACTGCATAACAATGGAAATACTTATTTCAGCATTACTTGCCTCTGTTAGGATTTTCAGCTGTAATATTAATAATGAATGATGTTTACAAGTTGAGATTGCTAACATATCAATGTTAGCTGCTCGTACTTTCAAAAGAATATTTTCTAAGGTATCTTTAAATGAAAGGTACAGGTTTTATTGTTTTATTTCATACCCTGTGGTAAGGTGCCTTATACAGTATATTTTTTGTTCTATGTTAGTGATAAAGGTTCAGGGATATAACATTTCTGCTCCATAACACAAAATTTATAAGTGTTTGCATTAGGTATATTCTATAATTCTGTGATTCTATGATTCCATATTGCAATATTAGAATTTTATTCTATTCCTTTAATTCCATGTTCTCTTTTTTTACAGTCACTCCTTCTCAATTTATGGCTCTCTAAGGAAAAAGATATTCTAGAGAAGCCGGATTCTGTCAGTTGCCTTCACGCTATGCTGTCACTTCTGAGCAAAATGAAAGGTAAAATGTGCATCAGGAACACTTGAAAAAAACTGATACAATTATTAGAAATTTGCTACTTTGACTAGCCTATGTTATTGCTTAGGGTTTCCTCCCTCCACATATAAATTATATAATGGAACTAAATGCTGTATGTTGATGAACTAACTAAAAATACAATAAAATTCGGAAGAGTGCCACAATTAAAATTGCAACAATTCCTATTTGGCACCAGAAGCTCCCCTTCCTCTCTTTTTTGGATATATAAACCTGCCCCTCTCCCTTGTGCTGACTGGCTCTCAGAAGTCCGTTGAATTGCTTTAGCTTGTTGAGACACTTATTCTAGCAGCATTTATATACTGAACATCTCTGTAACTTGAGGGATACTCATAAAGTCAACTTGCCATTGCATGGCTAAGTTGTGTAACGGCAAAGTCTGTGAAAGATAAC
>WAAB01013920.1:0-92562 GCA_013389865.1 Piaya cayana
GCTGCAAACAACATGGACAAACTGGAGCAAGTTCAGCAGAGGTCCCCAAGCTGACTGGCGGCTGGAGCACTTTGGTCTGTGAGAAGAGGCTTGGTCAGCCTGGAAGAGAGGCACAGAGGAGAACCACCAGCAGCTTCCCAGTACATAAGGGGAGGTTAGCAAGAGGACAGAGCTGGGCTCTTCACAGTGGTGCGTGGCTGGAGAACAAGATATAGCAGGCATAAAGTGAAATAACAGACATTCAGACTGGTTGAAAGGAAATAGATTTTCCCCATTGGGCAGTGGAGGAGGTTGCTCAGAGAGATTGTTCAGGCTCCACCCCTGGCGTTTTTCAGGACCCAACTGGATAAATCCCTGAGCAACCTGGTCTGGTCTCAGAGGTTACCCGACTTTGAGCAGGAGGTCCTGAGGTCCTTTTCAGCCTGAAATATCCTATGAGCCTATGATACTATCATAGCAGTAATAACACTTCCTTCCACTCTGTGCTATAGATTTAATTATAATTTTCTGCCTTGGTGATTTCAGATTAATTGTTTTAGTTTTTCAAATAAATCTATTTTGATATTGTGTGCTTTTGTGTGAATGATGATTACTTTGATTGTCCTAACTTTTGAGCTATTAAATTTGAAGTTCTGCTATGTCACACCTTCAGTATTGAGTTTAATTGCATCTTCCAGTTACAGTAGTGTTCCCTGTTATTGAAGTCTACTGCTAAGGCAGAGAGATGCTGTCTTCTGCTTTTGTAAGAGAAGGTAGAGACCCAGAAGTTCAGGCAGCTCTGGCACCGTGAACCTTCTGCTTCTCAGCCACCCCACACCTCCCTCATGTGGGGACACGGTTCCAACATGCAGTCAGGCACTAAGAACCACAAAGACCCTCTTCAGGTGTCTTTAGGGGGACATTAGGAGTTCTTGCTGGTACAAAAACGACATGTGTGCTGACTCCTAAGCTGTGGTGAGGGACCTGAGCCCTGTGCAGGAGAAGGGTGCTTCTCTGGATGAGACTTGTTTGTGCTCAGGCTTGAGAACTACCTACCATCCTTAAAAGGGAAACCTCACCCTGGAAAGAAATGTGTACACAAGTTTACTGTTTCAACATCCCTACACGATTTTTTCTCAAATAGGGAAACATGGAAGCCTTAGGTTATTCAGACTGGGAGCAAATGATTTCTCCTGTCATACTGCTCAGGAAATTCTATCTCTTTGAATTAAATGGAAAGAAGAACAACCAGTTTTTAGCCTAGCGTTCCTTTCATATACTTCAGCTGTCCACTTCCCAGTCTTCTTTACAGGGCAGCTAAACAGTAGATTTTTTGCTCAGACAGCTTTTAAAAACTGGAATTCACAAAATAAAAAACTGCATTTTCTCTTTACATTTTCCCTACTTCTCAGAAGGCTGTGTGGCACACATTTCACACCCTACCTGTTTTGTTTCTTTCTTTTTATACTCCTAGAGATTTATGCATGGCATGAGTTTCTAAAGCATATAATCATATGGCAAGGACACAATGGGCTCCTGCATCACAGATGCAGGTTATTAGCATTGTTCTTTGCATTCTTGAGATTTGTGACTAGGGACACATTCAATGATGTTTTCCTGTGGCACCAAGCAACCTGCTAAAGGCTGATATCATATACATACAAGTATCCATCAACTTGCATAAGAAATTAGTTGCAAAATTCCACACATTTCCTGGTAATTCAGTGCACAAAAAAACCCTAATATTTTCACTGAAATTATGTATAAAATCATAATATAATTTTAATTTTTTTTTTATAGAACAGTTTCGGACCTCCTAGTGAAAAAAAGAAAACCTCAGAGCAGAAGTACAGACTAGCTATAACAAGTTGGGATGTTTTGTCCCTGTGGACACCTTGAACTGGGACCACAGTGTGGTGCCAGGTAGTGCCCAGCTTGCCCAGCAGTTGGAGATCCCCAGGCTCAGTGCTGCGGGAAAACACAGCATACAGCTCCCAGATCCCAGGCTGTAACTCTGCAATGCCAGCTCCTGCATGGACTTCTTGTCTTGGCAAGGCTCAAAGATCCCTGTCCTAATTTTTCATGCACAGCACAAACACGAATTTTTTACTCTGGACATCTTGGAGATATGGTCTGTAGAGCTGCAGCCCTGTGCATCTCTCCATCGCAGATCCACAATCCCACAGTCCTGTCCTGCGCCACTGTGATAGATAGTGTTTGACAAATATCTGTTTTTGTGCAGTATGTCTTTTGGGCAGGATTAGGAATTGAAGCCAAGCAGGACAGAAATCTCAAGAAAAAACTGTCTTCAGAGTGAAGGATGGTGTAAAAATCATTAACATTTCAACAAATGTCATTTCAACAAATACATGTAACTGCAAGCTTTGGTTGCATGGGATTCTTTTTGGGCCAGGAGAGGATGGGAGGAAGATTATTGCAAGTTGTTCTAATAAATTTATGTTGTCTTGAAATTAAAAGATCACTACTGTGGAATTTGATTCCATTGTCTTGGAATCCATGGGGGTCTTGTACATAAGAAAAGCTACTGTACATTTGTCCATAGTAAATCTGAATTTATCTAGACTAGCATGTAAATAACATTTCAACTCTTCTTAGTTCTCAGTGTCTATAATTTTGGAAGAGAGAGACAGAGAATTATTATTGGTATCGATATTTTAGTATACGTTCTTTACATCAAACACATCCCCATGCTGAAGCCTGCGAAAAGCCTATGGGACACTTGTGGACAGCCTGAACTGCTTTATGACATGAGATACAACTTTGGAAGAGGATCATTTTACGAACACGAATTTACCTGCTGTGGTCCCTTCACATTTTCCCTACCTGTCCCCTGATGTTCTGTGCTTCAGCCAAATGGTGTTTCCCAGTTTATTTGCAGTAGCCTCTTGCTCGTCAGATGGTTGACCATGACATTTTGTACCATGCCTACTGCACCTTGTGGGATTCTCAGGTGGCTTCTCCTCCAAGTACTAGGTAAGACCCATGCTGCTTACCTCTTATGCAGAAGCCCACAAAATATAGCATAAGTTGTGTTAGAAAGCTCAACATCATTTTAATTATGTCATTGGTTTGGATTTCCTTTGCAATAACAGCAGGAGAAAGTAACTTTCTCAGGGAGAAATTTTAGTTCTACAGAAGTCATTAAGCCTTATTAGTACATGCAAGTTTTGTAGAAATTCTATGGCACAGGGTAGATCATTTGTGTACTGTCAAGTCAAGACCGGAATCATTATCTGAGCTCTATGAAATTTCTGAATGCATAAAACTCATTATGTTTATATTTTCTCCTTTGTTTTTAATGCAACAGAATGGGACTGTGACATTTTGTGTGCCAATGAAATTATATTTGGTATCTAATAAGTCTCAGCCCCACATAGCTTTTTAAAATTATAGAGGAGGTTTATTGATGGCTTATTTTGTGGTGCTGGTATTAAAGCACTTGTAACCTCTCATTTCAAACAGTTTTTCATAGCAATGTGAAATCAGCACTGGATGTGTTTTAGGCATCAGCCAAGATGTACCCAAGGGGTGCAATTATCACTTACTACATTAAAGCAAAAGGAGGAGGTGTTGAACTGAAAATATCCTGATAGAAACAAGGAATCTAGAAGAAGCATTGCTTTACGTTTACCTTTACTTTTACATAGAAATTCACTGAACAATATGAGGTATTTTTCCGCACAGGATTTATTCTTTTATTTTTGGAGGTACGACTAGTGGATGCAAGATGACTCAGGCCAAGAGGGATTTAAAATGCTGGATGACTTGAGGTATCTGCTTTTAACAAATAACTTCTAATAAAACCATAGGGCTGAATGACAGCCTTTGCCATTAGGTTCTTGCCAGCTGCAGTGGAAGCCCCCCACAAGCTCTGGGTATGTGGGCCTTCAGCCCACATGGCACCAATTAAACTATTGGAGTCTAAAAATAAATAACAGACAAGATGATGGAAGAAAGGCAGCTGAGGCATTAGTGCTTGTTGACAGTACCTTTGTACACCAGAAACCACTATAAATTTTCTGATCGCTGATTTCCATTGCTTCTTCAATTAAGTTATTCTGTAAATTATTATACAGTTCCTTACTGAGAAGAATCCAGGACGTGAGGGAACCCTGGCATTTCTGGTTGTTATCTTCTCTAATGAATCCTCACTGCAGCTAATCACAAGACTTTCCATCTACTTTACACCTGGAAGAATAGACTTACCTATCAAGGATAAAGGCTTTAAATAAGTCAATGTGAGTAAGCCATGGATAACTTCAACAGAAACACTGTATTCAGCCAGTGCAGTTTAGATGAGGCTCAGCCAAAAGGGCTCTTACTTGCAATGCAGTCTCAGTACTGCCTTGCATGGCGAATCAAAGCCTTATGGGTTCTAGACCAGGCACAGATTTTAAATCAACAAACAATTGACAGGTTAATGGATATCCCTTTTCCTTGGATGAGTGGTTGTACACTACAGTTTTCTAAAGCTAATATGGGCTACAAGTGCTTTATATGGGTGAGTGCATTGGGACCTCATTTTGGGTCCACTTTGCTCCCCACAGCTTGGAAGTACTGTGAAACTATAAATAACACACTCTGAGAAAACCACACAGAAAGGAATCTAGTGAGTTAGGTTAGACAGAAGAAACTCAATTTCTACAGCTTGCCAAAGAGAAGGCTCAGGGGAGACAAGATCACAGAATATAAATACCCTCAAAAGAAAGGGATTATTTGCATTAGCAGAATATGACAAAACAAAAAGTAGTGGCTTCAAAATAGTGAACACAAAGTACAGTGGAGTAATTAAGTCCTGGATGAAGCATGGTGTCAATGAAGAAGCAGCCAAGAGGGAAAAATGAGGTCAGAAGAAAAGACTTAAACTGATAGAGGAAGAGAGGATTACAAATATAATTAATTCAGTGTTTGGAAAGCTGTGGGATTAGGAGTAGGCAAAAGCAATATCCTTTCACTGTCTGTAGAAGAGGTCTGGAGCCTGTTGCACACTGCCTACCAAGGCAAGATGTTCTTGTCTTCAGTGGTCTCCTCTGTAGAGGCAGTACGTGTGGAAGAACCAACCTATCAAAGCATGGCCATCATGAGCCCACCCACCGTGTTCAACTTCTGTGCAGGTCAGCATCTGGTGAGCTGCCCAAAAGGTGGAGAAGATTTGCTGGTTTGATATAGCATCATTTTCAGGCAGGTATCTAAGCAGAAACCTCTCATTCTGATCTGTAAAGCAGAGATGTACAGGAAACTGATATTGGAGTTATTTTGAAACTTTTGCTGGCACACAGAGAGTGGTGCACCTGGAGATGCCGACCTGCCAGAAGAACTCTTTGAGAAAGGGAAGGGGTGATCTGACCCTCCCAGCCACCAGAGGCAGAAACCCAAAGGCAAAGTAAGGTGCTCTTGCAACATGGAATGGGCAACTTCCAGATCAGTAAAGCAGCAGGAGTTGGGAGGAAGCCCTGGCCTGTGGACTCATGGTACACTCATCCACTGCAAGGACAACTTGCTCTCTCTCCAGCTGATCTACAAATATATCTTGTTGCCCAAGACTGGAGAAAAGGGAAGTCATGAAAGGCCACCTCCTCTTCCCAGCTCCTCCTAAGGCTGGGCAGCTGACACTGATAGCCAGCAACACACTCAGAGTGTTTCAAATCCCAGGGTTCAGCTTTCACAACAGGTTTCTCCTCAATCCACTCACAACACAGGTTGCCCTTCCAGGAAGCTGTGATTGAGTTTTTCCATTTAACCTTCCAATCCTTTGTGAGAGCTAATGATTTTTTTTTTAATTAAAATGTGCTATATAATAGTATTTAATTAACTAATGCTTTTAATGTCTTACACCATTTTAAGATTAGTTTTCTTTATTTTCCCATTTATGGAGAACTCCAGATATGCAGAAAGGAAGGTCCATTTTAAAGGAAGAAAGAAGCACATTTTGAAACAAGTAATAACAACAGATAAATCACTGTATTTACAGACAAAGAAGGATTTCTATATTAGCTAGCAATACAGAGTCAGAAATGGTGGCTGCAACTGCCATATATCCATTCCCCACTGAAGAAATGTCAAAACTGAAAATGAGTTCATTATCAAAACAACTTTCAACTTAAAATAGCTGTTTGTGCTTTTTGGAAAAGAGCTGTGGTCAAACAACAAAAATCTTCGAGAAAATTATTAAGTAGAACATGGGTTCACATAAGACACTCTACCTTTCAAACACACTTTTAAAATGGTTTTTTAGCTTAAGAATGTCTTTAATCAAGTCATTGTTTCTAAAACAGACATAAATTTAAATATTACCATGAATTAAAATATGCACTTGTGTTTTGGTTAAATAAAGAAAATTTCAGAGTATGGTAAATTACCATACTCAAGAACTCATTGCTCTCTACATCTACCTGAAAGGAGGTTGTGGAGAGAAGGGTGCTGGCTTCTTCTTCCAAGTGACAGGGGACAGGACAAGAGGGAATGGCCTCAAGCTCCACCAGGGGAGGTTCAGGCTGGACATAAGGAAAAGAGAGAAGGGTGCTGGCTTCTTCTTCCAAGTGACAGGGGACAGGACAAGAGGGAATGGCCTCAAGCTCCACCAGGGGAGGTTCAGGCTGGACATAAGGAAAATATTTTTCACATAAAGGGTCATTGGGCACTGGAACAGGCTGCTCAGGGAGGTGGTTGATTCACCTTCCCTGGAGGTGTTTAAGGCATGGGTGGATGAGGTGCTGAGGGGCATGGTTTAGTGTTTGATAGGAATGGTTGGACTCAATGATCCAGAGGGTCTCTTCCAACCCAGTGATTCTATGATTCTAACTATTCCTAGGAAAGCAGTGCCTTGTTAGTCCATATTTTCATCAAGGAAACAGAGGACAACAAATTCAATAAATAATATTGGGGTTTATGTCAGTAAAAATTAGCAGGATGTGTTCTTTACAGTCTCAGTTGTTTTCAGATTAATTGGAATACATAATGCAAGTAATTACACTCTGATATTTTGGTGCATGTCTCAGTGTATCTTGGAAGGAGTCCAGTAAGTTCTCTGTCTATAACTGATTTGTCATTTTAAATTGCTCCTTATGAGCAATAAGCATGGAGTGTTTGTATAAATGGTAAATGTCTCTTGATTTTCACATTTCTGAGCCCCCCATAAAGATGTCACTAGGAATAAAGTACTGAAAAAAAATCTCATGTGATTTACTGACAAGAAAATTCCTTTTGAAGCTAAAAAGTGAAAATTGGCCTGATATTCAATATGCCTGTGTATATACTACAGCATGTGTGTGTGCAAATCAAGTAATATGAATGGAAACATTTTTGTGTTAAGCATTTGGGGGATAAACAGCCCCTGCTATTTTAGGTAAGCAAGTCATCTTTAAAAAAAATAGTGGAGCTGATCGAGAAATGTGAGAAAAGTTGATTTTAAGACTGAGTGAAATTGGAGCATGACCTGGTGGAAAGAATCTCTTTACAGCCATTTGTGTTTTCAAGGAGGATATAGGGTCACTTCCAGCCTATCCCTTTAAACAAAAAAGGTACTGGATAATAGATGAAATTGAAGATTCAGAAGCTACAGCCCTCGAATACATACTTAGGGAAGGAAAAGGCTCTTGAAGTGAACAGGAATATTTCCAGCGGTTTCAGCAAGCAACAAGCGAGGACTTGGAGGAGGTGCTGGGAGCAGCACCAGGATGCTGGCAGGAGGGAGGAGATGACAAGAGGCCAGGATTTGGTGGGAGACCTCCCTGTATTAACCACCAGCAGGCTGGTGCTGTTTCCCATCCCTGTAGGTGTTTGCACATCTCTCTCGCTTGGAGGAAGTTTTCCCTGCAATGGTGATATGTAACATTCGTGAGGAACTGAAACGGGGTCAGCAGCAACCAGCACAGCTACAGGTTGGGCATTCTAAAGCTAGCATGGTCAGTCCTGCTGCAGTAAGTGCCCCACCAGAGTGACACATGCTGTGAAATTAACCCTCTCAAGTCCCACCTTCATCCTGATGAGGCTTTCCAACACCGACGACGTTGGCATTGCTCCCTCCCCAATGTCCCACATATTATGCTGTTGCTTGAAGAGTTGTCTCCCCTCTTTAGATGAGGGGACCATCTTTCACACTGTTTACAGGTCAGAAAGCACTCAGTATCACTGCGAGTGGCCAGCTGGATCTTAACGTTATTTCCAAGCAGATCCCAGCTTTACCCTGTGTCCCTCTTCCCTAACCTCACTAAGACGAACTTAGGTGCTGTGTTAACCAGTCCTAGGCCTTCATTTTTTTTTCATCTGTCCCACACATCCCACATAATGTAGATGATTAGCTGTACATATATATTTATGTCAAATAATAGTGATGGACACATTTTCTTGTGATGATTTTTGTCTTGAATTTTTTACAAGCAATATTCAGATAAATTGTTGAACTAAAATTTTAAGAATGCATAAAAAGATCTTGTCAATATTAAGTTGTTTCAGCAGGCAAAATATTTGTCCTTTTATCTATTCTTTACACAGTGGAAAAACGTATTTAAACTAAGCTTTGTATTTAGAACTAGTTTATTATATAGAAGAAAATTAATTGTAGTGAACTGACAGATTGTTTCTGGTCATCATGGGACTGATTTCCAAAGGTATTGGGTGCCTAATAAAGCAGTTCATTACCTTCTGGGATTTCAGAAGTACCGCAGTAGTCCAACTGCTTTGTCTCCATCAAAATCAGTGACAGTAAGATGCTTTAGCACTTCTGAAAAGCACCATACATGCAAGAATGTCTTTGCAAATACATCCAGTATCCTTTGAGATTCAGATGATGTTTTTCTTGTCCTTTTGGTGTTTTTGTTGTAAACTGTAAGACAAACTTTTTCTGCTTTTTAAACTCAGCCTCTTAGCTTTAGACCTAACACATACATTTGTGAAATAACAAAAATGAAGGAAATATTATGTTTGCTTCTCACAACTGAAAATTCCATTGGAAATAATTCAGAAAAGCTTCTTCCATACAGCAGAACCTGAAAAAGCTCTGAAGAAAAAAATAATCCAAGACCCTGATGATCCATTGCGGAGACTCATGCAATGTGACACATAATATTGGACAAAATAATTTAACTCATGTTTGCCATAGTGATATAGAAGATATTTTTACCAATGGAAAAAAACCACTTTTGAACTCACTGATATCTGAGAACAGTCAGAGTAAATTTAGGGCTTAGAACAGGCTGTCACTGAATGTAAATGGTATTTTTAAGGACAAGTGTATTCATTTTAAATTGAGACTTCAAAATTAAACAAAAAAGATGGGTTTTTTTAATGTTGATAACCATGAACATGATGATTATGGGTTATACCTTGAGATTAAAAATCTTATAATTATATGTGATATCTATAAATATGAAATATATTCATTTCCACATTGTCTGAGTAGATGATGTTTTGTAGTTTCATGTAAACATATGGTGACAAGAGCTATAGTCTAGCAGCAGCAGCAATTATTACCTTAAGCAATGCAGGAACAACAGATACAGTGGGGTAGACAACTATAAAAAGAAGACAACCTCTCAGTGGCTGAAATGAGTGATTCTGTGGGAACATCTGTCTCCTGTTGAGCTCAGCCCAACAAAACCTGCAGCTTGCCAGTGACTTACCAGCGCCTTGGGTAGAAACCATGGATAGTGGAGCTGGGTCTTCTCCAGGCCCAAGGTTTTTGGGAAGACAGCAGGACGAGCAGAATGGGTGGACAATCCATGGCCCTACAAAAGCTGGGCAGATCTTCAGCCTTTTTGGTCTCTGCCTGGTGGCATGGATGTGGTGTTAGTAAGGAAGCTCACATCCAGGCAGATCTCATTCAGTATGGTTGTGGATGCTCCAAAACAAGGTGAAATATACTTGTTTCTCACAACCTTTCAGTGTGTGTTTCTGTTGTCCCAATCTTGCTTTAATTCCTGGCCTAAGATTTTATCACTTTTAATGAACAAATACTCATTATAAAGACCATTCTTTCCATCCAAGTTCTAAATCAGAGTAGCAGCTACCGTTTATTTATAAAACTTCAATGTTGAGATATACAGGCTACACAACATCATGTAGATAATAGGCTGGGTCTGAACGTAAGTGATAATAATGTAATGTGGACTCATTATAATGACTCAGAGAAAAAATATTACATCATAAATTCCAGGTAATATGTTTCTGCTCAGGGTGGATGTGGGTCTTGCTAAGAAAAATAGGTATCTTGAAAAGCTATTCCTTTGGGCTAAAAGAGCTGCTTGAATTCTTGAAGATAAAGATTACTGCAATACAGTGCAAAGACCTCTAAAAGGCTTAAAACTGAAGAGAAAAGGGCAAGAAGAAGATTTTTCTTTTAATATGCAAGTGACTTTCTTGTTATCCTATCATAAGAACCTGGTTACCATCTAATTTCTGGGGTTGCACATTGCTGTTAGAGATCTAGGGAATTCAGATATCATTTGGGACAGGTCAGATGAGAGCTTTATTAACCATGATCACAGGGAGAGAGCATTTGGACAGTTTTGTCTCTGCTCGCCCTGCACTCCACTAAGTGATTGCAGAGACCAAGCCCACATACTTTAGTAAAAAACCCATGAAGAGGTAAGGAAAAAAACCCAATCATTTTTTATGTTAACAAAGCCAGGTATCCATCCCTGGCAGGATGGACTCCTTCAGTAGCTTGCTAGGAGCCACAGTTCTAAGAGAAAGTCACACAGTCGATAAGGTGAGGATGTGGAGGGATGGATCTTGGTGGAACCTGCAGGAGGAGCACACCTCAAATTGCCATCAGCCAGTGGCAGGGAGGGGGAAACAATCACAGACTGTGAGCTCTTAGTCAAAAGGACCCTTACTTTAGTTGGGATCAACTTCTTAGTCAGACCTCTCAAATCTTAAATAATTTTACCAGCACGCTGGTAAAACATGCCTTGGGGTGTTGGATCTTACAGTTTTGTCATGCCCTATCAATTCTGTGTTATCATAACAATCTGTCTTTTTTTATTTCACCCTGACACATGCAGTCAGGGAATGAATGCACTTATGGTCAAAACCTGTTTTCTGCAATGTGCTGGCGTAAACTTCCCAGTCATAAGTTCACTGGGTCATGCCTGGCAAGTGAAATAAAAAAGAACTCTTCACTGCTGCCCTCCCTCACACCCTCCCAAATATATGCACTAACATTCTGATGATACCTTAGTATATAATAACGTGTTCTATGCTGTATTTTCCAACTTTTTTTGGCCAGGTTTCCTAGCAGCAGGTTGTAATTTGAATCTGACTGTTAAATAAACAGGTACAAAATGACTAACAATTCCCAAAGATGTAAAATTACGCACATCTTAACCCCATGCTGCTAAAAGAGTTCCTGCATGGATCTTACAAAGTATTGTCTTTGCCTGAAGCTGAAGAAACCCTTCAATGATGACACACTTTGGCTTTTTTTAAGCACATGCTACCAGAATCATAAGCTTTTAAAAAACGTTATCGCATTGTTGCACTTGGGATTTCTTAGAGCAAGTCAAAGAAACAGCATTTGCACTATAATAACACAATACTCCTCTTGTACTGTCTCTGTAATTTATTTGCCCTAACAGGTACATATGGCTTTTTTTTCATTTGAAGACATGGCTCATGTTAATATGATATCACAGGCTGCATCTTTCTCACATCAAATTCGCGTAACTAAAACCAAACCAAACCAGTTCCTGTAAATATGCTGATTCTACAAGTGGAAGTAATCAGCTATACAAATAACATATAACACTATTTGTTCCAGAGAGATGAATAAACTTAAAAAATTCATTACATGCATTATTTACATTGTACATAAAACTAATTTCTATTTTTTATTTTATCCTTATAGTCTCCCACGTTGGTCTTTGTACAAATACTACAGACTAGAGCTACTCAACCACTTTACCCCTATGGCCCAAAAAAACCCCCACAAACCTCCTGGGTGTCTCCCCAGGGTCTCTTCTCCCAAGGAATGACAGGATGAGAGGAAATGGCTTCAAGTTGTGCCAGGGGAGGTTTAAATTGGATATTAGAAAAAAATTATTTACTGAATGAGTGATGAAACATTGGAACAGGCTGCCCAGGGAAGAGGCGGTGTCTCTTTCCCTGAAGGAAGGATAAAAAAATGTGTAGACATAGTACTTTGTGACACAGTTTAGCAGGCATAGCGGTGTTGGGCTGACAGTTGAACTGCATGATCTCAGAGGTCTTTTCCAACCTCAAGGATTCTGTGTTTCTATGGATTAGGGGTAGAGGTGATTTACAACTCACAGTTTGAGAAAAGCAATTGCTGACTGCATGGCTAAGGCTTTCTGTAGTTGATGCTGCCAAACTCTTCCCATTAGAAACCCTTCATTTCAGCCGTTCAAACTCTTCCAGAATTTAACTATTTGGGCTGAAATTTTCCATTTCTATTTTTCCAAGAAGAATGTCAGCATAAATTGTCCAGTTGTTTCCAGTAATAAAGTCTGCTGAAAATATATTATTTGCCAATCATAGCTTTTACCAGTGATTACTACAATAATTTTGTCAATAATTTCTGGCAGTATGGCAGCTTGAGGCAAAGAAGTGAAATTTGGCATGGAATAGTCTTTGTGTGATGGATAAGCCCTTTGTTGTGCATCTATGTGTGTGTAGGGGTATGATGCTTGAACATAGCCAAGTTATAAATAATTGAGAAAAAATCTGATTGCATATGCTTAGTTGCAGGTGGTAAATAGCATTTCCAAGGATTCTCTCCATGCTAAGATTATTTTCTTTCTGATTCCAGGGTAAAGGAGGCTAATACAAGACTTTTCCCGCAATTGTCCTTCCCAGATATGCTTAATCAGGAGTCAGACGTGAAACCAAGGTGGAGTTTACAGAAGGTCGCTGTGCCAATCAGACCACTGCTTGTGGTTGGAAAAGGAAAGATATTGGTGGTCTTTCCAGTTCATTTACCCAGCTAACCTCATAAAGCCATTGCCCCAAAGCCATTGTTCCGTAGCCACTGACAGCCCCTTAGCTGAGCACCAAGCTTTAGTGGGAGGCTGCGTTTGTCTTGCAGGAGCAAGGGGCTCTCACGCACACACCTGACATCAGGAATGGTTGTACTGTGAACAAATAAAGTCTGAGGAATAGTTGCCTATTGTTTTCTTACTCAGTGTCCAAAATTTGTAGTTAAAGTCATTATTTATATTCCTCTGTTTCAGTTTATTATCTGAAAAATGAGACTAAGTGCTCTTCATTGCAGCAAAGGACAATGGCAATAACTTCATTACTGCTTGTGAAACAGCTGCGCACGCTACTGATAAATGTGGAAGAAATGGTCACAAGGAAACAAATAATTCTGTGTTACAGCAGGTTTGCCTGGTGTGAAATGAATAAGGTTGTGGATGTTCAGTGAACATAAGGATAAAATAAAATACTGAGTTCATTAACAGGCCTTCAATGTGAGGAGTGTTTCCATGCCGGATGTCTGACTTTAAAGAGTTTCGGTAGAGAGGTTCCTCAGCGAGAAAAAAAGTGTATGTGTTCTTTAAATTAAAGGGTGATCACAATGCACAAACCCAAAGAAAATGAGTTAAATTGCACAGATTAGAGCCAAAACACCCACAGGACTATATTTTACCGCTTGACTTTGTGTCCTTTTAGTATTTCCTTTAATACATAATGCTTACATGTGTAAATAATAACAAAATGGTTGGACTCAATGATCTGGTGGGTCTCTTCCAACCTGGTGATTCTATGATTCTATGAAAATGCAGGAAGGTTACACTGAAAATTATAAACTTCTGGGTTTAAGTGCTTTTTCCTAGAAGCATCATTTAGACCATATGATTTTACAATATGTAAACATAACACAAGCAACACCAAGACCTGATTTAGTACCTAACGATATATTCTCAAAACCTAGAAGAGACAAGAACAAGATCAACCTCATAACTCCTACAGAAATCAGAGTTTTAATATAAAGAAATGTAAACAAAACTCTGGATGACAGCAGTGACAACTTTTCCTTCTTTTTCCTGACAATTCTCTGCAGCTGATGTGATTTAGTACCGAAATACAATCCAATGACAAACAGTAAAAATCTCTCTTTGATGCAATTTCACAAAGCAGTCCTCTTCAACAGAAGGTTTTCCACGAACATGGAGTAACAGCTGAGAAAAAGGCAGGCTAAACCTTTACCCAAGGCAGTCACTTCGGTTTAGAGTGTCTCACTCAGTAAATAAGAGGGCCAAGGTACCAGGTTGGAGATCACCCATACTATTTAATTTTCCCCATATTGCCAGCTGTGCCTCCACCCTGTATTGTCCCCACCACTGTTCCAGCAGACACTGCATCCCTGGGCACCCCTGGCTGCCCTGTGTTGTGTGCTAGGGAACAGAGGCATCCCTCAGCTTCACACCACCGCAGCTGCATCACTGCAGAGAATTCCACTGCACAATACCAAATGCAACCTGGTTCTGGGCTAGGGTCATGGGGAAGAAACAGAGCATCTAGAAGAGATGCAGGGCTGCGCAGGGGCAACGTGGACAGCCTGTGCCTGATGGCCAAAGAGCCAAGAAGCCTCTATGCTATTGCTTCATGCAGCAGTGCAGTGGTAGCTTAAGGGACCTGTGCTGCGTGAGGGACCAGCCTGCTCCGTTGAAGGCTTGCTAGCTCCTCTTTTCCAGTTCATGCCTCTTATTGGGCAAGCTAGCACTTCTGGAACCTCAGTTCCTCAGAAAAACCCACTATTATTTCATTGTGGGCACAAGTACTGAAGGTTTTCATCCTTCCTACCACAACAGCCTTCAACAAAAAGGTTTCTGGAAGCTTCCCCTTTGTCCTTTGTGTCTTTTGTGATCAGGAGATTCTGGGTGCTGAATCCCTGTATGCCCAGCCTTGAAGGGCCTCAACTTGGAACAGCGAAATGAAGCCCTTCCTTAATGAATTAATCCTGTGGTTTACAATAAGATGATTTCAATCACTCCTACTAGACTTTTTTTGAATAATCACAGAATCACAGAATCACCGGGTTGGAAGAGACCCACTGGATCATCGAGTCCAACCACTCCCACAAAACACTAAACACCTTATCACACATTAGCATAAAATTATAAATATGATCTATACTACGCAAGTGACATTGATGCGCTGCTCTGCGCTCTGGACAGTGACTAATGCACGTCATATGCCCTTCTGCCACTTGTGTTTTAAGCTGCACCTGCAAGATAACCCAGTTATCTCAAAAGCTATGATATAGTGTGGACTTGCCAGTAAAGTTAAGAGATATTTGTAGTCATGACAAATATTAAGCTACAGCATATTTCTGATTCAATAAAGCAAATGAGTACTAACCATCACACTACATTTTGTCATTACATAGATTTTTTTTTCCAGGATACCTGAAGAACTGTTTGGATATTAAATTTGATCATGATTTTAATGCATCAGTCATATATTTATCTTCCTCTTCTGAATGAAACAGAAACATACTGGACAAGAAGAAACGTGCTTTTAATTTTAAAGTTGTAATGCATTACTATTTTTAAATGACCAATACAATAAAACATTTCTGATTATTTTCAAGTTAAGCATATGCAATATATTTCCAGTAAAACGGCTAGATTTATTAAGTATAGCAGGTCACTGAATAGATGGCATTACTGCAAGACCATCAGCTTGATTACTGGTGGCCCAGTCCTGCAAAGTACCAAACAATTTCATCTTTCATTCCAATAGCAGCCCAAAACCATTTTGCATCCCTTAGGAATAAGCACATGAAAGAATCTGCTCTAAACTAGTTGAGAAACAGCTTCATGCAAAATTTTACATTTGCTTTTAATGAGACAAGTTCTTTCCAACAGAATAGTGCAGCTACACCAACAGAACATCTGTGCCACTGATTTCAGAATTTCCTTCAGTTTCTGCAAGATCTCCCATACAGAGACAGACTGACTTGCTCTGTGTACAGTGTCCAGTTTTGTTTCTGAAGTTTCTGTTAGAGTGCTTACAAAGTCTACTCCAAATAAATTATCTACAAACAACCGATGTAACTTCATTCTGTATACATTCATTGAAATATTGATCAGTGAAGCAAAGAGAATTGCCAATCATAACCTGCAAGTGATCCACTAAACAAAAAATCTGTTACAATAAATTTCTTGGTAGACTACTAGTCAATAAAGGAAAAATCCATTACACTGCACATTAATATTGCAAAGGCATTCCCCCTTTCTCTTTCTTTTCCCCATTTTCACTTCCTCACTCCAGTTGAAATGTGGGGGGTTTTCAGAAGCTTGTTCACATACTTGATCAGCAGGAGTTATCCGAGCTTCAGGCCCTGTGTGAGTGCCTCTGCTTCCTCTATCCTACACCAGACAAAAAGTTTGAACAACTGACTTTGCTGAAATACTGATGATCATCACGTCCTAGCTTCGGGATTTGCCCAGCAGCCAGTGTCAGATTGACTAATCTGCATGAGCAGCACCTGCTGAAAAAAGTTATCACTGTTGCTAGAGAGGAGATTTTTTTATCAGAGAAGATAAGCCAAATACTTTTGTCAAAAAAGTTCACCAGGTTCAATGGAGCTGGACTTTATTAGAGCAAAAGATGACAAATGTCACAGGAGAGAAGACTGACCTTTCATTTATCCCTTACACAAGCAAGACTTCTGAAATTCTTTGAGCATTTGCATTGTTTGAAGCACGCTTTTCAAATAAAAAATGGGGTTTGTGCTTTGCAGATATTTTTTAAAACTAGACCTCAGTAAATTTTAGCATCTTTAGCAGTCGGCATTTCAGCAGTCACATTCTGAGCCACCAGAAGCAGGCTTTAGTACAGATCTTACACGTGCTAGGTACAATACCGTAATTCATTATATTTTACAACTACACTCTTTTTTGAGAGATACATCAATGTTTTTTACTTTTAAAAATGTATTTGAAACAAAAATCAAAACAACAAAACCAAATCCAACCTAAACTTTTTAATCCAAATGTCTTCTCTAGAGCTTGTTTAGTACAAAAATTCAAACCATGTATTTACTTCCTTCTATTTCCTTCTTAAGATTCTTCAACAATCAAGAATATCTGTTCAGCCAAGAAACAAAAATTACGAGGTAACTGATGCTCTGTTTTTCTGTTGTTGGTTGTTTTTTTTTCAACCCAGTTATCAGAGAGAGGTATTGAATATGAGAGGGTAAATTATATGTCAAGTTTGACTCGCACAAAGTAGACATACTGTCTCTTTTTCAGCCCTCATACCTCACACAAGATGAAGAATACATCCTAGCCAGGGGGTGGGGTGGGGAAAATGGATTACTCCTGCAGCACCTATTCATACCCTCTGCAAACCTACCATCTGCCATGAATAAAAGGTGGAACGAGCTGCAGCATTTCACAAGCAGAGTAGGAAAAACTGCATCATAATCTAATCATTGTAATCACTGTAATTACCCAGCTCTGTAGCACCACCAGGAAAGTGGTCAATAAATTCCTCTAGCTGTTGAAGAGCACAGGTTACTCATGGATAGAGGGAAGGATGGAACAAGTTGTGCCATCTGCTTCTTGCTCCAGGCTGTACCTGCCCAACGCCGTACTGGGAACTCGCAGCTCAGAGATCAAATGTTCCCTAATGCAAAACCTGCAGCTCCCACAGACACAAGCTGCTCTGCTCCAATGGCCAAGACATGAGTGAGAATGAGTCTGTTAAGGATCCAGAGGTAATTGCCAACACTCAGCTGCCATTCCCCACAATATAATGTGTAATTTCCATTTACAGTGACATCCTGGTTCAGATAATTTCAGCAGCATTTCGTTTGCTGGAGTATACACCTTTACTCAATCAGAAGACAGCTAATTTCTTTGCTGTGCTAATTAGGTCAGAGCAAAACACCAACATGTTTACGCTTGCTCTTGTCAGTCAGTTTAAGAAAGTGGTTCTCTCTGAGTGACTCTGTCACCTCATTTCTGATGTTTTGCTCTGGACTACCTAACAATCAGTTCCTAAATTTCTCTAGAGTTGTGCATGTTGTTACTTGCAGGCAGTGCAAATATAGTCCACACAGGGGCAGGGTATTGTTCACAACAGCCTCTGCATACCCTGACTGCAAAGTAAGCTATAATTGTATCAGTAGCTGGTATCTATTCATACTCCACATGCTTGTGGTTACATGTGTTGACTTGCAGCCTGAGTCACATGATGGCTTACATCCACAATTTGCTATCATATAAACATGGCACAACAGGAGTGGGAAGGATACATAAATATATATACATAGAAACATCTCCAAATTAATTTTATGGAAGCAGCTATATGATATAGTTGCCCACCATAGCTGAGGTGTGGTCTTCTTGCCCCAGGAGGTCCTACCAGTTGTGTAATACTAAGACTGAAAATGAAGTTGTCCTTGGAACAATGGAGTTAGTGACCTTTTACAGCTGGAGTGATGAATTCAAAATTTGGCTTTGCAATCAGCACAGGCAGATAAAAACTAAGAAATTACAAAAGTTACGAGTAAAGATAAAAGCCTCTGCTGGCATCAGAGCAGTCTGACCACATTTCTCCCAGCCACAGCTTTTGGTCGTGCTTTGGCATTCTCCCACACTTCCTCATAATGCCAGAGCTGACATTATTAAACTCAATTTTTTTTTGCCACTTAACAGGACAAGATTAACAGGAGAGAAATGCAGTCCCACTGATATCTGCAGGGCTAATTGTTCTCCTGCAAGAAGAGACCAAATTTCTTTAGCCAACCAAGACACCGACAGTGGGTTTGTCTCCACACGAAGCCCTGGCAAGCAGGCACGGTTTTACATGGAGATGCAGCATTGCTCAGCAGAAGAGTTTCACAATGAAAACAGCAACATCTGTGTCTCAGAAGGGGAAGCCTGGATGGGTCTGCAGGGGCAATAACAACCTCAGAGTATGGCAAGTGAAGGGGAAATAATGCAGTGCTCTCTGCCTGTGAAGGTCTGGTGGGGGAGGGAGGAAGGAGGAGGGTTGGGTTTGCTTTTTATGAGACGGGTGAAGGTAGGAAGATCAGATAGGTAGGAAAAGCAGATAACCCAGGAATTTCAAGAGTTAAATTGTCTTCAAAACAAGTTATCCCTCTGAGATGAAATAAGTAGTTTGCAGTGGCCCAGCTTTAGCCTCAGCGGTGCAGCTGCACACTCAGGCTTACCTTCCACCAGGGATTTTTACCATCTCCACAATCCCAGGCTCAGTATAACTTTAAATGAACACAGTTGCATGTGTAAGTAGGGTTTGCACAATGTGTACAGCCCTATTAATTCCACAAGTCACATTTCTACCAGACATTTTGCACTTCAGTTTCTATAAAAAACTTGTCTCAAACAGTTTGCATGCAGGGACCAAAGAGTAACCTTGAGAGAAAGTGGCAGACATTCACAAGATTTGAAGCACTCCAAGGCTTCTTAAACAATGTACAAATCCGAGGGGATACATCTGCTGTCCTGAAAAAGTGGGGTTCTGTCCCTGCCTTTCACTGGTTGTAAAACAGGAGCTGATCTTAGCAAAACAGTTTGGGATATTGATAAGTAGATGCTGTAACCAAGGCATCACATTCCCATTTGGAGGAGAAAAACACCACCACAAAAAAACCCACCAGGAAGAGCTATTGAAATGCGTCTGTTTACAAGGAAGATTTCTGTGCATGCTCTTGTTATATTGTCTACACACAGACACCTTTCATGCTGTCTGCTGACAGCATTTGATGCGTTTTTCCACCTGTGCTTATTTTTAGTTGCCATAGGAACTTTCTTGTTTCCTGTCAGCTGATGTCATTATTTAATACTATTAATTGTACAAAAGAGTGATGATACTCGTACTGTAGATGCTGAAAAACAGCTTTGGAAAGGCAGAATACACATTACAAATGTTTCAATTTACTCGGCTTTTATTCATTTATTTCTATCAATATTTAATTCAAAAAGCCAGATACTGTAATAACAGCTGCTACCACATCAGTGGAATCCAGAGAAGATCCTCTCCAGTCTTTTCTTCTTGTTTGGTGTAAATTTCCCTCCTACTATCATAAATATACCCATTTGAAATAGTATATTATAATATTAAAAAAAAAAATTAAAACCTGATTGTAAAATGAATGGGAGTGAAAATTTTCCAGCATATAAAGAAATACTGTCTGGATAAATATTGGATCTGAGGGGGTTGCTCTTTTGTCAAAGTCCAATTCTTCTTCTCTTACCTCTAATAAGTTATTTTGCAAAAGATTATTTTTCTAATAAATATGTTGTGTGACCAGAAAGCAATAAAGAATGGACAAAATTGACTGAGTAGCTACAATAGCTTAATCTGGTGTTTCCTTTTCACACATCAATTGTAAAATTTCCAGTTTTTCCCATGAACTGTTCACATATTTGGGAAAAAAAAAAATCTGATCAACATATAAATTTACATTTTAACTAGTATTATATGGAATGCCAATGCAAGCTTATTCCTGTCCTTCTCTGGAAAAACAAAATCAAATAGCATTAGTGTACACCAATTCAAACCTTGCTAAAAACCCATATTCAATTCCACATCAATGCTTTTCTTAAAATGGAGGGAAACAAGTAACTTGCAATATGAAACTGGCAAATAAACTAACATTTATATATTTTGAAAATAATTCCACTGGTTTGACTCAAATTATGCAAACTTCATCTAAGGTTTTTATACAAAGCATCCTGAAGAAAACTGGAATCTTCCTCACTGACTTCAGGGACTGCAGGATTAGTCCAACTGAGCGGGATAACAGGAGTATTAACATGCTTGTCAGGGTGCTAGGAGGATAATATTCTGCTTGGGAACATTCCCAAAGCATATGGTGTGTGCTCTTGCTGAGACAAGCCCTGTCAAGTGTTTGAGTTGCCATAACTCAATAGGCACCTGAGGCAAATGCATTTCAAAGCAGTCCTGGAAACCCCTCCAAAGAGGGTCCTTTCTGCAGAAGTCTTTCCCACCCACCCCACCCCAGCCTTGACATCAGCAGAATCATCTTCGCCTTGACTTGGTTCAGTGGTTGGGATACATCCAAGGACAAGCCAACCTGCAAAAATTAATACTGATTTTATTTAGGCCCCAGTGAATTAAGGTAGAATATTGGTTCAACACGTGCTTTGATCATTTTAGCAAAAGCAGGATGTATTGAATGTTCTTTTTATCTGAATGGGAAAACCTGAAGGTTTTAGAAAGTGGATATATATTCTTTTAAACAATTTGTTCTTTTAGAAATGGTTTTAAAAAGTAACTTCTTTGGAAAAGAAAGTCTAGATGCACATGAAAGTAGGTTTTGTTTATTAGAGACAGTCATAGAGAAGATAATTATGCTGATTACTTCACTGTAGGACCGTTTGAGGGAATCAAAGATTTTAAATATTATTTTATACATCTAAAATTGATTTCTAAAACTGACTGAAGCAAAAAATTCCTAATTAGAATTTTTCCATAAAGCCTTTTCCCAAAATGAGTCTCCCAGTTAAACCAGAAGTCAAATAGTTACTGTTTTTATAAAGTAAGTTATTGCCCCAACAACTGGTAGTTTTTCTTTCTTTTCAAGAATACAGTACCAGACTGATCTATACTGAAATACGGGAGACAGCACTCTATAAGTGCAGCCAAGCCAAGCTGAAAAATAATTCACAGTTCAATGTCACTAATATGCAGCAGCATTTATAACATTACATTAAATCTGAAGGAAACTGCAAAGGCATCCAGCCCACCTGGAAATACCGTGGCACAAGATCTGTGAAGAAGTAACTCAGATGGGCAAAACACCTGCAAACCCCCTCCAGCTGAAGTGGATATTGAGTTTCTATTGAGTTTCCATCCCCCTTCCACAGGACCTATTGGGTCAGCCAGCACAGAGAGGAAAAGCTAGGAGGCTGTGACACACAGAGCCTAGGCTGGGTTGTGCCCCACTGGGGCGACCTGTGTGGCTTCTGAGTCAGAATGCTCCAGGGCCACCCAAGAGAGAGGTGTGGGATAGTATCAGCTTCACTGGGGAAGCCCACGCCAGCCACATCACCCTGGGATGGACGGGAACAGAGCAGGTCAAAGTCAGGTTCACTGTGTGACAGCAGTGGGAGTAAGGTGAGCTAGCCCAAAACACCCAGTGAAGTCAAAGTTCAAGAAGACCAGGATCACTTCTAGAAAGAAAACTGCTGTATTGCTCTTCCCCCTTTCTACCTCACTACAGTGGCAATGGGAAGGGACCCTGCCTTACCAGAGCTTGATTTCTCTGCTGAACAAATGCTGGCCCAGCAGCAACTATGTGAGATTCAACAAAGGATGAAGTGACTTACGAGAACCGTACCAATAAGACCGAGATGCTAATAACATTACAGGGACATCTGAGGATGCTGTTGTACTTACCAGAGTACAAGAATCAACATCATCCTCTCTAAGTTATACAAATGAAAGAAGGTGATTTAGTGTCCATCTGTTATTGTTCAAGACATAGTAAATAATTGTTCCTCAAATGTCCACCAAAGGCTTTTGATTACTCTGAGTTACCAAACAACTGGATTTTTCCTAGTGCACAACTATCATCTTCCAAGTCATCTGAGACTAAAATAAGGCATTCCCACTTTTTCATACCTCTTTCATTAAGGCACTATGATTGCATGTCTAAGGAACGGGGATATTAGTGCAGCTCAGGGAATAAAAATTAAAAGGCACTATCCAGCAGAGGGAGCACAATAACACAAAAACACTTCATCTGTCTTCAGGTGAAGAACTTTTTTTTAATTAAAATCCACAATATTTGTCAATCTGAGTTAACTGTTTCAGTGAATGGCGTGGAAAAAGACAGAATTCAAATAAAAATAGAGAGATGGGAGAGAGGGATATCAAACAAATACAAGAAAAGAAATAATCAATTTCCTGTTCTCATCCATAACAAGGTAGATGTAACTTAGCTGCTGGAAAAATTAAGGTTTAATAAGAAGAGATCAAGGATGATCTTCAGAAGAGTAATAACATTTATTTTAAAATGCTGATTTTAATGTAAATAGAACTGGCTGCTCTGGCTGAAAGACTCAAGTGCTGCTTTCAGTTTGACTGTGTCAGTTCCTCTTGTTGTTAATAAAGTCATACATCACAGAAATGATTGATGCATTCATTCATTTGGTTTATATGTAATTTTAGAGTCCAGTATGACAGGAAATCTTACTAGATATGTTCTCTCTTCTGTAACTGTTACACCTTCTAGTCTAATCATGCACAAATAATTGTGAATTAAAAAAAAAGAAACTAAAGCCAATACCTATTTTATAAGAAACAATCACAAACCAGAGGAAGAATTAATCACGTTTTGATGTGACTTACATGAACTACAGTAATTAATGAAACAATGTAATAGTTTAAAATTGTTGCTGTCTTAAATGCAAACATTTCTCAGGGTGCATTTCATTAATATATTTATCCCACAAGATTTTTTAATTAGGACATCTAAATTCTAAGTTCTGCCACTGACTGTTATTTGACCTTTGGCAATTCACAGTCTTTCTAAGAGAGTTTCTGTTATCTTTGTAATGAAAATCATATTGATTTCACAGCTGGGTAGAGTGTAACAGCAGCTTTGCCTGCTGGTAGAAAGTGGTTGAAATACAAACATAATTTTAAAAGGAAAGAGAAAAGAAAGAACTGGATGTTCTGATCAGAAATGCTAACTATGGCTAACTTGAGGTAAAACACATTCAGTTTAAGTCTTATGTGTTTTTCAAAGACAAAGCCAAGTGTGATGAAGATTGAGAAGTACTTTTTCTGTTAAGTAAACTGATTTTTTTCTCTACCAACTGGCAGTAAGATTAACAAGTGCAACAAAACAGCTATACTGCTAAATACTGAAGATGCCGCCACCCAGCAGACTGCTCACTTAGTTGTATAATGTCCTAAGGAAATCAGCTTTATTCAGGCTCATTATCCATTCACTCAACTATTACTCCGCTTGCCTGGGTAATTTTTCAACCTCTTGGACAATTTCAACCAAATGTAGCAGAATAGTGAAAAAGAGAGATACTAAAGACTTTTGTCCACCAGATTAAACTAAGATTCAGTGAAGTTTAATGGACATTTACTACCTTTTCTAGTTTTGGATGTGACTAGGCACACTAAAAAATCCTCCAAAAGCGGACTGAAAGCAAAGCATTGCTAAAGGTTTCTTATCTCTATTATAGATGCAGCATCTTTGCCTTGACAGAACACACTGATTCACAGAAAGTAAAGATGTCATCTAGTGAAAAGATCTGAAGAATCATTTCTTAAGCTTATTGGAAATCATACTGTTTAGCTTATATACGTATGTATTCCACAGCACTTCCAGAATCTTAGTTCATTAGTCAAACATAAATTAATTTTTACATAATTCTATATTAGTAATGTCTTAAGGTCACAACAAACTTATTAAATTATTTTAGAATTATACTTCCCTAAGGTTACTAGAATTTTAGTCAAGACTGCCTAATTTAAAGAGTGTCTTACAAAAAGTTTCTGTTTAGCATAAAAAAATTCTCATGATCCTTTATGTATAGAAGCAACCAATTAACTTCTAGGTTATATTGTCTTCTTTCCAATTAACAAATATAAATATCTTTTGCTAGGCCAAGAAAATGCCTCATTACCTCATAACAATCAACAAAATGTCTAGCACAGGCAGTCTACTTAAAAGTCCTGATCATTTTCGTGTACACAATGGATGCAATCAAAACCTGCTGTGTGGTATTAACAGGTAGGAATAGTGAAAAATAAGCAGATAAGACAAAAAAAATAATTAACCTCAGATACACATGGCCACATATACACATGCAGATATACCTATGTATGAGAAGGCATCTGATGTGAAACATCCATGTAGCAAATCCTGTGTAAGAAGGAGCCTTAAAAGGTGGTGGGAACCACCTGAAAGTATTTGGGATTCACCAGTTACACTGCCCATAAATGATCTGTTCAGTCTAACACAAAGTCCCCAAGAACTGTGAGAACCAGGTGGAAAATAAACTCCAAGCTGAAGAAAAGTCTGAAATCAAAAAACTTTATAAAATTTGTTAAGTACTGAATACTTCTGAGCACATGCATGTTGAATAAGTGACTGTGATCCAAACCACCTCTTTCATGTTTTATTCTGTAAATACAGTATTTCAGGCAGATAATAGAGAATTTGTGTCCTACACATCAATCACAGAATCATAGAATAGTTTGGGTTGGAAGGGATCTTAAAAATCATCTAGTTCAACCCCCTCTGTTGTGAGCAGGGATATCCCACCAGACCAGGCTGCCCAAGCCCCATCCAACCTGGCCTTGAACACCTCCAGGGATGGGGAAGTCACAGCTTCCCTGGGCAACCTGTGCCAGCGCCTCACCACTGTCATTGTGAAGAAATTCTTCCTTATGTCTAGTCTAAATCTTCCCTTCTCCAGTTTATACCAATTGCCCCCAGTCCTAAAGGCTACAAGCCTTCGTAAACAGTCCCTCCCCAGCATAATAGGGAGAAGAGCCTTCTCTTCTCCAGGCTGAACAAGCCCAACTCTCTCAGCCTGTCCTCATATGGGAGGTGCTCCAGCCCTCTAATGACCTTTGTAGCCCTCCTATGGACCCACTCCAACAGTTCCATATCCTTTTGTGTTGAGAATTCCAGAACTGGACACAATACTCCAGGTGGTGACTCACAAAGAGAAATAGAGAATCACCTCCCTCAACATGCTGATCACGCTTCTTTTGATGCAGCCGAAAGCAAGCAAGATCAGGATTTGTCCATCAAGACCAGGATTGGTATTGCCTTGCCCAATCATTGGGAATAGGAACTGCACCAATACAGTTCACTAAGTATGTCTTATAGACATCTGTGCAGGGGCGACCAGGTTTGCAGCAGCACAGGATTCCACCCTTGGAACAGCTGGGCAAAGCCACAGCAAAATCCAACCTGCAGTTTTGGGAAAGGCCTATGTTGGCTTTTGAAATTTGTCATGTTAACATTCACAGCTCTAGGATTTACTGCAATACAAATGCATTGGTGATAATGCACATTAGATTATAAATATCTGGTTTTAAATTTCAGTAATTTTAAACACCCAGTCTAAGAATTATTAGTCTCAGAATCAAGACTTGACTTAAATTTAAAGTTTTTACCTATGGAGAATTAAGCCATTTCATCCAATTTTCTCTAAAATTTGCTTCATACTTTTCTAAGTCTCATTAAGGTTCATGCAAATATGCATCCCATATAATCAACCCAAGAGTTCATGTTGCACACCACAGTATATTAAAACAATATTTTAAAAACGGTTTGTGTTACTATATAGTAAATGCTGGTAGAGTCTCAGCAACAGAATTCAGCCCAGGCATGCACTGGAAAAGTCTTCCTACATAGCTACATTGTTGGAGGCACATGTGTGGGGTAGGTACCTCACAAGCCCTAGCAGACATACTGTGCCGACACAACCTTCTCTGTGAGTAGGGGGTGTGAGGCAGTTGTGTCAAATTTGCACCACTTGGAGAGGTGGTGTAATTTCCTCTGAGATGCACCATCTTCCTCCCACAGCAAGCGCCGTGCCTCCACCAGGAGCCTCAGCTGACGCAGCTGCTCCAGCGCTGTGACACCCACAGTTCTCGGGGAGAGCACACCAGCACTAATCCTTACCTCTCAGCTCTGNTTTTTTTTTTTTGTGGTAAACACTCTTGCCATAAAGCTCTTTTTTTACTGAATGGAAAAATTCACATGAACCTGCTCTGTAAAACATAGACTAAGGAAAAAAAAAACACCAAACAAAGAACAAAAAAAACCTTCTTAGGAACAGATGAAGAGAAAAAAAATTATCCACAGACCATTATGGACTATTAAGAATGCACCAAACTGATACTGGCTTATCTAGGTTAATGGCCATCATGAACCATCTGTTGCTACGGAACTGTTTAAAATCCATTGTGTCTATTGAATGTAAGGAAATGTACCTGTAAAACCACTTTGAACATGTGCCTGATCTCCATTAGAGAACATGAATGCCTGGAACAGAGCACTGAGTTTATAAATGTAGCAAAAATCAGTGAAGATTTGTTTTTTCTTCTTGAAACTATCTAATTCACTTTGAGCTTGACAATTAAAAAACTTGACATTTATTAAACTGGTTTTAATTTTAACGTGTTTTTCATATGACCATATGTTCTTAGGAGTCAGAGTCATGAAGAATTTAAACATGACGACGAGTTGCTGAATGGTGCAGAGATTCCCAGTGGGCTGGGCCACTGTTTATTCTTTACATATGGACAACCATGAACTTTTGTCTTGTTAACACTCAGTGTTTTAGTATGTTCCAGAAATTTGCTGCGGGCCACAGTTTGAAAAATACCAGTGGCAAGGCCCAATTGAGCTTACTTTAATCAACTGACTTCAAACAGTAGAAGCTATACAGTTTTGAGAAGGCAGAGCATCTTGACAATGACTTTTATGGACAGAGCTGCCCATTACTGAGGCAAATAATTGACCAATTTAAAATAAAATTAACTTATATAACCCTACCCCGCAGTGAAATCTATAGGGCATGTATGTCTGCAGAAGCAAAGATATTCAAGTTCAGTATTTACACTCTAGCGAAGCCAAAATTTTGGCATAGTTTCCCACTCATTGAATAAGTAACTACATCCTTTCAGTGCATAAATTTCTGCTGTTGCAGCCTTGCAAAGCCACCTCAACTCTGACATTACTAGAACTAAACTCATGATAAATCTTGTTGGTATTTTTAAACTGCGTGTTTCCTATTTACAATCCCTTCAGCCCCAGCAGAACCCTTTTTTCCCAACAAGCAGGAGATGCAGAGTAATACACCTGCTTTCTAATTACATCTTCATCTGGAGCAGCATTTAAACCTGTGTCTCCCATCCATCCTAACTATGCTCCTGGCAGTGTTGTTAAGCCTTACCTACCAAGTAGGACCCATAGTTAATCCAGTGGCAGAACGACTGGTCTCATTGCATGTAAAGGTAGCTCTGCCTCTGATGAGAAAGCAAAGGGAGGAAGAAGGTTTGAAGTAGGCCTGGGACAAGGTGACGTGACCCAATAGCCACATGGAGTCCCTGTGCCAGAAATGTGGAACCTGAAGGTACGGTGGTATCCCAGGGTCTACATCTGAGAAACTTGAGGAAGGACTAACAGTGCTTTTCACGAGCCACAACCCAAGCTCCTGCCAAGCACTGCTCAGCTCTGATGGCTGACAGTGCCATTCTTTGGGACCAAGTTCTCCTGAGGTCTAAGCAGTTAAAGGGGAATTAGGATTCAGGTAGCTGGCAAGATGCCCTGAGCTGGGCACAGCAGCCCTGAATTTAAACCAATTTCTCTGCTCCTGGTTTTGTCCATAGAAAATTTTCCACAACTGAACAGAATAAACTACTTAAAAATTAAATATACAAAAACCAGAATAGCTGAGTCAAATGTCTATGACATTCTGCAGCAGAAATGCTACACCCCAGTCACTTTACAGGCAATACTGGCAGTCACTCTCCTCAGCCGAACTCCATTTTATTCTAGAGGATTCAACTGCAAAGACAGTAATAGGAATTTTATAAGTTATCTCTGAAATGTCTACATTTTACTTTATCCTTTTATTTTTTAAATGGATTTCACATGATACATACAATTTTTAAGAACTAAAGTGCGACTTCTAATATTTCCAGTTAAATGAAATCTTTGAAATAGAAGGAATGATAATATAACAATCTAAAACTATATTTAGTATTCTGAATGCAATTAGGGCAATTTTATTCAATTGATTTCTGAAGTTCCCACATGAGTGATCTACGGTGATATCATTCAGTACAACAGTAACAGGTGCTGAAAAAGTAATTTTAAACAAATGAATTTTATCACATTATATGTTTTTCCCCTATTACAACCAACTTTCCAAGTACTTCTGGGCAATTATCTAAATGAAGGTATATCAAAAAGTACTTTATTCCAAGATGTATTTCCATTTTTTATTACAAGATTGCTGGAGTAATAGCATTGTTTACTCTCTTTTCTACAGAAGGATTTTATCACTGCTTGAAGGCAAGGATGAGACAGTGTAAGGAGAGTACATGAGCGCTATCTTTTAAAGTACAGTTTTACTACTAGAGTAAAATATACAGTCGAACTAGAAAGGACCTCTAGAAGACACCTAATCTATCCTTCTGCCTGCAGAAAGCAGTTATTCAAGTACTCTGATCTTACAGATCTCCAATGGAGATGTAAACTCCACAAGCTTGCCAAGCAATCTATTCCATATCCTCACCATTAGAGTTTTCTGTAATTTCTAAAATAAATCTTCCTTGCTGTAATTTAAGCCCATTACTTCTTGTTCTATCAAACACAGGCAAAAGAAATAGATTGTTCTCTTCCTCCTTGGAGCAACCTCTTGTTTTATAATGTCTTTGTTCTATCTTTTCTGTGTCAGACTAAACTAACATAATTTATTCAGTTTTTTCTTTTGGGTTATAATTTCTATACTTCTGATCTTTCTGGCCACTCTCCTCTGGTCTGGCTCTAGTTGACTCTCTTCTTTCTTCAGGACAAGTGTCTAAAACTAGACATGGTATTCTATTACAATTCAGTATAAAATTAAGATTTGCTAGTCACAGATTTCATCAATTTATTTAAATAATGAAGCTGATCATCTCCCAGAAGAAGGAAACTAAAGCTGTTGTTCTGGTACACAGTAATAGCCTACTAGAAATCAAAGTTGAAAGTTAGAGTAATTAAAATACAGTTCAGTGAAAATCAATCTAAGGAAACTTGTTTTCCTTTTGGATTTGTGTCTTAAGCCTGATTGACTGAACATCTTAGAAGGCACAAACTCTGATTCAAGTTTTCTTGTGTTGCATTATTTATATGATTTTTTTCATGTCCAGTATGAGAGAAACTCATATGAAGCGTTTCCATCAATGGCGTGTAACAGCCCATAAAAGCATATTTACAAACTCCTGAAAAAAAGAGCAAGGAAGCTGCATAGTTACAAGCCTATGGATGACAGCTGGATCAAATGGGGCAAGAAGTAGGAAGTGACAGAGGTGGGGCCAAGCGCAGCTGGTGCAGTTTTTAACAGCCGATTCAGGATTTGGTAGAGATTTTACAGCTAGTTCTGATGACTCTGGCAAAACAGCACCCAGCATTAGCCCATCTCACTAGCTACTCTGAACATCCTCTAGAAACTTAGTGGTTGTGAGATTTCTACTTACGGTGCACGACTGAAACTGGTCAAATGCTATTTTCAGGGGGTAGGCTGAGAGAGAACAGGGGAACAGCATGATTTCATAAGCCTTACTTATTTAAAAGACTGTTTCTTTACTACTGCTGTGAGTTATATAAACGATGCCTTATGACATACTATCTTGATATATTTATTTCAGATTACCTGCTTAATTAAAACATATTAAAGTTTTAAATAAGACATGCAGGTACAAACATTTCTATTCCCTTTCTTCTTTTTGGTCCTCCTTCATTTAATGCTCTACGTTTTTCACTAGAAAAAAAAAAAAGGTCCATGGTTTTGAGAGCTGGATCCCGACATTCAACACACTGTCATTTATTTCATTTTTACAGTTATTTTAGAGCTAAATTCTATCTTATTTAGATGGAGTCACTCAAGGATTGTGCTGGATATTCATTACATGACACATAAGGTCAGTCTATTTATTCATTCCTGGAAGACTCCTACTTATGCCACCTATGATGATACCATTTCCACTGCAAAGAGTTATGACTGTGACTCTAGTATTTCAGTCATAAATAAGTAAGAGGGTAGAGGTATTTCTATTTGCATCAATTTGAAAAACTTTTCCAGCAGACAACATTTTATACAGTCGCTATTTATAGCTACATTTGTCTGGTATTTCAGGTTAAGCTGAATATTGGAGATTCCAGGAACAATGCCGATAAAACTTCAGCAGTGCACCAGCCTGGAGAAGCTGCCTCAGTCTATCAAGAAAATGTCATATTTGCTTATAGTTACACTGATAACTTCAATACTAAGGGGTATTCACACTGTCTACTTCAAGCTGATTTCTTTGGTATTATGAACCACCTCTTCAAGTAAATCTACGAACCACGTAGGCTATTCCTACCATCAACTTTTAAACATTAGGCACTTGACATGGCCTCCTTTTCTTTCTTTAGCAGACTTATACACTTAAAGTACAATACATAACGTGATCAGTGAAGGGTAAGAAAAAGGAGACAAAATGGGAGAGGTATAAAATCTCATTAAGGGATTTTCTACAGAGTAAGCAGTAACTGACCTGACAAATAAGTTGGGGCAAGACTGGAGACAAGGCTACTAGGACAGGCTGGAGGATGAAGAAGGCAGAAAGAGATGATAGGGTAGGGAGCAGAGAGAAATCAGCTTTGTTTGGCTACATAGTAACAAGGATCAGGACTGGGATGTTACTGGAGGAACATAGAAGTGAGTGGTGGGAAGACTGGAGCTTTGGGCTTCTAGGACAGGTTTTACTAAACAAAGAGGTTAGGGCACAGATGAACAACCTGATAAATTGAATTAGGATTGTGTAATTAAGGAGAATGTGAACTTAACAGGACCAGGGGACAGACTGGCAAAAGTTGGGAAGGATGGCACAGGTGAATACATACACAGTTGGTAGAAAAAGGTAGAAAAGTAATCTCAAACCCAAGATTTATCCATGGTCAGAAAATGTGTTTGTCTCATCAGAACTCAAGCTGGCGAAGCGAGGACAACAGCGTACTGTTATTAGCTATTCCATCAGGTCCAGCTATCAGAATTGTGGTGTCTCCGCATACAGCACAACAAAGCAGAGTTTGTTTGCTATGAGAATTTTCACCTTTTAATAGGTTTCGGTTGGACACATAATCAAAGTGTCTAGAGCTAAAAGAAGCTTCTAGGTTATCCACATCAAATAAACATCATAGACACTCTTTCCATAATACCCATGATAATTTATGTTTTACATCTTGATTTGGATGGACGTACAATTGATAGTTACACTATGTAAACTCAATGACACCTCTCCTTTAAATTTGACTTTACTTTTCAAACACTATCACTTTGTATACCTTTTTTCCTATACACACAACAGTTCTTTTCTTCCCATAAAATTATTCACTTGGTATATGCAAGCTGCTGTCTTCCTAAAATTATTTCCATAAGGATACAGACAGCAAAGAAGATGCAAACTCACGTTCCCTGACATTTTTTCTAGCTTTCAAGTCTATTTATTGGAATAGAACAGATTTACAAAGTAGACAAAATCGTGGACAAAGAACACATGAAGTTTACTTAAATCACAATAACAAACTGTTCTCAAATGAGATTTGTGTTTTACTGGATGTCACCATGTAAACAGGACGTAATGTTTACTTATCATAAAGCCCATGTTAAGAACACTACAACATTTCCCAAACTGCAATTAGTTAAAGGCCAGGCAGCACACCAACTTCTTACAGGTGCAAAACTATAGCATTCACGCAGTGAAAAGATTTCCCTGCAAGCATAAATCCTAGTTTAGCCTGTTATTTTGGGCACAATGTTGAGATACCAGACATTTTTGTCATTTGGCATCAGTTCTTGGAAGGTTCAAAGGCACTGCAGAGCTTCACCATCTCCCGTGAGGCATCTGTTGGTACTGGAATACTTGGATCCCTGTAAACTTAAACTTTTGCCATAAGGCAAGGAATTCTAGCCTTAATATTTTGACAGTTTGAAATTTGCTAGCTCACCCCATAAGCCTGAATTAAATTCCCACAACAGAAAGCTTCCTCCTCGCCTCACCTGTGGTGCTGAATCAGGAAACAGCACTCAAGCACAACCCCTCGGTCAAGTGCTTGGGCAAAGGCAGTTGAAGACAAGATTGTCTGGCACTGGCCAGGATATGCTCCCCAGCATTCCCCAGTGGCACAGCAATTAGGGAACTCCCCTGGAATGCAGCCATTCCCCACTGGCTTGCTTAGGCAGCTTCCTCATCAGAGGTTTCTGTGAAATCCACTCCCATTTCTCCTCCCACGTTGTTAAGGAAGCCTCTGCACCTTGAGCTGTACTCTGACTTCCTCCAGGCAATGGACATCCAGGATTACACAGAGGGATGCAGAGGAGAGGAACAAATAAACTGCCTCAAGGATTTCAGCCTTGGAGTAAGTGGGAGAGGAAGCATCCCTATCACAACCTGACCGCTGGGATATCTCAGGAGGAGAGAGTAATTCTCATCCAGATGTCATGCTACTTCAGAGATTATTAACAAAAGAATACAGAATACCAATTTTTTAAATTTCATGCTGCTGCTAGTTTCTTTCTCTATTCTTCATTCATGCAAAGCTAACAAGGGTCAGTGGAGGATACCTGCTCATACCTCTTCTGCATGCTCACGGCACATTTCCAGGCTGCAAGTTAAAGCTCGTAAGGGCTACCCATTCTATGAGGAAATGGGGTGCTGGTGGTTGCTATAAGGACTTACAAGCTGCCAGCCGCTGTTCTAAACCATCCATTCTTTCATCATTTTCCTCTACCTGCCAGGGAAGAATTAGGCGTTAGACAAACAACACAGTTGAGATCATAGAATCATAGAATCACCAGGTTGGAAGAGACCCACTGGATCATCAAGTCCAACCATTCCTATCAAACACTAAACCATGTCCCTCAGGACCTCATCTACCCATGCCTTAAACACCTCCAGGGAAGGTGACTCATCCACCTCCCTGGGCAGCCTGTTCCAATGCCCAATGACCCTTTCTGTGAAAAAAAGAGATGAGGGATAGGGTTAAAAAAGGGCACAGTGTTTGGAGAATATGCCATGGAATAAAACAAAGAGCCTAGAAGTTCAGGGTCGCTTCCCCTTTTCCTGTGCATATTGAACCATCAGACTTAATAAAGAATATCAGTAGCTTCAACCAAATCTTTCCAAGTTTTCCTCTGTTCCAGAGAAGAGGCATAGTGGTAGGTCCTGAACAATAAGATGAGGCTGTTTCTCGATTCACATGCCACTAAACAAATTCACACACAGAATTAATCATGCATTACATAATGATATTCAATCAGAATTTGTATCTGATACAGATTTGGTACAGTTCTTACAACAGTTGAAAGAATCTGTCAGCCAACTTAATTTAAGTTTCGGAGCTATTTAAAAAGCAAGCTTTCTGCAGTGTAAATATGGCTGTTATTAAAGTCAGATTTTAGTAAGAACACCAAAGTAACTTATTGCATTTAAATGCTGAATGCACCAGAGACTTACTTGCAGCTAACTCAGTCAGGCTGATACATACACGCCAACTACTGAGCCTAACCCAGTAAGGCTGAGACAAACTGCACTACAAACTTCAAGGAAATGTAAGGGTGGGATTCACCTTATCCAGCTTGACATATCTATATCAATGGAGCCCAGAGAGACTCATCTGACTAAAAGTAGATGCCTGCTTTAAACTGAGTTGACTCACTTTCTGGACAATATTGAGTGTTCTAACCAGATCCCCATTGACCATGACTCCAGGTCTATCAGCTGCCTCTACCCAGTCTCACAAAGGAAAGAAATTCGATGATTTTGACTGAAGGCTAGCGATACTCCAGTACAGGATGAAGTGAACTAGTAGCTAATATAGACTATCTTCCAGTTCTCATGGTAGAGGAACTATTGATGATCCTATAGAAGCATCACCACAGCAGAAATTATACTGAGATAATATATAGAGAACAGACATTAACTAAAAATAGAAAAATATAAGTAGAAAGGAATTATTTGGGTTTTTTAAATCTCCCCTAAGAACAGAGCTTTTTTTTTTTTTACAATAATGTTTTACACTGTGCATATATGATATATGTACCACATATATAAACCATTTATGAATATTTACCGTCAACCAATTCAGTATTTTCATGTAATTTAAATCCTGGCACATTATGAAGATTGTATGTTTGATAGTTTTCAGATTATATCATAAGCTTTAAGCTATAGCTTCTAAAAAGATGCAGATATTGAAATTTCAAAGGTATTTAAATAGAAATTATTTTCTTAACTAAGGGAAAAGAAACTCATTAGTTACAACTTCTTTTGTAGAAGCATATTCTTGTGACCAGCATATGTGTGAGGCTTTTATTAGATACACTGTAAACCTTACTGTTTTGGGATCATAGAACTACTTCTAGAAAAACACTGAACAGCCACATAATTTCTTTTACAGAGTATGATGTAATTTAATCCAAGTGGTGAAAGCTGGTAAATATCTTTTTCTTTCCCCATCTGGCAAATCCCATCTTCTCCTTCCCCATATTTCTATTCAGTAATAAGTCAGTGTATGGGTGTATTAACATAGAATTGAGGAAAGACAAAGAGAGTTTATATTCTGTTTTGTCAGACAGAGAAGCATTAACAAACTAATGATGAAGTGCTAGGTTTAAGATAAAATAAAAGTAATAATTTTTAGTTATCAAAGGTTAAAACCATACTGGATGTTTTTCTTTAAGGTAATGGTTGTGTTTATCCACTCCCTTGAATTCATCCTGTTATCTACTGCCGAATCAGAGACCCTTCTCAATTTTGTAAAATATGAATGATTGCTTCAGAAGAAGGAAAGATCATATATTCCATCAAGGCATGTATCATGTACATTCAGGTTTTAGTGGGACATAAGGTAAGTTCTTACTGTTCCTTATAAAATGTATAGAATTTGATCGCAGTCATAAGGAAATCGCTTTTTTCCAAGCACTATGTTTAGAATGTACATACTTTTTAACAGAAAGACACTAATATAAGTCAGCTTTACATTTTATGCAGTTCTTGTAATGCACATCTCCACATAGAGCCCTGCACAACACTGTGATTGCACAAACATCACGTTTACATATAGTTTTGCTAATGCTGAAGTTAAACAGAGTGTTTGGAAATGGGAATTAAGACTAGTTGGAAGACAATTATGATCTAACTCCAAAAATGTGCAAATTGTAGTCATGTACATTAGCTATCTACACACACGTATGCATTAACTATTAAGCAGACAAGAAAACCACAAAAGAAAACAACAATTTACAATCCTGAAAACCACAGGGCCACTCCAAAACATCCATCACTTTATACTATCTCCAATCTCATCTTAGGACAAATAGGAAGGAAACTGTTCCTCAGAGCAATCCTGATTTATCATCATCTTAGGTTTTTAGAAACAGACCCGTGCTTTTCAAAGTTCAGTACTAAATACCAGATTTTAAAAGGGATTCAGGCAGATTTTAGGTTTCTACAATGAAAATATTAGTCCTCAAAATTGAAACTCATCTGTCAACTTTTGACATTGAAATCCATGGGTCCCTCATCTCTGACACCCTCTCTAACAGCAGTAAGGGTTCTGGCACATCTGCAGTGGCAAACTGTTGCCATCTGCTGTTCTCTGCGTTGGCCATCTAATGGACAGGTTGAAAGTGATCCCCAGAGGTCAGCTACTCCAACTCACTCAAAGCAGCTCCAACTAAAGTAGGTTGCTCAAGCAGGTTTTTAATATCTCCAAGGACTGAGATTCCACAATATCTATTGAAAACCAATTCTGGCATTTGGTCAATCTAGCAGTGAAAATACTTTTCCTTACAGTAGAATTTCCTGTATTGCAGCTTGCGTTCACTACCTCTTCTGCTATCACCATACATCTCCAAGAAGAGCCTGGATCTCTTCTGTATATTCACTCCACCACGCTCTCATATGCTTGTACTCCAGCCTGTATGATCTTGGTGACCCTCTGGTGCATTCACAGCAGTATGACACTGTCTTGTGCTGGGCAGACAAAAACAGTACTCCAGAACTAGTCTTGTAAGTGCCAAGCAGAGGAGAATAAACACTTCCCTGCTGGTTACATCTTGCTAATATAATCCAGGATAAGATCAACCTTGTTTACCCCAGCTGCCAACTAATGTTCAATGTGTCCACCAGGACCCGAGATCCTCTTCTGCAAAGCTATTCTCTGGTCAGTTGACCTCCAGCATGCACAAGTGCAGGGTGTTATTCTGTGTCTTATGCAGGACTTCTCTGTTGTCCTTGCTGAGTTTAGCAAGGCCACAGCTAACCCCTTCCTCCAGCCTGTGACAGTCCCTCGGAGTAACAGCCCTACCCTCCAGCACATCAACTTCTCCCCTGCAGGCTGGCATCATCCATACATTTGCTGACAGCACACTCTCTCCCATAGTCCAGATCATTAACAGTGAAGACAACAAACCACATCAGCCCAGAATTGCCACAAGCAACCAGCTGTCAGATGGGCTTTGTACTGCCAGTCACAACCTGTTCAGCCTGGTAGGTCAGCCAGTTTTCCATTCACCTTATCATCTACTTACCCTGTCCATATCTCACTATTTTGACTTGCAGGATACTATCAAAGACCTTGGGAAAAGACATGATAAAGTCAATGTAAACAATATTCACTACTCTTCCCTTATTCACAGAACCAGTCATCTTACCAGAATCAACCAATTAGGCTGATCGGGGACAATTTACCCTTGGTAAATTCATGCTGCCTTTTCCTAATAATTTCTAATCACCTTCCTGTGCTTCATGAGCCCAGAAATGATTTCCAGGAGGAAGTAATCTTCCAGGAGACTGAGGATAAACTGCTTACCTGTAGTTCCCTATACCCTCTTTCCCAACCTCCTTGAAGGCGTGTATGACATTTGGCTTTTTCCTTCTGTCCCCAGTTACCACAACCCGTCAAAGCCAATGGCAGCAGATTGAGTGACATGGGCAAGGTTCCTCAGTGCCCTCGGATGCATCCCATCTGTTTCCATGAACTTGTGTATGTCTGATTGGCTTAAGTGCTTTACTGTGGCTACAGCTTCTCTCCTTTGGATTTTGCTGTCAGCCTTAGGACTGAGTGAAAAACTTACCAACCAAAAGCAAAACTAAACAATAAAAGGCAAAACAAGGCATTGAACGCCTCAAGTCCTTGCATGCCTTTCAGCAGTAGGTTTCCCAGCCACACGAAGTACTTGGTCCACATTTTCAGTAGCTGTCTTTTTGCTGCCAACATACTTACTAAAGCCCTTTTTTCCCTAACTCCCTCCCTGCAGATTTGGGCAATGACTCTATATTACATCCAGGTAGTCCTAGACCTGTCTCTGCCTTCTGTATACTTCTCTTTTATACTTGAGTTCAGTCAAGAGCGTCCTGCTTATCCATACTGTGGCCTTGTACTGCATTTGCTCATCTTTCTGTGATTTGGAATCGACCAATTCTGTGCTTCAAAGAGGCTGCTCTTGAAGATCAACTAGTTGTCCCAGAGACAACTGTTTTCCATGTGATCCTGTCCCATAGATGACCTAACAAGCTGAAATTTGCTCTCCAAAAGTCAAGACTGGCAATTTTACTACTTGTTTTACTCATTTACCTTAGGGTTTTAAGCTACACAATCTCAGGGTTGCCACCAAAGCTGCCCCCAGCCTTTACACCCCCAGCCATGAGTAACAGGCACAGCAGAGCACCTCCCCTGTTGTCTCACCTGTGTCAAGAAATTGACGTGGGATTTTTTTTGCACTTAATCCATGCCTCAAGTGCTGACAGGTGTCTGGAACCTGGTGTTCCCTAGAATAAGGACTTGCACTTTTACTGTCTTGGCAGTAGAAATCTCACTTGGCCTTCAAGATGTGAATATCCTTATCACCTGCCAGAGAGAACATGAAGGGGAAGGCTCCTTTAAAGCAGCTGTAGCACTGAGGAATACTGTGGCCCTGATGCAATGGGCTCATAACATACACTGAAGAGAAATGTGATACAAGTGCGAGGAGGTTCGGAATGTTGTGCTACCTTCATCAACTCTAATGAGGCCAGGAGTGGGCAAGGAGGCTAAGGGGACATGTTGTGGTTGTTGTTGCTAGCTGTGGAGATGTGCAGCAGTTGTATGCGTGCTGAGTCCTACCTACTAACCAGAATCCAAGAAACACATGGTAGTCCAAGACTAATCAGTGCCAAAGATGAGAAAGGCAGCATGCCTGCAGTCACTTCATGTAGGCTTTTACCAGGTGAAACAGCACTGTAGGTGACTCCTTGTTGCCATATTTCACTTGCCAATGACTGAATTATTTCCTTGCTGCTCTTATGTGTCCAAGAAGTCTTGATATAGTGAGGGTTAGAGATGCTTCCTTGAGGAAGGATGTCTTAGGAGAATGACCTTAGGTGAATTGACTCAGTAATGGAGGCTTTTGCCAATTCACAGCTCCTGCCTATTCAATGAGGCCATAGACGTCTGAATTTAATGATGTCTTCATAATCTTCTGAATCGCTAATTCTGCTGTTTAAGCTCCTGATCTCTTCTTGGTCTAAAGTACCAATGGACCAAACACTCATCAGAATTACATCACCTTCTAAGGCAGTCAAGGCTCCTGATTTGCACAGCCTTTTTAAGTCACACTAAGTGAAAAGTAGTCTTTGGAGAAGACATATAGAGGCACATACACATCTTGACTGTCTAATAAACAGAAAACAACTCACTACCTGTCTGAAATTCACTGTAACAGGTCACTCCATCTCTACAGTGCCCCCAAGAGAAACTTGTGTGGGGCATTCCCTGCTTCATCTACAAAAAGAGAAGAGGCACTGAGCTTGAGTAATAGGACCTCCATATGTCCTACAAGGTGAATACAGATGCGGTCTATCACTTAAAACAGAACCTGGCTTTTCTTCAGCAAAGGCTGCAACTTCTCAGCCAATGTATTTGAAGAAGGATGACAATTCTTTCTCCTGAAGAGGTTTCCTCATCTAATTTTAAAGGAAGGACACAAATGCCGATCAGGATAGCATTCTAGGCTATGAATCCCAAGTAAAACATACCTGCAGAATGCAGCACCTCTGCTTGAAAAAGCTCCAAGGCCCTTTTTTGCACAAGAGTTTTTTGCTACAATAAGCAATCCGAAGTCATGAGTTTTGCAGTTCCTATTCCAGGGCAATTGTTCTCTTCCTCTGTACAAGGTAGGTTAGACATCTAACTTAGAACTGTAGATGTTCCTGCTGATTGACTACTAGGCAGTTTTTTCAAGCACCACACCTAAGCTTCCAGGAATATTTCTGGCAGGATAGTACATTTAAAGTTCTTCACCTACAAGCAAGATATTATGCAACCCTGATGATAATTTTTTCATCAGGGCTCAGATATTCCTTCTCCTTCAGACCAGCAATCCCATTCCTTTGGAAGCTGTGTTGCTTTTTAAGTGCAGAATGTTCTCTTTGTTCTCTTCATCAACAGACACCATACCATGAATGTCAGAAGGATTCCAAATTTGGGCTTTGTAGCAAGAAACAGGAACACAGGCTCTGAATATCCCTCTGCTACTAGAAAACACAGCAAGGTTCATCAGATGAACCACTTAAAGGTTCTGATTTTTCTCCTAAAATATGTTAACTGCTTAAGTCTAAGTGCTTTAATTTCCTTCAAACTTCATTTTCTGGCTAAGGTAAATAAAACTTTTTTTTTTTTTACAGTGGTAGCATTTTGATTCCCCAATCAGTATGTCATATTCTACCGGGAAACTTAGGTCTTGCAGCTTAGTCTCTACCAGGAAGTGTTACATTAAGCCATGCCTCTTCAGTTATCTTTGTTTGCAACTTTATATGTGAATAATCCCTTTAATTGTTTTTTATAGGTAAGTTCACTTGAAATAGGAAAATACAATATGTGTGAAAACAGAATTTGGTAGGTCAAGAATAATATTGATATAACAATGACCCCATATTTAATAATTAGCTGTTTCTGGTTTTTTTTTCTAGAGTTATAAACAGATAAAACTTCAAGAAAGTGTTTGGAGAAAATACAAATTAATTAATAGGATTTTTAGCACTGTAAGTAAAATGAAAAAAATGAAGGGCTGTCAACTGTATGAGATGCAACAGTGATTACACTTTAAGAGAAACATGATGCTGCGATGCTGCCCTCTCAGTTCGGTCACAGCAATTGGGAAGCACCTGTCTCCATAGAAGTTACACAACATACTGAACTAGGACCTGATTTAGGGAAAAAAACCCTGCATTAAAGCAAAAGAGATATTCTATCATAACACCAAGTGCTTTATGTAGTGTTTCTCAGATGTATGAGAAGTACAGCAGCAGGGCTGGAAGAGTATGGACTTAGTAGATATAATCTGAAATTTTTACTTTTAAGAAAGGAAAAACAAGTTACCTTGTTGCCTCATTTCCATTCCTGACTTGCTATATCCTCTGCTCTAGCTTACATAATAAATATAAACTACTTTTTATAATACCTTATTGTGAAAAAAAAGGTTTTACTCTCAAGAACTCTGACTACTCTAAGCCTGTCCCAAGGTCTAAACAGCATGACATTTCCTCTTACTTAATACGCAGAAGCATTTGCTATCTCTTCTGGAGCCTCCCAAGGCTTTCAAGCTATTGAAGGGCCGTACCTGTATTGGGACTGTAACACACGATGAGCCCTTGTGTTATTCTGCAGAAGCCAAGCCCCTGGTTGTTGAAGTCAGACAGAGGAGGTGGTGTGGCTGATCTTGCTGCATTATTCTGGGCACTGACCCTTTTCCCTCACTGGAGTGGTGAAACTTCCACTCTAAGTGTTAAAACTGCTACTCTCCCCTAATTTTTCTAAAAATTTGATTGACGTGGGAAAAGGGAGGTTTTTCTAACTGAAAATAAACAGCTGAAAGTCTGTTATTATTTTTCAGTTGCTTAACTTCACAGCATAAAATTATAATCAGGGATTAATTTTCATTTCATTCTTCCTTCTGTACTTATGGAAAAGTCATTAATCTCCAGACTGATGTGCTGTAGCTACAGCACCGAAGTGTTGCAGACAGGAGGTAGAGGAAATAGAAGCTAGAAAGAAGGCTAAAACAGCCAAGATTTAATAGATATTAAAATCAATGGGTCTACAGGAAGGCAACTGTTTGGAAAGGCAAGGGGAGGCAACACAGTACTTCAGAATTCAGTTTTCATCTTGACTTAAAATATTAATCTTAACAAAATGAAGCCCATGGCAGGCGTTCTTTCCCTCTCTCATCTGTACAAAAACATGCAGGAAGCATAGCCATTCCAGCAACATCCTTTATTTATGCTACCTCAGATGGGGAATTTATTTCATAATATCTATCTTAAAATTTAACACAACATATAGGTGGGATATGTATTTATGTGCAGAAAATTTAAATATAGACATGTCATGGTCCAAAAGGTTCTAACATATGATTCTTCATGATTTCCAAATATCAGTCTTGAAAACATCCAGCATACATGGCTCTGTATGGACAGTTAGATATAACATTGCTCCACCCACAGGACCTGCAAACTCCAAGTTTTAGGTCTCTGGATGCAGTGCAAACAGGCTGAAAGCAGCCAGTAAGAAGGCATCAGCCAAAATGCTTTTTCTAACTAATTTCTGTATCATCTGTGTCTATCCCACGTGGACATGCTGTATGTAAAATGAAAGTTAGTTTTCTATTTCTGTTTTCTTGTAAATACCACAAGATGACAGTTGTGCTCCACCTGCCCTGGAAAAGAAATAAAGAGCACAGTTAACTATTCAGTCAGGTGCACCTCTGTGCCTGTGGTAACTAGGCTAAGCAAAATAGAGGAAATCTTCATCAGAAGGCTCAACATCTCTCATCCTTTTAAACAGCAACAAGGAACTGGTAGCAGTACCTACCTGTCTCGATGTCAGGGTTCTTCAACTCCCTAATCAGTGTGAATCAGTGAGAGGGACAAACATTTGTCTTGCTGTTTGTATCTGGTGTGGATGCCAGAGCCTTTGAAAATGAAATAAAGGAAGAGGGGAGCCCTGCCCTCCCTGAGCTGCTTATTCCCCACCTTCTCCTGCACTGACACTGCCCTTTGCACAGTCAATCTTTTTAGGTAACAAGTCCCTCTAAGACATACATTTTGTCCTGTAAATTTTCAGCTGAATTAATATTTAGGTTGCAGTACAGCTGTGTAAATGCTAATGCTTAGAGGAAGGAAGCGAATGAAGGTGGATGATATGCTTCTGTTTAGAAGCAGCATCAGTTTTAGCAATATATTAAAGTAATGGTGGAACAAGTTGCTGTTACCTAACCATTAGCAGTCATTCCTGAACTTGCCATCAGTTTTATTATTTACTGCATAACTGTAAAAAAGCCACTCTGCTGCAGGATGAAGATATTTCTGCTGTTCATAAACTAGCTAGACAGACTGCTACCCATTCATGGGCTAAGGGCTAGGCAAGTCAACTAATATATTAGACTAGTGATATCATTATATAAGTTATTTACCTGCAGGTTTTTAACACCAAGGATTTGCACAAAATCTCAGTAGTTCCTAGAATGAGACACCACAGGACTCACATTGGTCTAGAGGAGATACAGATATTGTGCATACACATGTTCATGACTCAGAAATGACCCCATGAAACAACTGCCTCCTAGTTTAAATTTCCTCAAAATAAGGAATATAATTTAAATTAAATTTAAACTTTTTTTCATCACGTGTCCAATAAATGAGCTAGAAGTTGCCTGTTCCATTTTTTACCCCCTACCCTAAAGGCTTAAGGGGCTTTTAAAGTGCATGGAATAATTTGTCCCCAATTAATTGTATGGATTGGGGTAAACTGAATCTTAGGTTAATACACAATTTGGCACATAATTCAAGAGCTACTTCCTGTAGTAGCTGGTCTGTGGTAATGACTTGTCATTTCTGTAGATTGTGTAAATTGCTGGCTCTGTTTTTATACTTCAATAAAATATGTTTGCATAGCTCATACTTCTCCTTTCATTACAATTAGGCAGGCAGAAGTTCAAACAACACAACTTTATTGTTCATGTCTCTAAGTTAAATAACCACTGCAAAGTAGAAGATGTTTTTAAAACAATATAACAATGTGCAAAACACTGTTAAGTTGTACTGAAATTTCAGTGTACTTTAAGACGTGACTGATGTGAAAAGGAAGAGCTGCTTGTAATTCTTCCATCTCCTCCACTCCACCCCTTGTTTCTTGTCTAAGTGGCGCATCATGGTAACCGAGGAAGAGTGCTCAGGATGTCTAAATTCTGGTACCAAACATTATAAATGTTTATATATACAAAGTTTAACTTGCATCATATACTCTGGGGGGAAAAAAGATTGCATTTTCATATTAACAATCTACTACTTTATTGCACCTCAACAAAAATGCTGAAAAGAGAGCAAGATACATACAAATTATTTTAAAATAGCAAATCCTTACCAAAAATTAACTGGCAACATTGCTGCAGAATATAAACCCAACTGTTGAGTTTCTTTACAAGTATATCTACTGTCTTTGAACAGTGAATTGGCAGCAACTTTGTCCAATTAATTTTGACACAAGCGAAGCATGAAAAAGAGAGCTATTTATCAGTACTTAAGTCCTAACTACTTTTACCATCCATAAGACATTACACAGAATACTGATATTCTGGTTTTGAGAGATAATTTGGCATATTCTGGGGAATGCCCCTCAAGTGCTGGACTCCAGTTCCAGTAGACTTACATGTCTTTTAGGGATTTGAGTGCAGGTCCAGGAAGAATCTACAGGAGCTGTGACTCGAAGAGCTCCTGGTCTCTTGCTGATAGGTGGAGGGCACCAGCACGAAGAACGACATACTCAGCGAGGCTGGTACAGTGCTGCATTTGATAGTTTCAGCACCCAATGTGCCACCCTAGATAGCTGGCCTGTAGCAGTCTCCACTCCCGCCACACCCCGCCACACACACCTGCATATTTACTACTTCCTTCCCAAACATTAAACTTCCCGTAACTTTATTTGCAGTTACAGAGCTGTAGGTTTTAGTATTTATTGCTCCCTCCAAGCTTTTCTAAGGCAACAAATTATGTTTGGTGATTGGTGGCTTTGCTTTTGCTAACTTTTAAATTTGTTCCAAACATCCAGTGAGCTGTGCTCCGTTGTGACACCAGACAAAGCAGAAAGTAAAAGGAAACTCCTTCATCAGGGAGGACAACCCATTTTCAAGACATTTGGTGAGCTGTGGTCTTGAAAGTGTGCATGAACAGCTTTTTAGAAGGCCAATGACTGCACAGCATATCGTTTGTGGTGGAGTTTTGTCACCTCCCAAAGCACGAGAAGATCTGCTGGACTACCAAAAAAAGCCATCTAAAATCCTGCCATTTTTTCCTTCAAAAATTTGCGAACATCACATCCCCTCACTTGCCATGACAAGACATCAAAGAACACTAAAGCTGCTTCAATGACTTGTTTGAAAAGTGCCTGTTTCTCTCCAGCTGGCACTGAACCATTTGCAGGCACACAGAAATCATCAGCTTCACTGACTCTGCACCCAGTAACTCCAACTTGACACTGAAACCAGCAAGAACAAACCCCAAGTTTTCCTTTCTGTATCTCTTGTGGAACCATAATAGCACCAAAAAGCAGACTTTTGGTGACCTTTCCACTATAACAAATGTTCAGCATAATATCCAAATACCTAGTGGAATAGTTAATGAAGAATTTTTTAATAGAACAATGTTATTAACTTTAAGCCACAGAACTCTCAATTCTATACTAACCATGCTTATGAAGATCAAATAAAAGGAAGTGGAAAGCTTTCCCTCTCCCTTAACCATAGGGGTTTTTTGTTTTGTTTTGGATTTTTGTTGTGGGATTTTTCCCCTCCCCACCCCCCCTTATTAGAGGCATGTGATCATGGAGTAGCTTTCTGTGTTCTAATTATATTGCTAAAAGATGTCCCAAACATTTTGTGAGGATGGGATGGAGACAGGGCAAGGACAAATAAAGCAAACAGCTGTGTAAAGCTCTTCTACCATTCTCACACCTAACTGAAGTAGGCAGCAGCACAGTGAGGACAAAAAAAGCTCTTCACATTATGTTCATTAGCCATTCATCAGGCTGTCTTTTCTTAAAAATTTAACAAGTAAACAAACAAACAATAGAAATAGCAGGCAGTTCTTACTAGGCTAAGCCTTTGATAGCAATGAAGCCACCAAAGCCCTTGAGCATAGATTAGCAAACTAAGTAATCCCTTAGGAATTCTCCTAGGACATCCAGCTAGTTGATCAAGCTGTTCCAGTCTTGGACTGTGATCCTGTAACCACAGTTAGGACTGAATGAGGTGATCACGGCTCTGCCAAGCAACGAGGTACAGTTCAGATACTCCCAAAGGTCCAGTTAATGTACCTAACACGACATAATTCCTTCAGCTACCCAGAGCCCTAGCCCATTTGACAAAGCCAGCACCAAAATCACCACTGAGAAGAATAGTTTCAGTACTTATATTACAAATACAGAAATTGTTCTCCTTTTTTCATACACTCTGTATTGTGCAGTGTTATTTTGAGTGATTAGCATTTTGTTGGAACAAGATGAGCATATCACCGCTTAACTGCCTGCCTGTATCTGAGCCTGATGTACAGGTATTTCATAATCACATTGCAAATAGTGACTATAAATGCAAACAGAACCAAAGAGCTACTAGGATGTATTTTCCAGACTGATAGGACTTCAGGTTTGAAGGCACTTCAAGAAGAAACAACTGAAGATATACTGGTTTTCTGAACTTAAAAATACCTAGGATGACGTTTTGCAGGGCAGGCATCTGCCTCCAGCTGATGTGTTTTCAAAAAAAATTTAAACAAGGATGTATGAAAGCAGGAGGAAAAAAACTCCTATTTTTACTTAAGTACAGAAAAAAACCCTAGTACTGTACCTGAGGAGGTCTTTACTTTGAAAAGAGAATTTGAAACGTAGTAGGTGGGTAGATTTTGAATCAGGGATATGACTTTTGGGCAGTTTTCCTATTGAAAATCATGATGAAGCAATAAGCTTTTGAATCTCAAACTGCACATTCACAGAAAAATAAATAAATAAATAAAATATTAAGAGCTAGGCACTGGGGTTTCTGAGAATTCTGTGGCACGAGGGCTGCCACAGGCTGCTCCTGGCCGTTCCTGCCGGTGCAGTAAGCGATGCCCACAGGCAGGGCAGCAGCTGTGCCATGCTGCGCACTCCCTCTTCTGGCACCCAGACCAAGGAGAGGAAGTGATGCTGAGGGGTACAGCAAACGCATCCTGCTGGACATGCTCCACCGCCAACTCTGTCTTTATCAGAGATGTACACAGAGCAGCGAGTTCCTTAGGACTAACTTGTGACCTCTAACGAGCTGCTGCTCATTTTCTGAGTTACAAATTTGAGGCTCTAGAAGCTGAACGCATAAGTATCGAGCAGCATTTACTATACACATGCAGCCTTCTGCTGCAAACCTTGCAAAGAACATCCTGATAACCTTGCACTAGGAAAGCCCTACTAACACAGAACCATAGCTTGCACCCACAGATTCATGAAAAAGCCCATGCCTGAATTTAATGTGGCTCTAGAGTTATGGCTTGAGCTCCTGTCGCTGGACCATCTCTACTCTCAAATAACCTGTAAACCACATCCATTGAAATTGTGCTTTTATCAAATGAAGAACACTCCCAAATCAGGAGCCATTCTTGTACTGAACTTCTCTGTGCCTCAGCATTATAATCATGATAATGCCGAGAAGGCTATCAGATTAGAATTTTGGGAACTCATTAGTACGAGCGTTCGGATACTCTCCTAATGATTACTCAAGAAAAGCCTTTAAGAAAGCACAAAAAAACCCTCACCAACCTGTATTCAGATCAACATCTAAACATCATGCAGAGGTATAATTTCTTCTTTTAACTGAGTGAGTAGTATCTGTCTCAAACTGAATGATTATGCACTTTCAAAAAAAGTGATAAAATTAGGTACTATCATACTACACTTGCATGATGTCACACAGATGAAAAACTCCTAAATAACAAGCGCTTCATTTTTCAATTTTCACTTTTATATGTTTATATGTTGATGTTCGCATGCGATTATACACAATTTAACATTCAGTTGTAAACAAACTACTCAAATTTTATTTAAAGTCAAGAACTCTTTGGCAAATGAAAAATAAACTGAACGTCTATAAATTTTCATCTAGAAAGGAGTAAATTGATCCTGATATGAACTTAGCTGCAGCTAGTTACCCAAACTTTAAAAGAAAGATCATTCAAAAACATCTTTGAATGCTTAATTAGCATGTTTTGGAAAAAGAAGGGGATTCCTTAGGAAAGAACTACTTAAGCAGCATAGGGAAACTTACACTATCAAATGGGTACTGTAATTTCTGTACAGTACTGCAAACATGATACAAACACCTGGATTAAGGACACACAACTCCAATTTCACAAGTGCTAATCACAACTAATTACAAAGGAACACCATGGCAGCCTCTTGAAGGAAAAACTATGACATTATTTCACTTTTGTAACGCAAAGTGAAGAATGAGCCCAGACTTACTAGCGTTTACAGATCAAACACAATATTCTAAGTGTTTCATTCACAGAGGCCTACTTTACTTTTTGTCTTATAAATACAGCCAAACATGTAGCATTAAAAAAAGAAAAATCTATTTTGACTTTGTAAGCGAACACTAAAGTAATTTGATGGAAGGATGAAATGGCACAGGAAGAAGTTTCATAACAAGAGACCACACTATAAGCTCAAGGCACTGCTATTTACAGCAGGGAACTCGCTACACACAGTCCCAGGTGCACATGTGACTTCAGTCACTGGAATTGTGTTCAGGAATCTGAAATAAATACTTCAGATAAAGACAGACTTAAGATTACAAATACTGCGTAAATAGCTGCCACGGTAAGTATTTCCAAATACCAAAAGATGGAAACAAACATTATAGTAACTGCAGCTAGAGATACCTATTTGAAAAAGTGCTGCTATCAGGTTTAATTTTACTTTTGAGAGAGGGGGTTGCCCCACCTGAAATTATCAGGTTTTCCCCACTCCCTTGCTTAAGTCCACATCTTTCATATCCGTTTTCCTTCTTCAGCAGGACTGTAAGAATTCTCCCAGTTGCTGTACTGTTCTCCAACACACACAGGAGAGTCTCACAGAGGGAAGACACCTTCCCCTGGTCTACAGTTGCCCCACTCTGCACACAAGCTCAATAAGGACTAGGCTAAGCAGACTAGTTTGCATAGTGTGCTTTACCACTGCTACCTCAAATATCTACAGACTGTACTTTCGCCTTGTTAGGCAAAAGGGGTTAGGGGACTGCGCTCACTCTTCTCTCTACAGTACTAGGTACATCCCAGCTCAAATTCAGACAATGTCCCAGCTCTGTACAACAGATACTCTTAAACATAGCAATCCTGGTAGCTCTGGAAGCCTCCAATATCAAGGACTGATGGAATATACAGGAGCATATATGCTCCATTTCTTCTACTTTTTTCCTACACCACTTCAGTTATGCAGTTTGTAACAAGATTCTGTGTAAGACATCTTACATTAAAGTTCAGAATTAAGAAACAGTAGTATTTTTATAATATCTAGAGATTAACAGAGTCACAGATTCATCTAAGAGCTTCAAATGCTATCATGTTACAGCAAGCAACTGGAACCGATACTTGACTACATTTGATAGCCCTTCATATGTAAGCAACCTCAGAAAGTCTTTCTCACCAAGTTCAATGCCTTAAGTGTGATTTTCAAGTTTGGTGTGCCATATGCATTTGATCCACGCAGTAGGTTTGGATTTTTTTGTCCCTTTCGGTTAGTCTGAAAACACAGACTTACTTCCTTTTATCTGGGCAACACGTCAGCATGCAATCTAATGCTGTTCATCTCTCAGCAGTCTATAAGACCAAATCCATATTAAGTAGATCACCGACAGATAGACCAACAGATGAGAATCATAATTAAACAACAACAAATTTTCTCCTTCAGAAGTACATCTGTGGATATTCATAGGTTTTTACTGCTTTTAGGTATTTTATTTGCTTGGGCAATTTCAACGGATTAGTTAGTGTTACATAATCCACGTTTCTTTCACTGACTATTGAAGTTTTCAGCAAAGTTGTCACAGGATGTAGTATACTGAAGTGCATAAATTATCACACGTATTGTCTGTCCACACATTCACAGTTGCAAAAACTACTTCCCCTTTCATTTATGCCCATACAAAAGTTAACTAAGGCAACCGCTTACTCAGAGAAATTTCTATATATTTTTAGCTATCGTTGACTGTCATTCAAATTCATAAAAATATAAAGATGAGGCAGTGCTACGTGACAAGCAAATACTGATGACAGATCTGCATTACTGAGAACTCTCCAACTAGTAGCATTTTGCCACTTGAGACTTCTAACAAATGTTAGGAAGTTATCATGTTTGGTTTTACTTTAAGTTAACCAGACTTTCCCCATCCATGTATGCCACCATCATTCCTACTCTACAAACCCCCTTAAAGTTTGAGCCAGATTTAACCTGATCGTTTCTGTATTTCTGCGCATGGCTCCCTTTTAACATTCAGAAGAACCCTCTCAGTTTTGCATCTCAATCAAACTTTCACGCATCCAACCAGTAACATGAATCACACTAGTGCTATTTCAAGCAGCATGTGCAGCTACAGTGGCGGGGGAAGTGTGCCATCCACAGATCACACAAACGCAGAGGTAGCCACAGAGTAATGCCTGAAACAGGTATGTTTGCTAAGTGCAAATATGACTTTTTTTTTACTTTAAAAAACTTGCAGTGGTTTGCTATCAAGACACTTGTGACTTCTGTGCTGCAGATCGATCCTTGTTAGAACCTCAAAACGTTTTCCACCATTACAGCCATAATCTCCATTAAGGAAAACTTAAGTATTTTTTGCATGTAAGAAAAGGATATCAATTTGACAATATTTCTAAACTTACTCTTTAATATTGCCAACTTCAAGAGTTCAGAACACGTAAGGCAGGACCTACAAAAGAATTACAATTTCAAAAGCACTGCAGTTTTGAAATCAAGTGGAAACACATTTGTGTCTTTATTTTTACTTCTCCTTCAGTTGCATCTAGGGTTTTCCTGCTTCATCTTTCGTACTTCATTGCACAACTGAAAACCCCTCAACTTCAAAGTGCTTTTAATTTAGAGTTCAGGTGATCATAAAATTCATTGATTCCAAGAGGCAGACCTTTGCAATAAACAGCAAGTATTGGAAATTACAATAATTAGATATAACATTTTTTAAAATGTTGAACAATTTATGTAGGCATTTACAACAGTGCCTATGTAGCCCATTTTTCTTTCATTTTATTTCCTCAGTAGTAATGCCATAAACATAAGTTCAAATGAGGAAGGTGCACAATACCTTAGACCTAGGAGGGAAGTGTCATAAGTCCTTTAAATAACTTAAGAAGTTGCTTCTTTTCAACACAAAAGCTTTTTTTTAAATTTTAAAGATTATCTAAACCGAGCCTGCCAGGGCAGTTAAGTTCCACTAATTCTAATGGAAATGCCATGTGGGTGAGCAGAAGTAGCCTGCAATATTGTACATCTGCTTTCCACCTTTGCTGCACTGCTTAGCATTTCACTCATTTCATTCAATACTGTTACCACTGAAGACTAGCCACTTATGGTCTACACAAAGTAGCAGTATCTTTATAAGAAGCTAGCACACTAAAGTGTAATAAAGAATGTTAAAATACTGTTCAGTAAGAAGGGGCAGGACTAATACCTTGCTAGGTAAATGTCCCTTGTTGAAGCGTACATTTGTCACAGCAAGCTGTGTAATCAAGCAGTCAGGTCTTTAGCCTAACACAGGCAGCTAACTCCAACATTGTAACATTTTTAATTTAAAAAACCCCAAAATGTTAGAGATTAATGTCACTAAGATTTACCACTGGCTTTCTGACTCTTTGTCCTCTACCAGAAAGTCATCCTGCAATTCCTGTGTTTATTTTCAGATTGCACCTATATTATATGCTACTGTCTGCAGTCTTCGGAGCAAATTTACCCTCTTCTATAGCCCATCTAATAGGCTGCATTTTCCAAAACCACATATCTACACAGGCATATATACACACAAAGAAATAAAATACACTAACTTCAGTCTCTAAAGATTTGCAGTTTACTGTTTAATGTAAACGGCGTTCAGCCAGTGATACTAGTTACTCTAATCAAAATGCAATGCTGCCACAAATCAGGAACAGTGCATGCAGAAACGAAAATGCAAATGAGCAAGAGTATTTCACCCACCAGAAAGCAAATGCATAGTATCACACTGACAGCAACAATTGTGGCCTGCTCTCTGGATAGCAGCAATTTAGCAGACAGGTAACAGGCACAAATTTTAACGTTAAGGATTTAACAAATAAGTTTGAAACTGCAACACAGGATAGAGCTATCAGAAGACTCACTTAGCACAGTTATTCTTAAAAAAGCTCAACTAACATACACACACAAAAACCCCCAAAACACCCAACCGCTGCTGAATAGTGACAAGCCAGTTACTGGATCTGCACCATCTGCCTGCAAGATAGCTCATTCCACACAGAGCATTTACACACCGAAATCCATCATATATGGTAACTTTCATAAGCAGTTTATAACAGCACAGGATTTATTTTACACCTTAAATAAATTTGAATTGCACTGACTGGTACTATACAGAGATCAATAAAGGGATTTCTTTTTCTCTAAATAGCAAAATTTTTTCCCCTTTTCTTTCCCCTATGCTTAGTCTTTGATTCTTTAATATTCAACAAGAAATACATTCATAATTCTTAGGTATCTACGTAACCTGGGTACATTTAAAAATTACCACTTCCACCAAAAACAGGTCATCACCTTTATTTAATACCATTAACACACGCATGCATTTAAGATAGATGAGCCAGAAAAAAAAGGTCTTAAATTTACAAGCCCTTTCTCTACCTCAAAAAAAAAGAGGGGACCCCCCTCCCCCATCAACACCAAAGCACCAAATCCGGTGGTTTTCAATCATCAGATTCAATCATCAAACCCGGTAGTTTTCAATCACCGGCTTCCCAACCTTATCACGGGGGATCTCCAGCTATTTCAGCCGCAAGCCGACGAGCCAAGCTGTAAGAACCGAGACATCGTTAATATAAGACAGTAATTACGACCGAGCCGGCGTCACAAGCTCAGAGTCCAACACAGGCGTTTTGTAGCTCGGTGCTGGGTAGCGTTACTGGAAGCAGCGCCCTAACAGCCGGTTTATTCACCAGGCACACACTACAACGAAATAAACAGTAATTAAGCGCCAGCGGTGACCCAGTTGGCTCAGCGGGGAGCGGCACCGGGACGGTCCCTCGGGACGGGCGGCAGCAGCGCCCCCGCCCCGGGCAGCCCCGACCCCTCGCCGCCCCCTCCCCGGAGTCCTCGGTCCCGGCGAGCCGGGCCCCTCGCTGTCCCCTCCCCCGCGCCGGGACAACGCAGCCGCCGCCCCGCGTCCTTCTCCTCCCTCTCTCCCTCCCTCTCTCCCTCCCCCAACGCGCGCCCCCGATGGAGGAGAGTCTCCTCTCTGCGGCGGGAGGGCGGCGAAATCCTTCGCTCTCCTCCCTCCGCGACGCGAACGAAGCCGCCGCCTTCTGTTCCTCAGGCTCGGCCAAGTCGGCGTTTTGTTGACAGGCTCTGCCGGGCACAAAATGGGGCTGCCGCTTCCATGGGCGCCGCCATTTTGTGAGGAGCCGCCGCCGCCGCGCTCGGCCGCGGCCTCGGGAGCGGCGCCCGCAGCCCCGGGCGCGCCGGCCGGCCGGGGTCCGCGTAATGGTTGAATAAAGTGACCCCCTCTAGGGAATCCCCAGCTGACGGTTACGTAAGGGACCGTGCGCAAGTGCCGCGCCTCGGCGTGGAAACCCACCTTAGCCCCGCTACGCAATTTGCTTATCCTCCCCTCCGCAGCCCCGACTCACCTCTGCCGCCCGCCCCTGGCGGAGGGGAGACCCCCGGCTTTTCGGGAATGCGAAGGCATGAGTGCGAGCCCCCGCCCTCTCGCGAAGAAGGCTTAGCCCTGCGTGCCTGAAACGGCGGTTTAGCCCCTCCATGGCTTCTTTTAAACCTCTCTTGTTGGTATTATCCTGGCTTTGCGAGTCGTAGGGTTGCTGGAAGAGCAGAAACCCGGCGTGTCGCGGGCAGGAAAGCAGGAGCTGCCGGGGGAGCCCTTGGTGCTACCTGGATCACGCTGTATGCGTTTCTTACCCTGAAATCCACACACCGCCTCTCCATCCACACAACAGCGTTAATTTGAAACTGAGGGATTTCTTCTTCCCCTTCGTCCCTCGCCTGAAGCGTGTGCCCAGGGCAAATCTTACCGAGCATCTCACTACGCCTCTGTATGCCCCTATTCCAGCTGAAACAGCACTCAAAAGGGGAAAAAAAAATCCGTCTTTAAATATCAAATGTTTTATTTCCTGAAGTAAGTTAGTACATGGAGTGAAGAGGAATTACAGTTTTCCTTCTTTAAGTACTCACTCGGGGCCATAACGTGCAATTGATTTTAAAACACAGATCCTTACGGACTTTAATGAGGAATTCTGCTTAAAGAGAACCAAAGGCCCGGTCTGGCCTTGGACTTCCTCGGATTGGCTGCCAGGGGCAAACGTTCCTCTGGAGTCTCTTAAACCGGAGGGAGAGCTCACCTGCGGCTCTTTGCTCGCCGGGGAAGGGCAGACGCCCACCTGGGTCACCGCTGACCCCCCCCAGAGGAGCAAAGGTTCGACGGAAGGCGTCCTTCGCCGCGTGGAAAACATGTCAGGAGACAAGTGTTTACAAACACAGGCCCTGTAGTTGCCACGACTGGCTGCTGCCCGTGCAGGGTGAGGGCCGAGACCTTCCCGAGTTTTATTGCCCTGCGTTCCATTCCTCAACCTACACAGCCGGGTTCGTGTACAGGAGCCCTAAAGCACTTGGGTTACAGGCCGTGAAACCTCCGAGGAAGGAGGAGAAGCAGCGTTTGAGGAGCTCGGCAGGGCGTTTTCAGGCCCCCGCTGGCACAGCGCTGCCCGGGCTGGCGCTCGCCCCTCGCGGAGGAATCTCGGACACGAGGGTCCTCGCCGCGCCCCCCCGGGGCCGAGTCCTGCCCTCGGGAAACACCCCGCGCCGGGGGAAGCTCGCAAAGTTTCTCTGAAGTCCCGTCGCTTCCTCTCCCCTTGAACTCGGGGCGTTGGGTTTAGTCCAATCACAGAAATTCGGCCCCGCTCCCCGAGCCGCCCTTCCCTCCCCCCCGCGGTCGGTGCCGGGCGAGGCCGGGCCGTCTCCCCGGCCCCGCAACCACCGGCGGCCGCGGCCGTTTGGGTTTGTTGTTTTTTCTTTTTTTTCCTCCCCTCTTTCTCCTTCTCCCTCGCCTCTTTCCGCCCGGCTTTGTGTGAAGTTTGCGGCACATTGCAGATGAGCCCTTAGCGGCGAGAGGAGCCTATTGTTCCCCGCCAGGAACTGCTCGCTGGGGCTGCGCTGGCTCTCGCCTTTGGAGCTGCCTGCTGCAGTGCCGGCCCCGGCCGCCGGGCTCCGCTGTGTTGCGCTCTCGTCCAGGCAGAAGCACGGCGGCCTCAGATCTTTTTGTCTGAGAGAGAAGAGAAGTGAATCCCCGCTGCCGCCGCCGCCGCCGCCGCCGCCGAGGCTGTACAGCGTGTGTGTGTGTGCGCGAGGGGAGCGAGAGGGAGATCGCATGGAGCCGCGGCTGTAACACACGCACACTGTCAATACTCCGGCTCCCCCCCCGCCCCACCGCAACAGTAACCCAATTCATTGTGTGATCCGGCAGCACCATGTTGAGTCTCATGTGCAGGCTGGATCGGTTGGGTTCGTGGTGCTGAGAGAGGCAGCGGGAGGAGGAATTACCGAGAGGTGCCCCTCTCCCTCCCTGCCTCCTCGCCCGTGTGCCGTGCGGAGACGGGACTCGCAATTACCGCACTCTCGGGGCTCCCTTATTCCTTTTAAACTTTTTTTTAAGCGAGCCCCTCTCCATGGCTGCTCCCCGGCCGAGCACGGGCACCTGGGTCTCTTAAAGACAAGGAGGAGCCGGGGGTTGTTGTTGTTGTCGTCGGCCGTTTTTTTTTTTTAATTGGATTTTTTTTTTACGAGAACCTTTTTTTAAATACAAAATATGGCAAATTCGACGGGTAAAAACCACGCAGACCAGCGGAGAAAGGGACTCGCTTTCCTGGACGAGCTGCGGCAGTTTCACCACAGCAGAGGGTGAGGAAAATGGGGAGATGGAACGGGAGGAGGGGGGGGGAGGCTTTTAAACCGACCAGATCCAACTTCCAGCCCCTTCCCTGAAGGACACGGCAGCCCCAGCGAGGGGAGAAAAGGGGGCAGAGCTGACAAGTTGTGGTGTTTTGTGTGTATCTCCTTTGGCAGGTCTCCTTTTAAGAAGATCCCCGTGGTGGGTGGGAAGGAGCTGGATCTTCACGCTCTCTACACCAGAGTCACCACTTTAGGCGGATTTGGGAAGGTGAGTGGAAGTTTTAATTCGCCTTTCCCTCCCGCCGACCTCTTCCCAAAAGTCTCCCCCGAGCCCGGGAGCGGCGGGGGGAGCCGGGGTGGCCGGGAACCGTCCTATTTCGAGCCGGTTAGAGAAGGTGGGGGGTGGAAGGAGGAAGCGAGCAGGCAGGCAGGTCGGTGCCTCGGCCTTGTCGGCGGAGCGGAGAAGGGGGGACCCGGGGTCCGGCCCCCCCGCCCCCAGCGGGGCCCCCGGCCCGGGGCGCGGCGAGGGGCGAGCGGGGGGCGAGGGGCGGCCCCGGGGGGGGCGACGGGGGCAGCGCCGAGCGGCCCCTTCTCTCGCAGAGAGAGGGAGAGGGAGAGACAGGGAGAGTCTGAGCGCAGTTTTAGTGCAACTCAAAATTAGCGGGCATGTTTAACATCGATAATCGGCACGGAGCGTGGGCCGGGAAGCGATGCTCGCTGCCGGGGGGGGCGCCGGGCGCTGCCCCGCGGGCCCTTCCTGGGGAAAAACAACAAAAGGGGCACCCAAGACGGTGTGTAATCAAATAGCCATCTTTAGGCTTCGAGGCTGGGGACAGAAATGTAGGCCTCAAAAGAAAGGCCTGTCTCTCCGTGGCCGTGGATCCGTCCCGGGGGGGGACCCGCGGCCCAGGGGGCGCCCCCGCCGCCCGCCCGCATTTTAAAGTTCTTCGGGTTTTTAACGGACCGCGGCAGGATTTAAAAGGGGGCGACAGAGGGACTCCCGATTGGTTATTGTCCAGGCGGCGACAACAAAAACAAACCCCGAAACCGGGCGGACCCTGGCCGCCGTGCCCCTCCGCCCCCCGAAATAATGGGGGTTTTGACGAGTAAATAAAGTGAAATACCGGCGAGGAGCGGGATTGAGCCCGAAGGGGCAACGCTGCCCACTGTCAGTAAAATACAGCGTCCTAAATCCCCTCTGCATCCGTGGGGCTTCTCTCCCCCCCCCCCGCCCCATTCTTTTTATATAAATATCTTCTTTCCTTCATGGCAGCTTGTGTTTTTGTGTGGTGGTCGCTGTCAACGACGTGTTTACGTGTACGTGGTGTATCTCGGCCTGTGTGTTGTTTTTGACAGGTATCCGAGAAGAATCAGTGGGGAGAAATTGTGGAGGAGTTTAACTTTCCCAGAAGTTGTTCTAACGCTGCCTTCGCTTTAAAACAGTATTACTTGCGGTGAGTGCTATCAAACTGTTGCAGTAGTATTTTTTTAGAGTGTGGGGTTATATTTGGTTTTCAGTGTGTACGATAATAAAAAATATCCCTGCTCCTTAAAAAGGCTATAAAATAAAGTAGAAAGGACTTGCAATTCCTGACTGATCTGGTGCAGTGATCAGTTAAAAGTAATGCTGTTTTGTAGTTATTTTATTTGTATTTTATTTGTATTTTACATCTGCAAGCCCTAAACTTTGAAGGGACTCCAAGTATATAAACAATGTATGTCAGAGCCATTTTATTGATTGTTTTAGAAGGACGGTACTAAAGGACTGTTACTAGGGGATTGTGTTATTGTAGTTACAGAAACTTAGATTAATTTCTGGAGCATTGAAATGTGTTGATACATGTAAACTTGTTTACTGCTCGGTGGGGTCAGACGTTAATGGAAATGCATCTGCAGGAAGGTAGACTGCTTTGGATAAATTATATTGTCAATTACTAGAAGCGTACATTGTGTTTTATTTTAAAGTATAAAGACCTAAATATTTTTTCTATTACTTGAAAATCAGCAGATTTCTGCAGTTTTGGAAAATAAGATTGCATTCTTTGAAATGGTACAGGTTATCTTTTGTGATGCAGATTATTTTTTAATGTAGCAGGGAGTTCATATTGAGTATTTTAAACTACTGTATGTGGTACTCTTCACTTACTAGATGGTGCTTTTTAAATGATATTTATTAACTTCTGGTGATTCTTGATGTGAAAAATTTTTAAATTATTGTGTAAACAGTGGGTTTAGATGCTATATAGAGACAACTGTATTTTATTTAGAATAAAGTTTTATGTGAGTTGGTTAAGGAATGTAATTCTCTGTTTCTGAATAGTAAAAATTGTATTTTTCATTGCAATTAATGATAATGTAGATGTGCAATAAGTACAACAGATGAATGGGCTTTTGGGCTTCTGTTTTGGAGATCTGAGTACACACAAGCTTTATCTGTCTCTAGTCTGGCCTTCTGAATTAGGAAATGCTGTAATTGTACAGGTGCACTTTCTATTGGTTGTCCTAGATTGACTTCCAGCTTGGAGCTGTAGAGTTCATAGCACAGTGGAGCAGTTATTGAGTTACAATGAGGTCTGGAAAACCTTAGTCAGATATCTGTAGCTACTGATTTTTTCTTTTTCTGATGGTGACATATGATTGCTTTAAGATCCAAACTAAGAAAATGAATGACCGTTGTTAATAGCTTTAGCAAAGTTTATGATTACTAGCAGGCCTAGGAGTGAAGTGGGAAGCTCACTTCAGGATGTCCTTTGTTGCTTGTTTGTTTGTTTATTTTCTTTTCTACATAGTATTGAGATAGAGTTGCTGAATATTTATTGGATCATAGAAAGCATTTTTTGCTTTTTGAGTTTTCCTTTCAGGCCATGTAGTCTATTAACTGACTGGATTTCACATATAATTTGCAAAATGATAGGGTTTTTTGTTTGGTTTATTTTTTTTTACTCTTTCTGTTTTTTTTTCACATTTTGTAAGTGTTTGAATGGCCTAACTTTTGCTGTGTAAGGTTGTATGTCATTTGTGTTTTCAGCTGTATTTTGAAAGCATTTATATGCTGTGACAGTTAACACAATTAATGTTAATTTAGCCTTTTAATGACTATTAATTTTAATCAGATACTACTTTTTAATTTGGAATCAGACATACAAAAATGTTATTATTAGCATGCTGGTATTGACATTATTTAAAATATAGTTGCTGAAAATATGTATAAATGATTACACACAAATAATTGATTTTTTTTGTTTATTTGGCATTTGGGGAAAAAGTTGATAAACAGTTAAGTTGAAAAATAAATATGTCTGTTTTCTGATATACTTTGTTATTTACTTAGGTCATTCTGAAAAAACAGTCAAGGTGGTTGGGGGTTTTTTTTGCTTTTTTTGTTTGTTTGTTTTGTTGGTTTTTTTTAAGATTTTCTAAATTACTGCTTTACTCACTGTTGCTTCTCAGATAATCTGAGTTTGATGTGACCTGTTTCCCAGTTGAGTTCGCCTCCTTGCATATGCAGTAAGGACTATATATACATGTGTCTTTGCTAGGTTAATGTTCTTTTAGCTTTAACCTACAATATTTGGGGAGAGGATTTGGTTATAGGGAAAGAAAAAAGTGTTCCAGTGCTAAACCTGCAAAAAGTTCATGTTTATCTGTATTGAAGAACATAACCTAAGGTTTCTTACAGGGCTGAATTTTCATGAACTGTTGAGCAATTACCCCTGGAAAAAAAAATGTTTCTCTTGAATCTCTCAAGTATGACTATAATCCTGGCCTCACTATTTTAGTGACTTTACAAACAAAGCCAAACACATTTAGGCCTATGAACTTTTATATAATTTTTTATCCAGTCTTATGCCGTGTGTCCTGTAAAGTGAGGGATCTGCATGGCAGATGGAACCCTGTGGAATTCAGAGGGATTCTGTGGTGTGCACCTACATGGATACATTTGCAGATTTGGATTAGTGGTGGTTTGTGTTGAAAGTTGCTTCTTTCTATGAAACATCTGGCATAGCAAGTTTCATGATCTGAAGCTACGTGGACCACTTGCTTGTTTTGCTATGTTATCTCTAATATTGCTGCCATTTTGCTTAAAATTTCTGTGTAAATAATTCAGAAACGTCGGTAGTCCTGTTGGCTTGATTAAACCAAATGTCTTGTAAAACAATCATCTGGTTATGGTTTTCCTAGGTAGTTGTGAGGTGTCTCTTTTTTTTGTTTAAATACCTTTTTCATTTTGACTGTTGTGGAATTTTGCTTGAGTGTCTTTGGGAATGCACGTTAGGTTTCATTAAAGGTGCAAATTGTTTAAACTTCTGATATAAATCTAATAGTTTTTATGGAAGGTGATACTAGACAGACCTATCTACCCCTTCTCCCTTGCACTTCTCTCTGGTTTCTGTCACTGGAGAAAGTAATTTGTAATAGGGAGAGTCTGAACCATTCAAACTTTGTGCCTGTGTTGCTCTGAGCTGTCTGCCAGGTGAAGTAATTTATGCACTGTGGTTCTTAGTGAGCAGTCAAAAGCCACAGTGCCGATAACCATTGATAGACTGTACTTGTTAATGTAGTTCTGTAAGTCTCCACAGCATCAGAGTGCAATTCCCTTGGATGTAGTGCAAATTAGACGTTTCATCTCAATTGAGGTGAATTAGTAAAGCATTTGCTAAATGCTTTTTTAAAGACTATTTTATAATGTTAATGAAAATATTTTAATATGAGGTAATACATGTAAACATCAGTAATGTGGGGATGCTTCTGCGTTTTTGTTAGTTGGTAAACATACAATAGGTGAAAAGAAAGTTAACAAGAAATATAGCCTGTTTTTCATGTTAATGGTTGATTGGGTTACAGTCCCACAAAGAGTTGGGCTGATGTGACCTCATGTGCTAGTATAAGGTTCTGTTGATTTTCATGTGAGTGTAACAATACATCTGTTTCTGTTATGGATCTTCATCTATTCCTGGGGAGTGAGAGACCTTGTAAAGTAAGGGTGCGAATGAAATATGCCTAACTGAATTCAGTGTCAGTTTGCTTTCAAAAGGTATTTGTCTACGTTAAGAGAAGTTAGGTGAAAGAACTAAATGTGAGGTAAAGTACAGTTTAAGTCTCAGTTCTGCAGAGAATTCCTGAAAGGTGGGAAGTAGGGGTGTGTTGTAAGTTTTTGGTAAAGGCAGCAGAAACATTGTTAATGCTAGTTAAAGGTGAATAAGAATTTGCTGTTGTAAATATTGGGGAGGTAAGGGGAAGTTGAGTAGAGAGGAAAGAGGTCAGTTCATAAGTGAGAAATTTCACAGTAATTAAAAAGACAAACCAGTATGCTCTTTCCTGAAATTCCATATATAGTAGAATGAAAAGATGTAAGCAGTTTAAAATCAGGACCGTATGAAATAGTTTTTGAAAACAAATAGAGGGGGTTCTTGAAAGATCTGAAGATACTTATAATCATTTAATCTTCAAGATGCTACTAAGAAACAGAATAATAGTACTAATTTTTGAAAAAATTGGTTGGAGGAAAAGAAATAAAAAATGAAGAACTTGATAAAGCTAAGGGATTCTGTTCATAGTAAAATAATGGCAGAAATATTAGGGAAACAATAGTTAATAAGCAGTCTGGAATTTTCCGAGCAAAATTACTTTAAAAGAATTTTCTTTTGTTATTCTTGCTCAGTGTTTAAAATTAGGATCTGATGCAGGAACAGCATCTGCTCATAGATCAGTGAGTAAAGAGAAGTGCAGGACTGGCCTGCTTGCCAGATCTGATTGCAGGTTCAAGGCCCCAGTGGATCAAGAGAAAGTTGTAGCTGTAGTAATACTAAACATATTTTTTAAACATCAGGTATATCTCAGAGTCTCTCATTAACAAATTATTTATGCATATGGATAGTCATCTCAATGAAAAAATGATCGAAGGACAATAAACAAAAATAGAACAATGTATAAAGAGTAGATTTGTTGAGTCACAGCACTTTCAGGTGCTAAAAGAGTGACATCAGTGCTTACATATACATGTAGTAATACAAGTTTAGCCATTTGGGACATACTTGGTATCTGGATTGATTAACTTTACAAGAAGGTCAACAGTAAGTGCACTTTTGACATTAGCAGACTATGATGATGGGAAGAGTTAAACACAAGTCAGGGCAGAAAAAGAAAAGTTTATCTGAAGAAATTAGTCACATTGTTGGAAAAATGCAAATGAGATTTAGTTTGGAAAATGCAGGCTATAACAGTTGAGGGACAGTAATCCAAAACAGGTATTCATTGTGAGGGAATAACCTGGAAGGCAGTATTGCTGAAAAAGGGATAGGAGTGATAACCGTGGGCCTGATAATCCTGTCAGTTGTGTGCACCCAACTCCCTTTCATATGAAAGGGATTTGTACATGCTTCTGACAGGAGAAACAGGCCCCCATATGTAATATAATATATCAACTTTGTAAAAATCAAAACGAGTTCAGGTTGCATCCACAGAGACACTGAACAAGTAGGAGGTGGGGATGTACGTCTGCGTTTCGAGCACTGCGTTACTCCCAGAGCCCATGCAACAGGTGGGGCAACTTAGCAGAAGCTTAGAGAAGGACAACAAAATGTTAAGGAGGCTGAAGGGTTTAAAAATATCTGAGAAATAAATACATGTTTCTTTGCTAAATTAACATTTTGGCTGACAAAGGGAGATGTTACCTTAAAAGCATTTTGAAGGGCCTAAATACTTAAAAGGGAGATAATTTTAAATAAAATAAGAGGCTGTGTTAACACGTTAACTGAGATGAAATTTCAGAGCAGATAGCAGCACAAAACCCTGCAAGATGTAGCTATATAGCTTCTGAACAGTATGCCAAGCAGAACGGGGGGGAAACCCACACCATGGGTCATTCAGAACTGGCCTGGTCAGAACACTGATACATGTGCAACAGGTAATGAGCTAGGGGCCAGCATAGAAATGGCCTGGATGACCTTACAGGTGCAGTCCATCCTTGAATAACACTATAATGAAGGCTTTTCATCTTGCGTAGCTACAGAATTTCATGGCAACACCGCAGACTACACCTGCGGAATCCGTTGTGCTTCATTTTGTCACAAATCCTGCAGTCATTGGCCAGACAGGAAGTAAATACATGGATGACATTTTTGTTATTTCTTTTAAAAATTATTTTTCCCCCTTCAAGATAAGAATTGTAATGTGTGTTTGAGTCAGATGTGTGAGGCCTTGCTTTTAAAACTGAAACAAGTATTTTACGTAGTTGGAGGGGGAATTTTATTTTAGCTGTACTGTAATCATACAGTCAACATATTTGCACTCAAGACTAGTTACTGTTCATGCTATAAAACTTTACGTAGGACAATTAAATAGGATGTTTGTTAAAAATCTTAGAACACCTCTCAATGGAAGTCATTTATTTGGATGGATGTCTTGTCAGATTCCCTAGGAGTTTGGTCAAAGGAAAACAGCACTTACACGAAATTTGCATTAGGCCTCCTCTGTGGAGAGGAAACAGCAAGTATAAGGAAGCACAGGTACCTTAAAATTGCTCTTCCTTAGAGTTATGGTGCGATACTAGTCACCATACAGTTGAGTTTGGCCTCTCAAAGTTTTTGAGCTTTTCCTTCAGAGGGTAAACTCTGCTGCTGAAAAACTTAGTGAAAAATTAATGTGATGAATGTTAACATATTTTCTCTGCCTGATTATTTTTTCTGCAAGCTTTTTTGCTAAAAATGACCTAAATTACTCCTACACTGAAATATATTGGTTTATTTGGGGAGGGGTGACTGTTCTTCAGTTTTAATACAGAATTCTGATTGTTTAACTTGAAAGCTTATCTGGACAGATGTCAGAACTAATAACCTACAAAGAGCACGTTTCTGGCAGCACTAGAATAACTGGCGACTGTTAGGACCTACTGAGTCTTCTCACAATTGGTGGAAAGCTTATACGTAAAGACTTTTCTGCTCTTTAACTGCAACAGTATCATATTTAATTTATACTTTAAAATTGTTAATAGCTGTGGTAATGTGTTAGGTTTCAATAACTGGTAAGCGTATTACAATACGATCAAGAATGCATATGGACTGCAAGGTTATCACTTTTTCCTGTGTGAAGCAGAATAAGCCTGGGCTAAGAAAAGTTGTGGTTTTTTTAATGTTTTTTTCTTGTTTGTTTGTTTGTTTTTAATAATATAGAGCTAGTAGACTTTAGTCACCTTATTTCTTTGCAGTTAAACCTCAATAGATAAGACTTTCATACTCTTTTTTTTTCTTTCCTAACCCATTCCCCACTTTCCCCAGTAATGAAATAGAGAAGTATGATTTGTCAAGTTTTACAGGTGAAGTACTAGAGGTACCACAGGGGCTCAGACCATTACTTACCATTTGTAAGTGCATGTCAAATTGAAATGAAATCCAAATACAGTAAAGCCCTTTTTTATAATGTTAGAATCCAGTTCTGACAGGCAAAATTCTTCTTCCTGAGCTTTAGTTAAACCTTTCATAAAAGGGGGCTACTATTATTTACTATCTTTTAAAATTCCTCTTTAATCTATAGCTGAGGAAGCACTGTTTGAAAAATAAACCAGGATAATACTATGTTCTGTGAATTGGAAATCTGAAAAATACGTATATAAGGGTTTATGAGAATTGATTGTATTTTTTTTTTCTGTGTTTTGTTTCAAAGCACTTGTTCAGAGTGGTGTCTTGCAGCGTAAATGGGGCTCCTTGGAGTAACTGTGGTACCAACCCACACTATTAGGAGACATAGAGTTCATAGAGAGAGTGGGTATAGGCCAGAGATCCCATCACATGATCTTGTTTCTGGTTATCAGGCTGATATGTATTTTTTCTGTGGCCTTAGTTAAATCATTTGCCATCTTTTAATTCAAATTTATAAAGTGAGTATAGTGATGTTTGTTTACCTGTCTCACAGAGAAGTGTGAGACCATAAGCTCTTTAATGCAGGGATTGTGTCTCTTCATGCTTCTATGTCATATCTTAAATATTTGAAAATGAATATAAATTAGGAATATATGAGGAAAATAAAACTATTCATAAGCTTGTTTGCCCACTGCAATGTTGAGAAGCAGAAAATATAGCATAGATGAGGGGAAGAACAGTCTTTATGCCTTAGGGAATAAATAAATTTGGGATACCTAAACAGAGGAATATTGGAACGGTTAAAAGAAAGAAGCTTATCTTAAGGAAGGATAATAAAGCAGCAAGATGGTACCCAGAATAGTGAGCTTAGGCTTTGCCTGAGGTACTAGATTAGTGAGCTAGGTATCACACCTAAAATACAATCTCCTTGGAGCAACAAGTTCCAAGTCTGAGCAGACCCAAGGAACAAGGTAGTGACACCAAGTTCTATACCTTTTGTTTTTCTGTCCTTAAACTGAATGTGCATGCATTTATTTTAACTCCAGATAAATTGTAGCAAGCCAGCTATGCTGCAAGAGGGATTGCATACTATTATAGTAGAGAGGAGTTCTGTTGAATAATGCAGTGGAGCGTGTTTGTCTGCAAGAGTGAATTGTGTTCATACTGTTTTCCTTTTTTATTGGTGTGGGAGGAGCAATTGTTCAGATTAGTAGTCTTTTAGAATAATTTACAGTGTTACTTGTCAGTCCTTAGCTATCCAAAATACCAAAAAATCCTGGTGAGATGATCATTCTGATGCAGAGAGATGTTTTCTCTCTCCATGTTTGCTAGGCTTTTCATATGTTTGCTGAAGTTTAGATGGGTCATACTTAAGGCCTCATGCATTTCTCCATTGCTACTTGCTGTGACGTCTGCCTCCCAGTCCAAAGGTTGCTATGCTTTCATGATAATCCACATGTAGAGATTCTCAGCTCTGTAAATCACTAAATTGTGTGACTAACTTTGAGTAGATTTTTTTAAAGTTCTTTGGAGAAGTGCTATAACAACATGTAATACTGGGACATAATGTGTTTGGGTAACTTTGTTTGGAGTACATCCCACGGGCTTAATTAGGCTAAATATTAATAGTGTACTTTGAGGGTAAATCTAGCATGTTCTGAGTATGTTAACGTTGATTATGGCATAGGATGGGTGTAGTACTGTGTGTGTGCATTTACTTGGGTTTTTTAAAAGTATATTTTAACAAAAATTTGTGGAAATAAACTCAGGGACAGTTCTTCCCTTACATGGTAATTTTGCTCAGGAGTATCTAGGTTCTGGTGACCTCAGCACACTGATGTAGAATATAGGCAGTGGCCAGGTAAATGGTGCCGTGTTCCAGAATTCATATATGTCCTCCCTAATTTTTGGGAGAATAATAGAGCTTTGAAACACTGGAGATTACAGAGCTGTTTCTTGGACACTTTTCTACCCCCAGTACCATCTGTGAAAACCTAGGAAAGTTCACATTTCTAACAGTATTCATTCGTGTACAGTTGCACAGTAAATACCTGAAAAAATCAGGAAAGACATCATTTAAGTATGAATGTACAACCTTAACTTTGTCTCTAGGGAATATTCTTCATAATAGAGCCTTATACTCTCTGTGGTAAATAGGAATAAATTCCATAGCAGTATTAATCTGTTGTATCAGTGTAGGGTACCTTTTTTCTCCTTGTATGCATACATGTAGTTCTGGCTTTATTGTTCAACGTGGCAATTGATTAATCTTAATATTGGTTATTTCTAAGGAGTATTAGAGTGTGCTTTCTGGGTATCCTTTCCCCTATCTTGGCTTCCATGGTGTTACATGCATGGGCCAATTCAGACATCCTTTCTTTTGCTTGGAGGCTGAGCAGGATTCACTGGATTGCAACACAACTTGCCCTGGCTGCCAAGCTCACAAGTCTTTTTATCCCTTATTCTCTGCTAATCTTCATCTTCTCAGTTTTTGACCACAAGCTGGAAGCAGTCTTCTATTCTTTGACCCTTTGATGTCTGTGGCCATTGACTGCACTTGGAATATTTACCGTAATCAAGTGAATTCCTAATTATAAAGAAAACCAAAGGAAAGTAAAGGTGCATGCAGGTAAAAGAGCAAGAGAACAAAACACTAAATGTCAGGTGCCTAGCAACAGTAAAATAATGAATTTTACAGCAAAAGGATAATAGATTTCATGGTACTTGGAAAAAAAAACATTTCTGCAGCTGTGGACGTACTGAATTCACAGGATCCATATGAATATTTAAAGGATATTTCACACACCTGAAAAATGTGCTTTCAGGTACTCTGCAGACCCAGTCAGACATTGCAGCATTGGTGTGTATTTTGTTTGTTCCTCCAAGGTCACTTTTATAAGTTTAAGGTACGGGAATACAATTATGTGAGAATTTTGTTCTTGAGCACAATTCTGTGCAAAGGCCGATCCCTGTAGTGAGTTACTGTGTTTAACTGGATTTGAAGAATATACAGGACCCTAACTCCTGTAGAGCTTGGAATACCTTTAGTAAGCATTTTTTTTTAATGCTTCAAAGTGTTTCATTGCCTTCATATTTAGCTAAACTTGTTATCTTGTTTAACGCCAGGTGCTTCTCTGTTTATAGAACATGAATTTATTTATTAAAAAGATTTTATATTAGTCAATACATATGGAATCATAGTAGAAGTGCAAAAGGTTAGAAAATCAAAATACAATACATGGTGACAATGACTTCATCACATTCAGTATTGTTTCATTAATGGTCCTATAGTCAGCATGCTGTTATTACTGAAGTACAGTTATGTTCCTAGAAAGGTGAAGTTTTTCGATAGATGAATGCAAGTTTGTTTTTTCTAATTAGTTTTTTTTTTTTATTACCAGTAGAAAAGTCACATTTTGCTGTAGCAGCTTTCATTCTTCTAATAAGCAGTTTAGCTGTATTTTAAAAAGAGTTAGTCCAGCTGTTGAGGAAAGTGCTTCTTTAGCAAGATCAAAGAAAAAGGTGACTTAAAAAGAGTCTGCTGTTCTGCATGTAACTGTAAACAAGCACACAGCTTCCCTGAATGTACTGATGTATTTCTGTGTGGATATTTGTGTGCAATGCAGTTTAAAATTATGATTGTCCATAAATGTATGTGCCTGGTAGAAAGCAAAAATATTACATTAGTTTTATGGTGACTTGGTGCTTCTGTAGATCTGCTGTAAGAACTGTGTAGATTTTTGCCCATGTGCAATTCTTTCTAGATCTGCTTTAGGGAGAATTTCAACCCCGTCTTCAGAGCTGGGCATCCTGTATCTGTCCTGCAGTGTGCTTGTGAAGCTCAGGTATGTTAAGATCTGGACTACGTATATTATAAATACAAAGCATGTCTGCTTTGGCAAGGGAAGAAACTGAAAAAGTGAAGTCAATGAAGATATATTCAAAACTTAAGACACTGAAATTGGTGTAAACAGAGTGTTCATTTCTTTAGTTGTCCTCAGGAGGCCTTTGCATGTCAGCAGAACTTGCAGAGTCAAGGTTTGGTGATTGTTTTCTTTTTTAAAGAGTTTATGAAAGCAACAGGATTTGGTTTTAAATGAGTAAGTTAATTTAAGCATGCTTTTTTTGGGGGTGGGAGGACTGCTTGGTGATCTAGCCAAGTAAGGTAAACAAAAAGCTGTTAACCATTATTTCTTGTTTTCAAAAACTTACCAAAGCAGCATAGTGTGATCTGTAGCATGCTGAATTAGAGTACTCACTCATAAGATCAAAATAAGTGTGATTAAAACTGTTTTTATATTGTGGATATAATGGTGGAAGGTTGTAGTGAAGTAGACGGAACACAAATACAATCATTCACTTAACACACAACATACAGCAACAGGTATGGGATTGTTGATCTGGTTGCCTTACATAGATGAAACTTTAAAGGGTGTGTTGTACAGGGTTCTGCCATAGAAGGTCACCAGGTGGAAGTGACTCTCAGAGCTGTATCTTTTTCCTCAAGGACTTTTTTGTTCTGCTGGTATGTGTTTGCTCTGGTTTGTGGCTTCAGAAACTTCATTTATTTCTTGACTGGGCAACTGCGCATCAGGAAGATGCACATCTCCTGGGGAGGCAGTGAGCTGATCCAAATGTGCAGCTTGGAGGCTCTGAAGTCTAAGTGTACTGCTAGGTTGCTGGCCTGGCAGAAGACACAGGTACTCTGAGCAGTCACCTACCCAGCTGAGAGGCACGTGGGAATTCTGCCTCTGCTTGGGCCAAATAACAGAGGCTGCTTCTGGGTCACATGTAGACCAAAGAAAGAAGACAAGGCCTTTGGAGGTATTTAAATGAGAGGGGCAGAGAAGGTTGTTTGAGTGCAGGTGATGAACTACAATGGGAAGGAGCGTGAATGTAGAGTGAGCCGGATGCATTGGTACATTGGGTGAGAAGGCAGGAATGTGGGAATGTTAGTGGAGAGAAGGGAAGGGCAGATGGGGTAAGTACTGTAGAAGGAAAAGGAGAGGTTATGTAATCAAATGCCAGTAAGTTAGTCCTTAATGCCCAACTCGATTTAAATAGATCACAGATACTAACTGACTTGTACCCCAGATGCTGGGTTGCTTCTGAGTGAAGGCTGTCATCATTTATAAAGTGCCGAGTGGTCCCCGATTTGAGTTGCACCATCTGCTTTCTACAGTGAGATTCTAATTCATGGGCACAAACCTTCCAGTGGTTCTTACGCATCTTTGCTTGCACTGCCAGTGCTGCATGAACAGAATTAATTTCTCTTATATTAGTTTATATTTTTCATTAACACTGACTTTACTGTTTTAATTTTGTTTTTAAAAGTCTGTCATCATCACAATTACTGTTACTTCTGTCCTTAAAGTAAAATATCATAAAGGCATAAAATTGCATATAATCAAATAAAGGATTTTATCTGTTCCTTAAAGAGCTTGCAGGGAGAAAGAGCTCATCTTGGAAAATACTTCTTCATGGGCATTTCTGCACATAAAGCTAAGAGGGATACAGTTGTGGAACAGTAAGGGTTTCTTCAAATGCTGTTGTCAGTTTGAGAAAATCAGTAATATTTATCAATACTTTATATGTTGGTTATATAAGAAATGTATGAATTTTACTGTATATTTGTATATATAGGATATACAAGCCTGAATGTCAGTCTAATTTTGTGAGAGGTTGCATGGGCTTTCTGTCCCACCTCTGATATTATGTATATGTTAAGAATGAATTTTCAGTGAGAGAGGAAAAGATTTAATGGAGCAAACTCTCAAAAATTCTAAGATTTTTTTTTTACCCCTACAAACACAGAGATTTAGAGACCAAGTTTGGATCTCATGGGTGGAAGTATGTGCAAAGTACTGTTTCTTTTTGACAGTTCTTGGTCATATCAGATAGGAAGCTGTTGCTTGGCCTAGGCCTTAGGCTTTTTTAATTTGGAAAGAGAACTTTTAAACTCAGCCAGTTCCAAACAGAGTATATAAAATGGCTGCTTAAAACTACTCGAAGGTATGGAATGTGAGTTCTGATCCAAACACTTAATGGGCAGAGAGCAGATGAATTAGTCAGTGGGCAAACTATGTCTTCCATGCATTTCTGCAATTTCTATTGTGTTATGCAGATATTATCATATAGCTGCATAATTTATGTTTCTGCTATGATTGGAATGATTTTTGCTATTAAATATATAATTTTTTTTTGCTAAAAGATAACGTAAATTTGTGTTTAGCAGTAGTGCTTACTGGGACTCTTTTGATCTGTCAGCCACACTGATGTCTCCAGAGAACAAAACTAACACATTATTTAAAATGTGTACACATCTCCTTTCTCTTTCTCTTGCCTTACCTCAGTGTATAGAGGAGGGTGGAAATAGGTAATCATTCTTTCTTGCCTGTGTGTATCAGAAATTATTGGTGTTACCTTACATAGCAGTTTGTGGTGTCCTTTTAGTAGACAGTCCTGCTGTCCCCTTGAGAAGATGCTGTGCTGTTGGTGTTGCCCCCCAGTAGTGATATGAGCTCTCCTTTTAGAGTTCTGATGGTCATGAGGGCTTGTTTTGGGTGTTGTGTTTTGTTTTATTCTTTTTGTTCTTTTTTTTAATTCTAGAGATCAGCTTTCATGGAGACCTGCATCAGGGTTCTGCTGATTTTATTAGCTGTAAAGGGATACAAGCTACCAAATTTCAGTCTTGAGTTGTTTACTTGTTTATTTTTAATAGATCAAGTTTGGTAAGTTATTCATATTGCCTTATGGTTCCTTTTCTGAAAAGAATGGGGGTTTTTTGTTTGCCTCCTTTTTAAATTTGTGTATACCCAGGGAAGTCCTATTACAGACTAAGCAGAAAAAACAATACCAAGAGTATAGAGGAAAAGATTCCACACATTCAGGCGAGTATTCATTCTTGATATCGTCTCCCCTCTATTCCCCCCACCTCGACCTTTTTAACTGGTTTTTACTACAGTAGATCAAGTCTGTCACTTAGGATATTTTCAGGGATTAACAGTTGTCTTCTTGGGAGTTATTTACTGATGGAGATAAATAGGAGTTTTGGCTAGTGCTTAAAATGGAGTGGCAATTTAATGAGAATGATCAAGTTAGTAAAAACTTCAGAAGGGCTCTGAGTAGTGTGTACATGGATACTGAATGAAGAAGAGAGAGAAAGATCAGAGGATATTAGGGAGTTTTAAAATGAAGATACAATCAGAGGATCTTAGTGAGTTAAAATGAAGGTACGTGATGATGAAAGAGGTTGTAATTTTTGTGGTGCATGAGTAGGGAGCTTTTGCCAGGAGTGGTCCTGGAACACGAGAACTTTCATAGTCACAGGCTGTCAGGTGTGATGTTTATGTGTTTATAGATTTTTATATGCAAGAAGCATAATTGAGAGAACATTATGCATTGATGATCAAGGAGGCAATGACAGATTAATGACATATGGAAAGTAAAATAGCAGAGTTCATCAATGGATTATAGTGAAAGTTACAAGTGTTGAGACAAGTAGACTTGTGGAGGTCTGTGAGTGCATACTGAATTATGCTTGAAACATTTTCCTTGACTGTGAGAAATTCTTATGTTATCAAGACACATAATCAAGCAAAATTATGATGGTACCATGAGAATATTTGGTGAAAGAGTACAAATAGCATAGTGTTAAAACAATGACACAGGAGATGTATGGCTGACTATGAGCAGTATGTAATTGACAGTTAAGGTTGAAAATAGTGTAAGAAAGCAAGCGTAAAATGAACCAAAAAGGCTAAAAAGAGAATAAATTCCAGGAGCCATATGGTAGTAGGGTATTTAAGGCATTATTTATGTAATGTTTTGTATTTATTTCCTTACAACCAAGTTGGTTGAAGGTTTGGGGTTTTTGGTGATGGTTTTGTTTTATTTTACTGAAAAAAAGTATGTCAGAAAATGTGTGAGTGGAGTTTCTGTTTTCCCTTTTTACTTTTAAGCATGAGGCATTGCTGTTATGGACCTCTCTTAAAATTTAAGTGCTGATCAGTTCAGAGACCACAACAGTTGTGCCTGGCAACAATCCAGCTTCTGCTACACAAGGCAAGAACATCTTCCCTTAGAGAAAGGAAGTCCCATGGAAGTACGTTTGTGCAAGATCATGCTAGCAAGCAGCAGTACTTACTTGCTGGATTTGACTTAACATTGTTGCTTTACTTTTTTTCCCCCTTGTTTCTCAGTCTTCATGTATCTTTTTATGCACTTATGTTCAGACCTTAATGTGGGTGTTAATTGAGGAGTCAGTTAATATACTGACTCCAACATAAACAAACAAGAGTGAAATAAATGTTGATCTAGGTGTGAAACGAGATCATCTGTAGGACTGATTTTTCCCACTTTTCCTTTGCCTAAAAAAAATAGATGGGTATGCTTTTAATCAGTAACATGTTATCAAGCAAGTGGCATCTTTTTGAGTACATGGTTGATCTTCCACCCCTTCTTCATGTACTGTATTAGTGCTTCAGAATTTAAAAACTGGTTCCCAGCTATCACCTGCGTTGTGAGATAGTCTCTGTAGCACCCTACTTGTCTTAATAATCAGGGTTTAAATGCAGTCTATAGGTGGAGTCACACTGTATTCCATTTCTAGCTACTTTGACCTGTAATTGGGAGGTTATCCTGAGTCTGAACTGATACAGTTACCTACTTAAAAGTTTGAGAACTGCCAACAGCAGTCTCACTCTTAGAGTAAAACAGATGTATCTTAATCTTAGAACATGTTCTGTATTTATTTTCAGTAATGCAGTGCAGTGTGTGAAACTAACTTTCCCAGGGACTGGCAAGATTTTTTTGGTAAGAACACCTTACAAGAGGTACTTGGTTGAAAGGGTGCTTCTTTCCACGTACTGTAGTTCTCACCCTGAAGGTTGCATTTGCTTATTTGCATTTCACAAAATGCTGTTTACAACAAATGTTTGTGGGCTTGAAAATAGATTCTTGGAGTTTTATTTTGCAGTTGTATAGCAAGGATAATATTTCACACCTAAGAAATTTTATTTAATTAATTTTTTTTTTCTGAGTACTTTACTGAAAAGGAAGTGATAGCAGGGGAAGAACTACTTTCACAATGGAAGAACTTTATCATGGGCTAGTTGGCACCTAGGGTTTTTGTGTTCTATGAGCCTCTATTGTAGGACTAAGGATTCAAGAAACTTCTCACAAAGGAGAGGTTTCTCAGCTTAGAATAGGAGGCTTTTGTATCTCCTGTCTCATTTTGTTAAAGTGGTTTGGAACTTTAGAATATAGTTAGAAACTTCCTCTGTTCATGCTAGTAGTAATATTTTTGTGTAGATAATGAAAATTTAAGTGCCACTGTCCTGATGAATCAAGGACATGGTTATCGCCAAATTATAGCAGCCAGTTTTCCATTAACCTTTCTCAAGCTTTTCCTTCTAAATGTTTTGCTTCTGCATTTTTATGCTTTAGGCTGTCCTGATTAAGGAGGAGATTTTCACTTGTTTGTAAACTTTCCCTAAAGGTACCTAGTGTTCATGTGTTTAGTCCCTGATTTCAGCACTGGAGTAAGCAGGCAGTACTTGTACATACAAAAACGTGAGCAAATCTGTTTTCTTTTACCATTCTGAAAATGATTGATTTACTACAACATTAATATCAATCAATTTTAGGCCTTAACCTTACATGGTGTTCTCAAAAATAAACAAGTTACTTTATCTGTAGTTAGAGCGGCTCACTCTTGGCCTGGTTTTAATATTGTGAGCTCATGAACACAGAAAATCAGTTGCCTTCCTGCAGTAGCAGTGAAGAAGCTACTTTAGTACTTTTACTTTTTAATCAGACAGTGCAAGGATGATAGAAGGGTCAGCTTTATGGTTAGTATAAAGCGGATGATGTCTACGTATCACTAGTGGAAGAGTAGGGAGGAATTATAATTAACCTTCTATGTAGTAATATTTTACTTGCCACTTAAAGACTGATATTGAGTGCGTGTTTGCCTTTCGTCTCAAGCAGGTGACTAATGCTGCTTCCCATAGATTTTTAAATTAGGGATGTTCTCTCAGTGGGACACCAAATAGTGCCAGTGTTCCCTGGTTTCAGAAGTTTTCAGTGTGTTGCATTTTTTGTCAGGTCTGTGGCTTAGTAAATCTATCTAATAGTAATTCAGTTAATCCAAAATGTGCTCATGTTACTGTTGTACATTTGAGAACTACCTGCATACCAATTGCACACTATATGAAACAGATTTAATTCTGGTAAAGAGGTAGTTCTGAATATGTATTTACTACAAAAATTAAATATGTATTAAGATTTTACGTTTGCTTTTTAGATCAGATAATATTTTTAAAAGTAAAAATATTTTTACAATATGCATTATGTTGCAGCAATAAAAAAACATCCCTGAAGCGAATCATATGTTTAAATGTATTATTATTTACAGATTATGGTTAGCGTAATAGAATTTTACGGTAGTACAGTTTTGGTAAGAGTGGCTTTCACTGTGACTTTCTATGTAATATGGTTTGGAGGGAAAATATTCTGATTGGCTTTTAAGGAAAACCCTTACATTCTGGAAAATTGTGGAACAATTTGGAGCAATTTGGAACAATTAATATACATACAGTTAAGATAATCTATTTTAACCAAGAATGATTTTCCTTTGTTCCAGAAATGTCAGAAACACTCATTTGAGGGTCAGTTTGTATAATTACTCACAATTTAAAGGATAAGGAGTCTTGTTCTGGGCTTTTGCTTTAAATATGTAGGGTTGTGGACTGAGATAAGTTACCTTAGATTTAAGCTACTAGAAAATCTGCGTCCTTACCTCTTCCATTATGGTATTTTCAGACTTTTCTTATTTCCTGAACTACTTCTGGCTATAGCAGACCACTGCAATTTGACAAGGTCAAAGCCTGATCGTTAGAGAATTGCCTTCCATTTGTCCCATTGTCTGCATTTTAGGTAGCTAAAATTGTCTTTCTTCTTTATTTGTATTCTTCAGTTTAATTTGACAGCATGTCAGAATGATAACTAAATACAAATGGCATCTATCCCACTGTCAAAAGAGCAAGGATTAGTATATGCTCTAGCCAGGGTGATCCATAAATTCTTTTTGGGACTCTGGAGTAGCGATGGGGAAAGAACAGGGTTTTTTTTCTGAACACCTTCAACTGTACCGGTTTCCCTTTTTCCTTTTTAAACACAGGAAATTGAACAAATATAGCAGAAGTTTCCCATCTTTTGATGAGAGGGAGGAGGAAGTTGGCTCTTGCCTTCCCCAGCTCGTGATACTGTGAGCTCATGACCCTTGTCTGGGATGATTACTTTCTACCTCTTAAACTCAAGTATTATTGGACAGTTGGAAAAATTAGTAATGCATTGCTTTTAATTCTCTTATTGAATCTCATTTCTGAAGAAGTAATAGGAGTTTGGATTTAAAACAAACACTCCTCCTACCACCCCAACCTAAAGAATTTAGGAAACGTCAGAATTATGTACCTGACTTGTCATTTATATGTTTTCTTAAAATGAGTCAGGGCTTTCCCTCCAGGTCCTAGACATGCTCAGAGATGGATATATAAAGGCATAGCAGTAGGGGACCCTTCATCTAGTGTCTTAGGAATTTCTACAAGCTGCCAAGAACAGTCAGTTTTTGCAGCATAGTTTTAAGTAGCTTTAGCAAGGAAGAAGTTTATCTACCTGTTGATAAGCTGTTCAATGGTATATTTTCCAAGAGCCATATTTATGTGCATGATAGAAGATGAACTTCTATAAAAATAAAAAGATCTTTTATAAAGATAAAAGATGTCCTTTTTTTTTTCTTTCCTGTCCTCTTTTTTTAAAAAAAGTGGGGAAAAACCCAGTACAGTAACACGTGCTGACATTTGGTCTTTCTACAGAAGCACCATTGTAAATACCTTGAAATGGAAGAACTCCTTATGCTTTCTGGAGAAGTTTGAGGAGGGGAAAAAATTGGGAGAATGTAGTTTGGGCATTTCTAAAGTGTGTTCTATAGTAAGGAGTATTTGCAGGAAAATAAAATCCTTCCTAGGATTAGTCTGTTGCTTTTTTCTTATCTAATGCTGCAATTCCTGATGATGTTATCACAAATGGTTCCTGTGCAGAGTATTATGATATGGTGGTTATGGATTATGTTTTCATACGAGAACAGGAAAGATGGGAGTGTGTAATACACGTTCACAAAACGTGAGTATTGTGAATTGGTAACTAGTGGTTTAGAAACAATGTCAAGTTGGAATCAGCCATGGTGATTGAATAAGTTAGTCTTAGAAGTCAGAGTATTAGTTGTTATGTTTTCATAATGCAGTTCACTGAAAAAAAATATTAATGGACTGCTAAATAGAAGCACAACAGTATCCAGTTTATCTGTGTATTAGTTTCTTACAAATGGCAGTTTCAGCATGTAACAGTTTTAATGTTCTGGGAAGCATTACGTAGTATATACTAGTAAATATTTTTTTCTTGCTATCTGTACTTCACTAAGACAATGTGAAATAGATGATTTAAGGCTTCACAATGAAACTTGCATGTACATGAGTTAGTGTTTAGGATGCAACAAATTAGGCGGGTTAATCATGATTGTAATCATTTGTTTTCTCCATGGTAAGGCAATACTAGAAATTTATGGCAGAGAAAATAAATGCAACTCATGTTTTTTTTTCAAGATCCAGAAATACGTTCCTGTGTATTTTGGAAGGAACTGGTTCCATCATATTTGCCTGTAATGGAATAGAATAGACTTACTGATTGTATTGGTATTAGTGTCAGATTACAGATAGGATGACAAATGCTGCTTGTATGTCATTTTTATGCTTCCCTGGTAGTGAGGCCACACCTGTAAGACAGAGCATCCTTTAAACTTGAAACACCTGTAGAACTAGTTGTACAATTATATTCAATTTCCAGCACTGAAAGAAGTGTGGTTTTTCAATGACTTCCATTTCTCCTTAGGCTGTGATGTGGTTTTTAATACTGCAGGTGAGTGGAAAATAAGGAAGTTTTGCAGTTGGTTTGTTTGTGTTTTTTTTTAAATGACATTTTATAGTTGCCTATATATCAGATGTAGTTAGAAGATGAAATTAAAGGTGAATATTTCAGTTTTCATCTAAATGTGGATATTACTAAAAAGGGAAAAACTAAGCTGTAGAAGGCTGAAACTTTACTCTAGTGAAAGTAACAGCATTGCTGCAACATGTATAATAGCCTCTCAGTGAACCTTTTGTTATGGTATGTGCCAGTTTTAATGGGAGTTATAGTTAGTTGCAGTTATGATTAAGGAGAAAATCTATTTTCTAAACACTTTTTAATTCAGATTCATTAAAGAGTATCTCAATTCAAAATGTTTGATTGGCAAAAACAGTTATTAAAGTGCCAGTTGCAAGAAATTGAATGTTGTATTAGTAAGAAGTGAATATAGAATTGCTGTCATAGCTATTTACCAGTGTTCACTCTAAGTGTTTATGAAAAAAACATCCAGAGCATCTGAAAAGTTAATATTTTTTTCTGAAAGGTTAAAATGAAACTTTAACTTACCTCCATAATGCTGTATGTATAGATGTTGATGACTTCTTTTTTGAAAGTGCAAGTCAGATTCAAAAAGAAACTTTGGAGTATGGTAAAGCATTCAGACTGTGAAAATAGTGGTTTGGGGTTTTCTGGCAGGAAGGGATAGACCAATTCAAGTTTTGGACAGGTAAACTGTTACACCATTTAGATCCTGTAAGGAATACTACATGTAAGCTAAGTGACATTATTATTTCTCAAGTTTCTCTTTGCTTTTCAAACAATGGTTTTATGTTTGTATGCATTATTTAAGGTTAGTTCATGTCATTTAATTTTGCATTTCCTTAGAGTGTCATAAATGTCTTATTTGGACTTTGGTATCAACCGAGCTAACAACTGATGTGGTTTATTTCTGCATACCTAAATAACTCAGACTGGTGTAGTCATTAGTTCCATCTGTCTTGGTGTACATATATAAAATGGCACATACACTGAGATATCTATCAGTCTGCATGCCTGTCTTTTGACATGTAGGATTATAATGGTCAATGCAATTTTGAACAGTACTACAGGTTTCTGCTTTAGCACTTCAGCAGTGGTGGTGTAAATGTTTCCTAGCACCTCTTTTCAGATGTGTTGTGGTGTCTTCAGACTGCTCGGTCATTTGCATGAAGGTTACTGAAGCTTCTGGATATCAAGCTACAAATGCTGGGTATCCTGGCATTCAGGTAGTGTTCAGTAACAAAACCTTTTGCATTTGTCCCATATTTGTAGAATAGTGCTTACAGCTTTTTGGGAGGGTATTTCTGTTTACACAAATGGTTGGGTGAATGTTTTTGGAAGGATACTATCCATCAAATACTTTCCTTAAAATAAAGAAATGATCAGTTGTGTGAAGAAATGAATGACAGAGTCTTGCCTTTTGACATTGTATATTCTTTAGAACCGTTGAAGCTTTTGCAGCATGTCACTGTCTTTTTCTGCTTTAATCAAATGTGGTTTAAAAAAGGTATTTCACCCTGCCATATGAAGTGTATATCTAAATGTGCAATCTGAAAGCTTGTTGCCTTCAATGGGGAATAGGCTGCCTACTGACATCGACAAGACATTGATTTAGGAATAAGTCACAGTCTCTTTGATTTACTTTTCTTTTTTGAAACATCTTAAAATATGATTTAAAAGCATTACAGATGAATTCATTATTAATTATGGTGGTTCAGTAGTAGACCATACGCAATGAAAGAGTGCTCACTACTTTAATCTTTAAACATTTATAACCATTGTTTATTTCTCTTACTAATACCCACTGCAGCTCCTTTGTCCCTTGGGCTCAAGAGACAAGGTGTTACCAGATCTATTGTAGCAGACTGCTCCAGGGCTCTGCTACCTGTTTTGTTATGGCTTTCAGTGTTTGGTAGTACGATTGTGGGGAAGGTAGTTACCTTGCTTCACTAAAAAGTTGTGGTAATATAGAGGGGATCAGTTATGCCGTAGTTCCTTCTAGAAAAAACGAAAACTAAGTAGGCAGTTCCACATATCTGTCAATAATTGACAACACTGGAGAAAATGTCTGGAAACAAATCAGGATCAGAGCTTCTTTCAAGAGAATTAGAAGAGAAAAAAACAAATTTTACTGCAGCAAATGGGCAGAAATTACTACTGTGTGTTTTTTCCTAACTCACTGTAGGAAATAAACTAATGAATAACTAACATTTTCTTCTATCTGCAGTGCCTTTTGGTATTTTCATTAAAGTAGTTATTTGTAATTTTTATGTGCTTACTGTTGCCTGGAAAATGTGCTTTAACATCAAAACGCGCAGTCATTTTGAATGAATAGTAAAGAATGTTACACTGCTGTTTGCTGTTGGCACTTTTGAGAGGGGCTAAAGTTAAAGGTCTTGGTCTTGTGTTCTTGGTTCTACGATTTTCATGTGAACTAGAGTCAAAGCAAGTTCAAATAAATTCTACTAAATTTCATAGGAGTTGGAAAAACTCCTATTTTTTTCCTGAAAAAATATAGATTTGAAATGTGATACGCTGGCAAAAATTCTAACCTTTGGCTCAGGGTATGTAATTTACTTAGGGTATTTTTATATTTTCATGTAACTAATTATCTGGCAAAATAATCTGTCTTTCTGAGCACATACTTGATCGCATGGTTTATCTGATAGTTGGTACTTGCTGTATTTTTGAAAATATGATTATAGCAGTGAGTTGCTTGGTTGTAAAGGTGGTGACAGAAGACTTTCTTCTGTATTTGCTCATCATGTCCTTCACCCTTGCTCCCCTCTTCCCTTTTACTTTAAGTGGGCAGCAACTGCAAATGATTTGGAGAGGGCCAGATGGCTCCTGTCAGGTCTAGGAAGCAGGCAGGTAACGGAAATTAGGATCTACCTTTTCATCCTGAAGTAGCTCTAGAGGTGACTGAGAGACTTCTCTTTGGGTAGTTTGTACACATGTACCTACCTGCACTGATGCTCAGTAGCAGTCTTTTAATGTAGAATCTACTAGTTATAACTATTAAAAATTCTCTTCCTGGAAGTACGTAATGGTTGAGACATGTCTTCCAGTAACAATAATTTTATCACTTATGTGTTGAATCGTTCTGAATGAGATCTGGTTCTCATTGTACAGAGCATGGTAGAGACATACAATAATTTCTTCCAAAGGGCTTGAATTACGTAAGTGAAGACAATGAGACTTGAAGCAACCTGCTATACGTCGAGTCACCCTGTAGGATGTTACAGTTCTATCTATATAGCCCTTGTGCTTCACATCTCTTTTTCCAAATGTGTGGATATTTGAGATGAGCTTTCTAGTGCATGCGATTGTTTTAATGTATGAAACTGTTTGCTTTTTGTGTTATATAAGTTAGTGAAAAGCATAGCCCTCAGAAAAATGAAAATTTAGTATTCAGGTTGTCAATATATACTCAAATGTCAGTAATTCTAAATAATAAAATAGCAAAAATAATGTAATCTAGGTTTTTATATCCATTCATCTAATTTACTCACTAGTTTTCTGTCAAGAAAATAGTGTGCGTGTGGAATATTGTGAAGTTTGGGGTTTTCTTTTTTTTTTAACTGTAATCCTAAGTATATATTTTCTCAGCCACTTTTTTTTCCTAATTAAAATGCATGAAGGGCAGAGTCTCTTGCTTCCAGAAAGGCCATGATTGAGAATTCAGTATTTGAAGAGAGCAAAAAAGGTTGTTAATAGCGTTTTAAAATATTATAGTAATGGGTTTCCTTGATCTGCCCTCCTCCTCCTCTGTAGGACTACCAACAAACCTTGGAATGAGGAGGACCAGGAACAGTTTCAGTTGCAAAGCAAGAAGTGATTATTGTTTTAGTAAGTCATAACCTGGAAGAAAGGCTAAAAATAAAAGTATAATTTTTAGTTACAACTAGGCACTTCTGCAAGTGACAACTCATCTCATTTTTCTGTGAACTTCAGTTTATTTTCTTTTGCTCCTTGGTAATTCCATTGATTTCTGGAGCATAACTGAGCAGTTACGCTATTGTGCACTTCTTAGCACCAGCCTACTTAATGGCTGTTCGAGCACCTGTTGGTATGCAAACAAAAGAACAACATATCGTGGAGTTCTGCAAACTGCCACCCTTAACTTTCAATCAAAATACAACACAAAGGAAGGAGAAAATTCAACTAGAAACATTCTGTGTATCAATAAATAGGATGACAAAAAGGAAGATGAAAATTCAAACTGGAAACATTGTGTGCACTAATAAATAGGTCACTTACAATTTATATGAAGTACTTCAGATAACCAGATGGTTACAGAGTTGTATCTGCATAATTTGTTTGGTGTGTACATCTGAGGGCATGAAATAGCTGTGAGCTGTGAACACACTATGTTCCTTTTGGGACCCAAAGTACCATACCCTTATAAGAGAGAGCCAGATAGTGGGGGAACTCAGAATTTATTGCTTTCATGAACACCTGTGCATTGTTTTTTGGTTTGGTTTTAATTTGTCTGTATCTGAAAGTGATGTAAGCAGTATCTGGTTATTCTTATTTAGTATGCCTATGCTGCCAAAAAATCAACAGATTCCTACTGTACTGCATTTCAGATCTAATGAAGATATAATTATATCCCTGAGCAGGAAGAAGGAATTATGCTTTGTTGGGAACTAGACTAGAATAGAAAGAAAGTAAGCAAATAGAAAGAAAGTAAGCAAATAGAAAGAAAGCAAAACCAGTATTTTGATCCAAGTAAGAAAAGTGATCGCTTCTATCAAAGATCTGATATTTTTATTTGTTGCCAGTTGACTAAGAAAATAATGCAGTAGTAGAACTTGCATTTCTTTTGTAGATATGAATGACTTGGGTAGAAGCAGAGGCTTTTTCCTTTTTAGTTTTATATCTGTTTTGCCCTCTTTTCACCTTCTGCTTGGAACCTATGTACTGTTTCATAGTTTCTCATGAAGACTGTTAAAAATAAGCTGGTAATTAAAAGCAGGGCAAATTCTTCATTGACCTTGTTGGTTTGTTTTACATATATTTTTGAAAAACTGTGGAAAGTTATTTAAGTCTAATGTGCTTGAAAAGTCATTTAATTTCCTGAAAAGCGTTTTAATCATTTTTGTAGGGATCATATGTTTTTCAAATAAGCAGTGGTAGAAATGCATACAACTACCTGCTTTATTTTACTGGGACTTGTAGTGAGTGGGGAAGGCTGGGCAATCTCCGTCCTTGGAGACCGAAAACTTGACCTTACAGGGACTGGAACAACCTGAGTGAACTTAACCCTGCTTTGAGCAGGCAGTCAGTGAAGTCACTTCGGGGGTTACTTCAAAAAATATTTTTCTGTGATTAGAAGGTTATAACTGATTTCATGTAGAAATATTTGCCACGTTTGTGTCATTTTTCTGGCAACTGGCAGTCCTGGGTGTGCCACCAGTGGGTCTTGTGCCTTCTTGCTCTAGTGTATTCCTTCTTCACGTGACAATATTGTAAATTGATCATGAGGAGATCATAGAGGTAATCACTGATAAACGTTTCATTCTCACAGCATGCCAGCTACTACCATGCACATAACGATTTAGCTGCCCGCTAAAGATACTGTTCCCCTCTGACTTGTAAAGCAAAGTTGCTTTCCTCTGCTGAAAGATTCCTGTAACTTCCATTGCCTTATCGCTGGTCATTGGCCAGTGGAATTGAGTTGCTGATTGAACTGAAAGATCTTTCAGTTAAAAAGAAGTTTTCAGTCCTGTTAGCATCTCTAGAGGGGGGGAAATGGTAGGATGAAGGGGGAAGACGGTAGGATGGGTTGTTTAGGGTCGATGTTTTCCTCAAATCAGTGAGGAGAGGTAGTACAATTTGTGTCTTAAGGACAGAAATGGCCACTATGAGAAGGCATCATATGGCGTCTGTGTGTCATTTTGATATTTCTGAATGGGACAGCTTGAATGAGATGGGCGGAGTAAATGGTGGCATCAGTGTATCGTATCTCTATGGCTATTGACATTTCCTCAGGGACTGATCTTCTAGATCCCCTATGACCATAAGTAAAATAATTTTGCACTGATTTTCACTTGTTTGTCAAGGTGCATTTTCACAGTGTGGTAACTTAGAGAAGAATCAGTGTATTGGCTCACCCTTACTATGTGATGATGATGATTGAAATTAATTACAAAGTTCCTTTGGGTTTTTTCTGTTTTACTTTTGCATACTAAATGTAAGACTGGTTGGAGAATAAATCTCACAGAAGGGATATTTTGTTGCAGTTTTTGAGCTTTAAATTTTCAAGCTGGGGTTTTTTTTGCTAAACTCAATCTAATTTATTACTCTTTTTTTCTGAACAAATGGCAGCATCGGAGGGAAATTTCTTACTGGCCATTCTACAGCCAGTTCCCTTGAAACTGTATTCATGTAGTTTACTCAAGCTTTTTACTGTATTTTAAGGAAGAAATCCTTAAAATGGCCATGCAAGTGAGCTAATGCAAATAAAATGTGATGCACATAGGTGGAAAGTAAACACATGTCTTGCTTCTCAGGTGCCTGAGTTTATCTTGTTGGAGAACTAGGAATCAGCTCTTTAAATGAATCAAAGGCAGTGCTGGATCTTAGTCAGTAATTCATGAGATAATATATCCTAAAATTGCAGACAAAATATTTGGGAAATAGTTCAGTTTTCTGTGAATGTTTGTGGCTATGGGTAGCAAATTTGGATTTGGGGCAGGTGAGGTGAGAGGTGGATATCAAGCTAAACTCTCAAAAAAAGAACAAAATATGGAGGCATATAAAAAAAAACCAAAAAGAAACCCCATCAAACCCCGACCTCTAAAACCTTTTTAAAAATAGGTTTTGTTTGTCTAAAATATTTGTAACCAATACATGTGATGTAAACACATAATCTCAGTTGCCTGATGTTAGATTTGGCAAAATTAAGCTAATGGGATGAATATTAATATTACTCTGTTCTTCATTGCCTTAAATCCTATTTTGATGTATTTTGAATAGAGAATCATTGTATGAATGTTCCTCTAGTCTGTAAAATGTTGGACACATTTGTGGTCCTGGACAACTTGGTACTTTAATTTTAAATTTAAACTGGGTTTGAGTAGCTATATTTATAGGAAGATGTAAATTAGTGAGATGAGGTAACCTGTTAGAGGCTAATGGTTTCCACAGTAGTGGTAAAGGAAAGTCTGGTAAAATCTGTAAGGCAGAGTGAACAGCAAAGAGCAGCCAGGTGGTCACCAGATTGCCTGGAGCATGACCTGTGCTAGCCAGCTTGGAAGAGTTTTGGCAACTCTGCGTGGCAGGCACACAGTCAGAAGTTAAGTGCTGACAAAATGTAGGTGAGGGATTTAAAGGTAACCTGTAAGGGAAAATGCAGGGTGTGTTGCTTTGCTAAAAACATCCATGTGTTTAAAAGCACTGAAATACTACCCCCTGCTGTTCCTGATGCAGCACTGGAATACGTAATGCTTAAAAAAAAAAAAAGAAAAAAAACCCCAACCCCAAAACATTTATACATGGACTCTTTTAATGCCTTGTTTTCATTTCAGCATAACATGAAGAGTAAAATCCTAAAGCACGACATGCCTCAAAAGTAACTGGCCTTGATCATGACTTTAGCAGCACTGGTTCTGTTTAGCTTTGTGCTGAAAGCAGGACTTCTGCATTTGTTTTCAGTAGTCAATGCAGCCTGTCCTCTGCAGAACACAGAACTTCTGGCATGTAATGAAACTGCTCAGATTTTTGTAAGCAAACTCATTAGTTAGTTTGAATTGAAATGAATTAAGAATTGGATTGAGAAATGTAATCTTATGTTCCACTTATCTTTCTAACCTGAATTAACAATAGATGAGATAAATTATTCAAACTGTAGATGTAGCCCATATCTGTTGAAATGTTTTATATGGTACCTTGAATTTAACTTGAAGTTATCCTGAGCTTCTTGCTACTACGTATAGAAGTCACAAATCTATAGCAAAGATTAGATAAATAGCTACGGTTGCGTTAATTGTGACATCCAGTGACTTCAGAAGTAGTTTCACCTGTTGCTTCTGCAGTTCACTTGTGCGTGCTTCTAGTGGTTGTAGCAATTCACTCAGTTCTTCTTTATAGATTAAGTCGTGTTTTCTAGTCACCTAGAGACTTGGTGGTTGTATCCTACCTAAGCAGGTAAAATAGTGTGTCTGTGTCTGCTATGATACTTCTGAACATGGGTGCTCGTTGTACAGCTGTTGTCCAGTAAATGCAGATAACAGGGTTTTAGGAAGTAGAAATAATTCTTTCTTCAGAATTCCTTTCCTGCTACAAGAGAAAAGAAGGGACAGATTGGGCTGCAAATGCTAAAGAAACATTAATGGGAATGTTCATGTCTCGTTAAATTTAACAAGAGCTTTGTAGGTCAGAGTTAAGATTGATTTAATATTTCAACTCTCAGATTCTCTGTTTAAAAATGTATGGATTTCTGTTGAACTGGTTCCTGGTGTTTGGAGTAACTACAACATTACTAAACCAAACTAACCCCTTCATTTTATGTATTTATATGTACCTTTAGTTTAAACTGGAACAGAGCTTAGCTACTTTGGATACAATATGTGAAACAGGATAATATAAAGTATTGTTTTCAGGTTCAGAATGGTTTCTGAAGCATAAATGAAACTTCAGAAGAACCATTTAGATTACTATTTTTCCTATTTTGTAGATAAGGAATAGATCCAATTCTTTGTATCTATTTCTTTGTAAACAAACTGTGTAATGTTAATACATTACTTGAAGTAAAAGGGACGTTATGTGATTTCCTGGAGCTTTTGAAGGGAATCCATGTGTAAACTGGGGTTAGATTTTATTCTTACTGATTTTTGTTTTCCTCGTCTCACTTTTATTAGCATGGCTTCAACTACAGGGGCCCTGCTGCAAGACTGCAGCAACAAGAGTCAGGAGAAGTGAAACTAATACTGACTTTGGATGCTTCAAAAAAAACCCCTGAGCTTAAGAGTTGTCTTAGTATTTCATAAGATCTTGTACCATGTTTCCTTTAATAGTTGAAATCCTGTTTAATCATTGTATCAGAATAGTTTGAGGTGTTTTGGGGTTTTCTGTAAAAAAACAGGAGAAAGAGTTTTTCTAAATGGAAAGTGCCATCACGCTAATTTTCTGTAACTATCCTTAGCCTGACTTCCCTGCTTAGTGGCATAGGAATATGAAGGATGTGTATCGATACCAGTGCCCTTTGATACAATTTTTTTTCCCATTTCTTCATTTTGCCTAAGTATTTCATAACCCTTAGAAAGTTGTTAATTTGCTTGGGGTTGTTTTGATTCTTTTAATTTTTTTTCTTCAGTGCAAACATTGTTAAGGTCTAACAATTTGTGATGGGTAGAAGTGGTTTTCTTATTTTACCTTACCCTCCTCCATCAACCCGCACTCATTTACTGTTAAGTGATCAGAAGGCTTGAAAATGTAGTTCAAGGAAAGACTAGAGGAGAAATGCTGTGTTTGGTCTACTGAAGACAGAAAAGAGATGCGATAGAATTTTCTAGTATGTGAAAGGGCCTGCCATAACCCTAAAAAGCTTTTTGTTTCTGTTGGAGATGGGATAAAGAGCAGCGGAACAAGTGAGATTTATAGAGAAGATTATTAAAAGTTTTCTAATGTAAGCAGTGGTTAATCACAACTCGATAGAATCTCCATCAGTGGCATTCTTGAAAGAGATTAGACTAACATTTTCTAGGAAGGGATCCCTTCAGATCGGTACCTTCAAGCAATCTTGGGATTATGGACAATATGACTTTTTAAAAGTTATTTCTATCCCTGTTTTCTAGGTTTCCTAGTTTTTGGCTCACATCCCAGCTTTTCTAGAGCTCTGTGGGTATCAGTGATTAAATAAAGTGATGTGCATTCATTGGGAGCCAGCTGCTTTAAGGAGATATTAAAAGCCTTTTTTCCCTTTCCGGTGTTTCATATTTCACAGAAAATCATTAGCAGATACTTCAATCTCTGTATTATGTATGTTGATTGTTTAATAATATATATGATTTTTTGTCATGATTTTTTCTGTGATTTCTTAATTAAGATAACTATGCAATTAATAATATTTTTATATAAAGTACTATCTGATTAAAGTACAATACTTCCTTTACAATGAAAAAGTATGACAGTATTAACTTACTTGTTACATTCTAGAACTGATTTTTTTATTCCATAGATGTTACCTCCTTGGCAGTTTGGCGGGGCAGGTGGGGGTGTGCGTAGAAGTGGGGTGGTGAACTCTAGTCAGTAGCGAGGGAAGTACTGGGTTGCATTAAAGTAACCGGTAATGTAACTGATAATGTGATTGTTGAACTTGCAGTATGACATCTGAAGCAGAAGGCTGCCTGCATAGGAGATACTGAGCTGATGCAGAAGAGGGCTACTTCATGTCCTTCTTTTGTGTTTGAATACTGTAGGATTATTTGCACTCGAAACTTACCAAAGTAGGTGTTTCAGCTTTTAGAGCAGCCATTCCAATAAAGTTCTGAGAATGAATATATTTTTTATCTGTACTAACATGCAATAGTATTAACCACTTTTAATTCTGTTGTACTACCACTAAAGCAACTTCTGCATGGCGCTGCATTTCGTGTGCATTGTTTGACACAGCAGCAGCATTTTTGAGGAACTGCATAAATAAGACCAGTTCTGCTTGAATTAAATGGAGTTTTTTGCTGTTATTGTCACAAATGATGATCGATACCTGCAGTAGTAAATCTGAAGGCTGCAAAGAAAGGCAAGGCTAATAAGAGATTTCTGTTACCAATAGACAGGAAGTGGGAAGTGGAAACTTCCTGTAAAGTAGCAGGAATATTATTTGAGAAGTATGGAATAAGTTCATCTTTTAAAGTTAGTGTAGTCTTTGGAACAAATTTATAAATGCTTATAACTTCAATTCAGCAGTGGGGTTTTTTTTTAATTTGAAAAATATAGTTACAAGATAAATGCCAAGTTTACTGCTGCTCTGTGCTTATAAAACTATGTCTGTTAAAACTGAAACAGTGTATTGCACATGATGATCTCAGTCTACTTTTCCTATTATTGCCTGCTGGCAGTACAGAATGAGTATGGTATATTAAGTAGAATTACTTTTACCTTAGAAAAGATCCATTATTTTAACTGAGGGCAGCATGAAGGTAAACGAATTCTAGCCTACTTCTCCATGACTGTTATTTTCTTCTGCCACTCTGTGTCATGGTGTCTCATGTATGTGTTCATTCCAGCTTCAAAATTGGTCATCCCACTTGTCCCTTCCATCAGTCCAATGCATAAATGCATTTCTCATGGTAACAATTCAGTGTCAGTAGAATACTGGTCCAAGCAGATACTGCAATTATTTCCCTGTTTGTATATGTAATATATGGAAATGTGTATCTAATTGTTAATTCCTAGGTCTTTTTTTAGTAGAGTTTCATTAGTTTTACGAAGAACGCTTTTCATGTGATTTACTGCATGTCTGTCTTTTCTAAAAGCTTTGGAACCTGTTGAACAAGCTTAGCTGTGTTTAAGAGAAACAAACAAAAAAAAGCCTCAAATTCCAGTGAGTGATTTAATAATTAGCAGATACATAAAGAGACCCTAGAAGTGGTGGCAATGAAAGAGGGTTAGGGGGCAGTTTGGACAGTATGTCTTCCAGGGGGAAGGACCTTTTTTGCCCAGCAGCCCACATGTACCAGCTTGCGCGCTGCTGTCAGCCTGTTGTAGGTGCCCCTCGCCCAGTCAGACACACAGGTGAGCAAGGGGGGCTGGGAGCTCTGCAGATCCGTTGCGGGCACAGAAAGGAGCAAGAAATGAGGGGTAACCGTGAAGTGAAGAGGACTCAGGACAACTTAGAGTATGTTGAACTCTTGTGATAAGGTTTTTTGGTGGGGCCAGAGGGAGAAGTAAACATGTTAAGGGAATATGAGGAATATAAAGCACAAATCTATGATTAATTATTTCTATTCCTCATGGAACAATTTTAAGAGCATTTGTTTTCTGTTTAGTCTTCCCTTACTGTTCTGCTTGGTTTTGGTTGGTTGGTTGAAGGTTTTGGTGCTTACTAACCTGCTATGGTTAAAGAACAAAGTTACAGAAAATTATCCCTCCTACTGTTGGTGTCAGGATACAGATACAGAAATGTATATAGCTATTTAAAAGTGCTTCTAAATACTTGGCTTCATATTTTGAAATGCCATGAGCAATTGGCACATGAAACCAAAGAACTGAAGTAACACGTGCTTGAAGAGCTTCTCATTTTGTGTAGCAAATACTTTCTCACTACAAAACCTAGATTTTAAACAAATTCGGAAACTGCCACTTTACCAAGTAGATATTACAGCAAGTTAACAAATCTTCCACCAGGGTGCAGTCTTTTCTAAGGTTTTCTAACACCTTTAGCTAAGAATCAGCGTTTTGCATGCAAATATTTTCTGCTGCAGCTATTACGGGCAGACAAGTAACTTGATTTTTTGATATATAACTTGGCTGTTTAGTTGTGGTTTTAGATCATGTTTAACACTCGAGACAAAACAGTTCAATGACAAAGTAATGTAGAATCATCAAATTCCAACTGAGGAAAGAATCTAGGTCTGTCTCTCTCTTCTTATTTAACTTTCTAGAATGAAAAATCCTGTCCCACTGTTTCTCATTCACTAAGTCCACTGTTGCTAGCTGGACTCAGACAACAGTACTGTAGGAGTGAACTTTCTCCGTTAAAGTCAATAGGGTGTTAACATCAGAGCTTAATTGTATTTAAATTCTTTACACTTCATAAGGACTTGTGAAAATACAGACCAGCTTATGGTTGATATTTAAGCAATGTTCTTTTATTGGTGGGTAAAATTGCAAGTCATAGGATGAAACCTGATCCATTTGCCATATCTGCAATAAAAGTACTTCAGCTTGTTATGTGTGTCTTGATTAGATGTATATTGACCATATGTAACTTTTAATTATTGTCATTCTAATTCTGGTTTCTAGAAACTATAAATAGTCCTGCTGGGTAGTATTCAATATAATAGAAAAATGCTCATTATTTTTCTTGCCTGTAGAGATTTTTTAGCTACTGCTAGAGGTGAAGGCTGTTTGATCTCAGGTATTTCATTATATATTTGTTGTATGGGTATTTCTTCTTGTAAGAAGATGACACCGAACATTTGTGCACAAGTCAGACTTCCTAAATGCCTGACCAGTTGGGTTTTCTTTTGGGACAAATTAGTGTATTGTCAGGGGTATTTCTGTGTTTTGAAAGCATCACATCTGCCATTTCAAATGTGCCGTTCTTTCATCTACTAGATATTACTGTTCACATGAAGAATTGTTACCATTTCTACTTTGCCTGCACAGGGGTGTTTTCAGCACTTAAAATTGGATTCTATGAATGTATATTTGGAATATACTTAAAGTATATTTGGAAGTACTTAAAACCAGTAAGAAACATTCTGTCACAGATTTTTAGTGTGGGGACATTAGGAGTGATAAGGAATCAGAACAATTTCCCAGATACATCATACTTCTTGCTTAATTCAAAGGTCTGTGTTGGTCTTTGAAAGCAAAATAACTCTCGTTCTAATCCAGGGATGAGTTGTACAGAAATGTTAAAGAAACCTAGTGGGTTACTAGCAGTTAAGGAATGAGCTCTCGGTTTTTTCTGTCCATCGCTGTGAACTCCCATCACTATTTTTTTCCTATTATATTGGCCCTGGCATTCTTTTTATTTATCTCTCCCTAGAGTTTTGATGAAGTTCTTTAACATGGAGGGAAAAAAAAAACCACTGATCCAGAAGGAAAGAAAAGCCAGGGTATCTTACCAGTTTTCAGGGAGTAGGGTTGACCTGGGTAATAGTTGGCATGTCTGAGCCTTTACGCGGTAGTATAGCAATAGTAGGATGCTACAGCACAGCTAGGAGGGAGGGTGAAGGATGGCAGTAGTCTGTTAGATTGAATAGTCTAGGAAGTGTAATTTAACACTCATGCTTTTCTAGGGCAGCTTAATTTGATCCAACTTCTGGCTCTTAGTCACATCCTCCTTTGTGCCAGCTTTGCTGCTTTCCTGACCCCAGATTCAGCTGCTTTAGTCACTATACTGCGAAGAAACCTCTCTGTATGCTCATTCACACGAAATTCTGCTCATGTATACGCACCTATGCACTTTTTAAAAAAAAAAAAAAAAAAAAAAGGTTCCTTTGCCACCTTGGTGTGTTGCTAGGGCTCGGTACAGGGTCAGGCTAACACCAGAGGGAGCAGTAATGCTTTGCCGGGGAAAGTATCGCTGTAGCGGCTGCTGCGTGAGATCCGCTTCCTTTGCTGTGAATCACCTCCTCCAGCCTTAGTAAGTAAAAAAAAAAGTGAGGGGAAAGAAAACCCTGTCATTCTTCTGTGTGCAGAAATCCATATAGAATGATTTTATCTCCAAAGATGATGTTTTTTTAACAGATTTTTCATTGAACAGCTAAGTATGAAATGTTTGTTGATTGTTTTAATCAAATGCATTGGCCATGGTTTTAGTGATTTTTTTTTTTGCAGTGCTTGTGGTGGTTTCGGGTTTTTAAGAATGTAGTAAATAATGAGCTTTAACATCCACTCGTGTCCAGAATACTTTTTAATTAGGGAGAATACATGGGTTTGCTGAATTTTTGGCTGTCTAGTAATAGATGAACCAAGGTAACACCATATTGAAGATAAAACAATCACTGTTTGTTTGTTTGTTTGTTTGGGGTTTTTTTTAAGGCTAGTTAGTAAGTGGAGGTCTAGCTTAATTTTGGCTCTGTAATTTGTGTGTCTGCTATGAATACCTAGCCTGTGTTAGGGGGTTTGTTTCAGTTTGGTTTTAATTAATGAAGCCCAGCTATGTAAGAGACGGATCTTGAAACAGTGAGACATTAGAAAACCTTATTAAGGGTTTCCATGTCGTTAAAGGAATGCCTAAGGTCTAAATCCTTTACTTGAATCCAAATAAAGTATTTTTAGAGCAGTTTGAAGATGAGATGTAACTAAATTGGCTTTTTATAGAATCATGGAATTGTTTGGGTTGGAAGGGACCTTAAAGATCACCCAGTTCCAACCCCTCTGCCATGGGCAAGGTCACGTCTTGGGCTGCCCAAGGCCCCATCCAGGCTGGCCTTGAACACATAGTGAGGGAGCAGCCACAAGTTCCCTGAGCAATCTGTGCCAGTGCCTCACCACCCTCATTGTGAAGAATTTCTTCCTAATATCTAATCTAAATCTTCCCCCTCCCAGTTTAAA